>VXAA01001715.1:78511-100109 GCA_013399115.1 Anseranas semipalmata | reverse complement strand
CGGAGCAGCTGGGAGTCTGCGGGGCTGGCCCGGCGCGCCGCCTGGCGGAGGGGCTCTCGCGTACGGGCCGGGTCTCGTCTCGGAAGCGTTCAGTCTGTTTTGTGCTTGCATTTGCGAACCAGCAGCCCTGGGGCACGCAGGCCAGCGGCATTTCGCTGGGCTGGGTACAGGTAGCGTGATGGGCTGTAGCGCAGCGTCACTGTGCGTGCTGTCGTAACGGTGTCAGCGGCTGTTTCCGTTCACATGCGGTTATATGCTTCTTGATGAAGAAGCGAGACTTGTATGATGCTTGCATGCACGCATCAGTTCGTCCCCCTCTTTACAAAACTTTGACCTGTTGGCTTAGGGCACGAGAATCAGATGCGGGGGTGTTACTGGGTTCCTAAGAGCTTTTGTGGAAAGTGGTGACTGAATACAGGGGCTTATTAGAGTTCCTGCTAAAGATAGTAATGTGATAATATTTGATCAGAGAATAAGTTTTGCAGCTGTATTTCAAGATAAATCTAGTAAAGCCAATCTCAGTTCAGTTATTCACAGCACTGCATCCATTAGTTGCAAGGATTTGTGCTGCTGATTTACCCATGTATTAGTCTTCAGTTGGGCTTTTGTGGCTGTATCATTGTAAACAAAAAGAACCTGTCTGTAAATGGTGGAATTGCTGTAATTCGGGAAGTTCATTTCTGTTGTGCATTTTGACAAGATGTGTACTTTCTGTCCGCACAGCATTCATGTAGCATACAGTGCTGAGAAGGAAACATAGTGGGCAGAATTTACATTACTCAAACAACCATTTACTTAACATTTTTACCTCCTAAACATTTTCTTTTTCTTTTTTTTTTAATCATCTGTAGTCCTCAGTAGATTGTATTTATAACTACACTTTCAAGGCATACGCTTTAAAACATTTCTTTAAGGGGATTTATCACTTCACTAATATTCAATCTTGAGCTCAAAAGTTTTTAATTAAGTATCTTATACATGTCAAAATTCTAGCATAATTATATTTCACATATTTTAAAAGAGCCTAAATGACTTACTGCTTTTAAAGCGTGTCTATAGACGTGCTGTCAGGGGTCTGCCAGTAACAGTTCCTCACAGAAAACACTACAAGATACTCACTGCAGCTCCAAGGCATTTTTTGGAAGCTTCACAATGTGGATAGCATAGTTTTTATTTAATATTGCAGAAAACATGATGCACAAAGATTGTGTCATAAAAGAAAATAGTGTGATTTGTTAAACTAAACAAATCTGTCCACTAGGTGTCCGTAGTCCCAAGTAGGAGTGATGGTACATAATAAAGCTTCAAAGTAACTAATATTTGTTGCTACTATAACAAATACTTCTTAATGTTTACAGTACTTTGTATTTTTAACTACATTCTTGTTTTTATGCTTGGTATGTTGACCCCAAATGCAGCTTTGGTATTCCTTTGAGCCTATTTTACATACTTACTCCTACCTTCTAAACGCAGAGAATAAAATACTTTTTCTGTCAAGTTTTCACGTCTTATATCCAGCCTTTTATTGTGTCTGCTAATCTACTTTTGCAAAAAAAAAAAAAAAAAAAAAAAGGGAATGGGTTAATGGGTTAGATGCATTGAGGAGGGATGAAACTGTCATTTGCACTGTTTAGAAATACATGGTAATATTTTAAAAAGACTGTTGTTCTTATTGTTCATCTCTTTTTTTTTTTTTCAAGGGTTCTAAGTTTGGAATTAAATAAAGATAGAGATGTGGAAAGAATACATGGGAGTGGTATTAACACCCTTGATATTGAGCCTGTTGAGGGAAGATAGTAAGTATATACTTTAGTTTGGTAGAAATGTTTATAAGCACTTCACTGTGTTTTGGTAATATGAAATTATTTTATTGCTGAACCCTCAATTATATTGAGCAACTTGAGATCATACATGTTGTAACTTGTGTGCTTTATTTGTACTTTCAGCATGTTATCGGGCGGTTCAGATGGTGTTATTGTACTTTATGACCTTGAAAACTTGAGCAGAAAACCAAGTTACACATGTAAAGCACTTTGTTCTGTGGGAAGGTATGTATTCAAAACAAAAATTCTATTACAAGTTTGTAGTGATATCTGTTGTGAGACTAGCACTAAGTTCACAGATTAATGTGCATTCTTACTTCTAGGATAAAAAAGACTTGAAAATAGTGCCAGAAATTTTTGATGAATGTTAACATTATGGATTATGTTTTTGGCATACAGGAAAAAAAAAAAACACAAGAAACTTTGTGAAGATTTATGTGCTTTACTAAGTAGCAGGAGTTAGGTGTTTTTTCTTTGTCTATTCTAGCAGTTACTTTGTGCAGTGATTCTTTGTTGATATTGTTTGAGCAGATCTCTGGTAGCTTGAAAGTTAAAATCGGGAGTATTGATTGTGTGCATGTGGAAACTAAAGTGGAGAGGCCTGTGCTGCTGTAGACCCCACAAACAGTCAGAGTTAGGACTCCAGTCTCATGTTTTAAAACTAGGAAAAAGAATCCTCTTCTATGTCACTATTCTTCACCCTTGAGTTTTCTTATTATTTTATATTAGAATTTGATGACTTTATGCTATTAGCTACGAGGTGATCACTTTCTGACTGTTGTAGAAATATTTCTTGTATTAAAAAACATATGTAATTATGCGTATCTTGGAATAATTATGTGTTTAAGCAAAGGAAAAATAAACTTTGCATAACTCTGTTTACCTGTTTGGAAAAAAAAAAATAATACAGATTTGTAGTTGTTGTTTTTTTTTTTCCCCTCTCCCTGTTCCCAGCTTTACAAATAGCTATTTTAAGTTCACCAGGTATAGTAGTAATTAATGCAGAACTATTTAAGAACATGTCTGAATGAGGATAGATTCATTACTGACAAAAATAGGACATACTTTTCTGAAGACCAGGGTACTACCATACTGCTTGTGGAATCAGTATAAAGACTCAAAACTTATATTCGTGTGAGACCTTCCCTGCAGGCAGTATAGATTTGTCCATTATTGGCATTGTCTTCTAGTAAAAGCTGTTTTTATCTTGTGTTTAGATATTAGGGTTTTCCAGTAGGTTGGGACTTTATCTGAGGGTAACAATAAGTATATCCAACTCTGTAAAAGATCAGTAGCTACATTTACCCCTTATTTTTTCCTAGTCTTCAAATTATTTGAGGTCTAAGAGCTTCATGAATAAGATCGACAAGCGCAGAACATATTTGTAACAATAAGAGTTCCAGATTGGTATCTTGAACTGTAAGAAAGAAAAAGGATTTATAGAACATGCACCAAAACAAATGGGTAGGAACAGAATCTACTGCAAGTAAGCAGCATTTGGTAAGTGTTGATGGCTGGGACTGCTTGAACAAAATAAATTAAAATTGTTACTAAGAACAAATAATGATTATGTATCTCTGAATCCCAAAACTAAAATGAATTGTAAAACACATGAAGCAAACTGAAGAAATGTGTGCTGATAACACACAGCATAAAAAATTATAAATCTGTGCTAAAATCATGCCATTGTTTACTTCTCAGACTGGTCTGTTGAAGTATTCCATACTTGAAAATTCTGTTTATGAGTATGGCTAGTTGGCAGTCTGTGTCTTGAGTAGGTGTTTATTTGGGTAGATTTGTCTTTTATTTCTCATTGCTTGTATGGGAGCTTAAATCATAGTAGTAGAATCTAATTTTCTGTAGCACGATGTTCTAAATGATCGGGTGGTGGTTGTTATTATTATTGCTTAAAGTAACCACAGTAGGGTTTTTGTTTCAAATTATTTATTCCAAGTATTTGTGTAGCTTCCTGGTATGTTTTAAATACTTATTGTAGCTAATTAGCTACAGATACAGCTTCAGATATTGGAATACCATTCATGCAGACTTCATGACATCACAAATGAATTTATAATTACCAGTGAGAAATACTTCCCATTTGACTATCTGGCTCCTATCTTTGAAACATATAATAATTATGTGTTGCAAAGGTTTGCCTGTGCTCCAAGTTTGCAGGGCACAAGGCAACTCTGGAATGGAAGTTGCTTAAAGAAAAAGCTCTTGTTACATGCCCTTTGAGACTATTTCTGAATAGATTCTGACCTGGGCCAGCTGAGGGTGCAGTAGTTTAGATCATTAGAGGAGATCATTCCTGATGGTAGACTGCAGTCTACCCAATATTTCCTATCTAGAGTGTGGGGCCACTATTGGAATAAAAAAGAAATTTCTACATTGTTCTGCTGGGAGTCAACACACCAAGCATTACCTGATTTCATATGATTCATGCTGTCATTTGGCAAAAACTGACATTTGAGAGCAACTGAACAGTACCAGCTTCTAGATAACATATAGCTGTTGCTTGTGTAGGTCTTCTCTATATGAAACTGAGATGAATGAATGGCAATGACCTTACTATATATAGAATTAATTCTGTATTTTTCTTTCATAGAAAAGGTTGGGATATCCTCAGTAATGGGGAAAAATCCTGCATATAGAATGTACTAGAAACATATACAGCCCTGAGAGATGAAGCGAAGTGGAATGGCACGTGGCCATGACTAAGCCTGACCAGGTCAAAGATGACTTCTGCAGAGCTACTCAAGAGGGAATATGGGAGAATTGACTGCTTTGGTGCAGTACTGAACACAATCCAGTGTTGTACACTTGTATTTACTGCACCAGGATAATTAGTTCCGTGAATTTTTTTTTTTTACTGCACAGTGAATTGAGATTTTTCTGCGTGGTGTGTACAAATGCCTATGCAGGAGTAAGTTCACACTGAGTCAGGCTTGATTTCCTGGCACTACAGGTACTGAAGGTTTTAGCTTGGTCCCCTGTAGAATAGGTTCCCCAAATGAGGGTAGACTAAGCACAAGGTAACAGGCTGTTCCAGGGTTATGCTTAGAGATAACCAATCGGGAGTTATTAAATTAAGCTCAATGGTTGCTCAATAGTTTTTAGTATTGCCAGTGCTGGCTTCGGGCTGACTCTGTTTAAAGACATTCAGCTATCTTCTGTGCTTTCTAGCAACCTAAGTAAACAGAAAGATTTATCAGCTTAGGTGTAGTGCCAGATCTATACAGAAGATCTGGATCTGTATTTACACAATGATACCCCTGCAGTAGTTGTCACTGTGGAGGCCGGGAGACTTGAAAGAACAATGTAAAGATAAGAGTTGGACTGAAGAAATCCTGTGAGCCATTCACTAGCTCCAGATGGAGCCAGTTGGACTGCTTTTGCATGTGTACTAGGTCAAACTGTGTTTGAGTTATTTTTCTTCATAGTAGCTTGTATGGTGCTGTGTTTTGGATTTGTGACCAAGTCAATGTTGATAACACACCAGTGCCTTAGCTGTCGTTGAACAGTACTTACACAGCATCAAGGTTTTCACTGTTTTTGACTCTGCTCCCTCGGTGAGTAGGTTGGGGCTGGACGAGAGGCTGGAGGGAATGCAGCCCAGACGCTTGATCTGAATTGACTAAAGGGGTATTCCATATCATGCAAAGTCATTCAAACATGGGGCAGGGGTGGGGGAGTAGTTTTCCACGGGTTGCTGTTGTCTGAGGACTAGCTGTTCATCGCTCAGTTTGTGGTGAGCAATTGCCTTTGTACCACTTATTTTTTTGTTGTTGTTTGTTCTTTTTGTTTAGTAGTTTCTTTCCTTTGACTTTATTAAACTGTCTCTGTCTCAGCCCATGAGTTTTCTCATTTTTGCCCTTCCAGTTCTCTCTCCCATCCCAACTGGGGAGAGAGTGACTGAGCAAGCAGTTCTGGTTGTGCTTAGCTGCCTACCAGGGTTAACACACAACAGCATGGTACTCCTGAATCTGGGAGCATGGTATGGGGCCCTGAAGCTGAATCCATGTGGATACAGTTCAGATATGAGTGGCCTAGCAGGTATGTGGAACTGCCTGTACTGTTCAGTCTCACTGGTTGAATCATATCCTGGAGCTGTGAAGATTGGCTCTGGTATCCGTTCTTCCCAGCACTGTTAATGTATTATTAATTATATTACATATTATTACTATACACGGTTGAGTTGAAAGTTTCATATAATTCTTTTTTATTTGTGAATGGAGAAGAAAGTAACTCTAAGTAACTCTGTCTCCTGCTATCTGGTGGCGTCAGTATACCTGAATTTCCAGTAACTGTGTAGCTCTAATTACTTAATAATTGTGAATTTTTTGAGCTATATACGTGATTGTATTTTTCAGTGGATCTGGTGCTAAGACAGAGGGATGCCACATGCATAAATGGTTTGTAGTGTTAGGCCCTAACTTTAAACATTAGATCTTTAAGCGTAAGAATTGAGAATTTTCAAGAGACATTAGTGTCTTTTGTGCCTCAGACTGAGTATCTTAACTTGAGGTATGCTACAGATCCCATATTTTGAAAAAGTAAATGATCTGTACTTTCCCGAAATAAGGACTCTGCAAAGTGATTTACACTTATTGATTGAAAAATGAGGCACCAAAATAAGCAGTTTTTTTCTGAAAACTTAGGTACGATTTAAAAAAAAAAAAAGTAAGTTTAAAGTACTCTTTCAAATTGTGATTGAATAGCAAGACAATTATAAGTGAATATATAAGACAATTATAAGTGAATTATCACAACACTGACCGGCTGGAATCTTTTACTTCATTTTAGGAGCCATCCTGATGTACATAGATTCAGTGTGGAGACAGTCCAGTGGTATCCTCATGATACTGGCATGTTTACATCCAGCTCATTTGATAAAACCTTGAAAATATGGGATACTAATACTTTACAAGTAAGAACATTTCTGCAACTTTCGTGCTTCTTTTTATACATGTCACTCATTTCACATCTGCAGTTCACCTGGAGCTCAACAAGAGTGAGCATTTAGAAGGACAAAAAACAGCTAGTTGTTAGAACTGTGGGTACAGCAACGGGGTGGCGTGGTTCTGGCATTCATGCACTCACTGGTGTGCACCTGTCTGTTTCTGAAGACCTGAACACCTGAACTGTATGGGAGCGTGGAGCCCTTAGGACAGTTCCTTTCTGCTCTTACTGTGAACAGAAATACAGCCAGTTTATTTTATGCTACATAAATTTGTCTGCTGGTCTGAAGCTGTAGTTCGTTCTCAGGAATTGTTCTCTCTCTCTTTCTCAATATTGAGTTTATTTGGTTGTGCTGTGTTGTATAGCAACAGTAGTGTACAGCAGGGCTAATTATTTTCAGTAACCGAGGTACAAATAAAGCTTTTGAAGGACTGATCTTTTTGACTTGTAGAAATAAAGAGGACAATGTGTTTTATATGGAGAACAATAGTCACCTGGGTTTGAAAAGGACTTACTGGGTCATTATGTCCAAAAATCTGCTGTTAAAAGCACTGTAGATACCATTTCTAAAAATTAGTGGAGAATGAGAGAAATTACTAAGAAAATGCTAACCAATATAACTGACTTTAATGAAGGTAACAGACTTTGTAGGCATTTTGGTTACTCTGGCTCATTAATCCTAGCATCTAATTGTTGAACTATGAACTCTGGGTGCAGTTACTGTGTTTCCAGTATGCATGCATTAATGGATTTACACTGATGCTATTTGAACATTGTTTAGTGAAAGAATTTAAAATAATAAAAAAAAAGTCTGTCATCCTAGGAATGTTATATAGAATAAATTTTTACCTTCTTTTGTGAGATATGAAGATATATTTGCAGTCACTAAATATTCTCTTAAATGCAAAGTTCAGGTCATTTTCCAGGTGGTTTTGTGAGCATCACTTCAAGACAGTGTTCACATGAAGGTTATTGATTGATCTGTTCTTCCACTAAACACAGACAATTTAGTGTGAAGATCAGTTTTTTCTGTACAGCATTTTAGACTGAGAGAATAAAAGCAATACTACCTGAAAGTCATTGTACTGATTATTAAAGCCAATATAATATTGCACTATTTTTTGACACTGACAAAGTAGCTACCCATTGTGTGTGTGTGTGTGTTTTTTTTTTTTTTTTTTTAATTTATTTATGAATTATTTTTAGGAATGAAAGTTAGCATGTGAGGCTTGTGAATTGACAAGGGGCTTCTAGATTTAGGCTAAGTACATCTTTCCTGTTGACTTTTTTCTCCATATTGCAACTTTATTTTTTGCTCTTTTTTTCTTTTTTCTTTGCTTACTTTAACTTTTGATAATCCATAAATCTTTTCAATTCATGTTTCTGATCAGCCAGTTTCCTTGGACTTTCTTCTGGGTTACCTCTCAGCTCTGGAATAATTGCATAGTGTTGCAAGCACTTTCTTACTTTGCAATGTTTGCATGACTGGATTTCTAACCAGGGGAGTTATAGTTAGTGTGTAAATAGTGATGTTTGTATTAGTCTCATTTGGAGCTGTGGCTTGAAAGATACTTAATTGTGAGGATTTACATTCTGATAACATATTTACACTCTGATTAAATTAATCTTTTTATTATCAGACTGCAGATGTATTTCATTTTGAGGGAACAGTCTATAGCCATCACATGTCTCCAGTTGCTACAAAGCACTGTTTAATAGCAGGTATGTGGGTGTTTTTAAGAAATACCCTATATATTTAGGGGATTGTAGTAAAACGTAAGTAATATTTAGAACTTTTTCTCCTCTTCTTCTGTCATTCTCACATAATTTCAGTCTTCATAAAAAAGACATTGTTAAAATATTTCCAGTTGGTTGAATGGTGTTGATGAGAATATCTTACTTGTTCTTCTGAAATAATGCATCATTCCATTCACCTTCTAGATGAAAATTCGTAGATATAGCTAAGTTACCTTTAAGTACATAAGTGGCACCTAAACATTATTAAAACCTAACATAATAAATAGTTTAAGTGGTTGTGTGTGTGTATTGCTTACAAGTGAGCAATTTAACTGTTTAGCCAAAAAATATTTAAAGAAGAGATCATGTTTTTAATTCTCAAGTTGCATGAGTACTGTCTTGTTTGCCCACAACTTCTACATTTTATTTATTTTATGGTAAATTTACTTGGACTAAAAATGTAAATGTTACAGAATTTGTTGCTCTCACTAATGAACAGTTATGCAGCTAAATTTTTCTTCTATTTCTTTGTCATTGCTAAGATTTTTGTTGTTGTTCTTTCAAATGGTGGTATTTTTTCAGCTGTCTTTGTTTCTCTTGTTTACAGTTGGTACCAAAAGCCCCAAAGTACAGCTCTGTGACTTGAAGTCTGGATCCTGTTCTCACATTCTGCAGGGTACTTTCTTGTCTGAAACATAAATGTTAAACAATAACTACTTTGAGTAAACCAGGCCCTATAAAGAAACACTGTGTACAATGTATTCTTTGTAAGTAACATGACTAATGTATTGAGTGCCAGTTGTGAAAGTTGCACAGTGAAAAAGATTCTTCTGGGTGTTAGTCTAGTGCTAATGAATTGGAGAATACAAATATTAATTAATGAACAGTTATTACCTATGCTGGGACATTTTCATGATGTAATCAACAGCGATTACTATTTATTACATGATTAAGTGTTGGCATTGTTTTTATGTTCAAATAAATTAAATATTGGGGTGCTGTTTTTTTGATTTTGTTTTAAAGAACAAAAAACTTCACTGTTTTTAACAAAATAACCTGCAGAGTTGCTTGCATGAATTTTTTTTTGGAGAGGTTTCTCCATAAATAGCAAGATACTATTTGCTATAGAAGGGCAGCATTTACCTAATTCAGTAAGCCATAGGGTTTTATTGTTATGTAATCTACTACTTTTTGCACTTAATGAGAATTTGCACTTAATGTTTTTATTCCTAATGTTTACTTTTTGAGGGATGATTATATATATGCATATGGCCATATGCATATATTGTCAAGTAATGGAAAGCCAACTAATGTACCTGAAGCAAGGTGGTTCATGTAGCTCTAAACTGCATAGCAAAAATGCATTTTTGTGACTTAGTTTATTTTGCAGCAGTGTGTTTATGTTATTACATGAAGTATAGTTACAGTCTTTGCATTTAGGTTGCCCAAGACTTCCTATTGTCTATATTTGCTTAATGTTTTTGAAACTTTCCAAGTTTTAAAGTTTATGTATATATAATTACTTACGACTAAGCTGCACTGGGTATGTTACCACTAAGACAACGTTTATCTTTATATCTTAACTTTCCCCCTTATTATGTTCCAAATATTATCCCAAATTCAAGACCAGAATGTTTAAGGGTAGGCTGAATAAAGCCTCACTAAGTACATAGGGTAAACATACTTTGGGTTAAATATTTTGAAAAGACTTAATGAACACAGAAGTAAGTTTCTTCTGCATTTGAGAACATCAGTGCTAATACAAAATTTAGTAACAGCATTTAAAGTAGTCTCAATAGCTGCGACTGTTCTATATTGAGTTTTGCACAGGTAAAACCATCTTTGTTATCAAAAGTTATGCATATGTAATACTTCGTGTATCACATTCAGCTCATTGTAGTCCCACTTCAGCAAGAGGAAGAAAGGCAAATAACCTCTAGCTCAAAATAATTTTTTTTCACAAAATCCAAATTTAGATTACAATTTGGGCAATTTAGATTATTCTGGATTGGTCTATCCTATAGAATTAAGTATTTGTTTTATTTATAGTAATTTACATAAAATGGTGTGTATAAATATTTTCCTAGAATATCGTATAAGCTTTCTCTTGCTGTTTTTAGGTCACAGGCAAGAAGTACTGGCAGTGTCTTGGTCCCCACGTCATGAATATGTTTTGGCAACAGCAAGGTAGAGATGTTGCTGTATTGTTACATACAATAAAAATGTCTGATGGGAAAATTTTATGTATTTATTGTGCATGTTCTTTACAACTCAAATGCACTTTGAAAGTTAATCTTCATTGTTTACTGTAACCTATTTTTATTTTTGTAGACATTGCCCCAGAAAGTGGCCTGAAGAGCTATCCAAATGATGCTTATTTCATAGGAAGATTGTACAGATTGTATTACTATTTGAAAATAGTAATAGCATTTAAAGTTATAGGCAAATTATGGAGCATTATATGCTCTTGCTTCTCACTGTTTATTAGTGTGCATGTTGCTAATCTGTTTTATAACAAAGTAAAACATGTTTAGCTCGAAGTACCATCCTGGTTAATCATGCTCAATTATGTCAAATAGCACAGATAGGTTAGCTGAAATAATTGCCAGTTGCAGTAATTCAGTCAATATGGATTGTATGTTGATACTCTCAGGCCATTTTTTTCATTCCAGTCATTTTCATTGTAAAAGATATTCTTGGCTTTCCTAGAGCTTTTGCAATTGTTGGATTTGATTTTAATGTGACACATTTCCCAGTTTCTTGAGTGGCAGGTTTTTTTCTTTTGAATTATAGAAAGAAATGACTAGTTTTGTTTTCATTTTGTAAGATGAGAGTGAAATTTAAAGAATTTCAGTTACAGAATTCAAGTCTGTACAATTCATTTCAGTTGCAGAGTTACATACCCTTAGCTTGTGATGCCATGCTTTTGGAAGGCTCAAAAGAGTTGGGAAATCTTCTACAGTGTGACTTTGTTTTACTAAATGAAAAACTGTTGCTTTGTCTTTCCATCACAGAAAATTTTGATGTTTATTAAATACTGACTTGTTGACATCTTCTGAAACATTTAGCTTCAGAGCCATGTAACTATAAACTGCATCTACCTATGTTGTCATGTTGCCTTATATTGCCCGTTAAACATGTTTCTCATGGCTGCATTTCTTGATTTACTACTATTGTTGGACTACTATTTCCTAATAACATAATGCAGTCTTTCTGCCTGCCAAGACAAATATGAATAAGACTTGGCAACACTGATGTAAAGAAAAGGTAGGGAGGAGAAACTGACCAGTACTGCTAAAGAGAGAATCTAGACTAATCTTTTTTTATCAGATGTGACTGTTTTCCAAGATAATTCTATGCTTGCTTTTGATCACTTCAGGGAGGGAAAATAAAATGTGTGTGTGTGTACATTTTTTTTTTTTTTTTATGGCTTGCATGTGAAATGTTATTTTAAATTTATCTAAATGATGCTAGGTACTTCTGTAGTTCTGCCACAAGACTGGGACAGTCAGAGAAAAGTGACATTTTCTGGGTATTTTCCATTCTCTTCAGTTTCAGGCACTAGAGAAGATAAGCTCTTTCTTGCTTATTAGAGGTGGCTTGAAAAGATTAGCCAATGGACACTGCATCATCAAAAATGAACAAGAGTAGGCTTTTATAATGTGGAAGCTCTTTATATGCCCTTGTCAAGAATATTTCAATGAGCTACCTGCAGTTGGTGGCTTGTTTTATGATGAGCTCAAACCTTAATACCTTTAATATCTATAGTATTTATGGTCTTAAAAGATCTATTTGCAGCAGAGTAACATGTCAGCATATTCAGTTGTAATACCACTTGGAAGTAAACAGAATCAATCTGTAGTGGAGGGGAGCACAAAAGAACACACTAGGTGTTAGCTTTGTCAGATGCAGAACACATGGAATAATCTTATAGATGGTTGTTTTTGGTCAGTCAGTATATTATACTATATACATTTTCACTATTAATGCACTGATCTAACTTGAGACTGCACAGGAAAAAGCATATTTTACTTCAGTTAGAAGACAGCTTATCTAGGAAGCAGTTTGGTTATACTGTCCAGCTGTTGCTCAAAGAGATGCAGTTATCTTTGTTTAGCTGGGGCGAAGAGTGATCTATGTTTTAGCTTGTTTTAATCCAAGAGGATAGTTAATTTACTGGGAACTGTGCAAATCATTTTAGTAAACACATATACATTGGTGACTTAGTGCATGGGAAATAGTCTTTTTCTCGTGTATGCTTGGGAGTCTTGTGGCTCACACGAAGTGCACTAGTGGAGTGCTCAAATCAAGGTGCCATACGAAGTGCACTGCCCGCAATGTTGCTGTCTAAGTGTGTGCAGCCTGTATATATACAACAGTTAGCGTAGGGTTTTTTGCTGGTAAAGATGTAGTCTGATTGTGCAGTTTGGGAAGCAGAACGAAACACGGCAGCCTGAATCTTGGTCTTTCCCTCTTTGTGCCACTCTGATAGTGTAGACGAGTTCTGAGAGAAGCCAGCTGTCAGTGTTTTTCAGCCATTGCGCTGTATGACAGCTGAGCGTGCAGACCTATCCAGACTACATGTAGGTAGTCAGCTTGTGTACCCGTGATGCTATACTGCTGTGATAGCAAGAGAAGCTGCATTAGTTCCCAGACAACCATTCCAGACAGTGCTGAAATCTGTAGCTACAGTTTAATCAATAGAAGTATTAGCAAGTTTATTCCTAGTCTGTGTATGTATGCAAGGGTGTTATGTTTTAGACAAAGGCAAGGGTATTGTAGACAAAGATTCACTCTTAACTTAGGTGCCTAAAGTGTACCAGCTATATTTATTAATTCATATAAGCAAGAGTCTGAAGTCTGTCTTAAAATCTTTTCATGAAATTCTATTGGCTTGAATGTGACTGCATGATGAGTAGTTCAGAATAGTTGTTGGACCAGGGTGAGTGCCAGGTGGGTTGGCTAAAGACAGATATCGATCGGGATGAAAGCATTTTCTCTAATGCATACATCAGTGCAAATTTGTTCTTCTTAGTGCTGACAGTAAAGTAAAATTATGGGATGTGAGGAGAGCAACTGGATGTCTGACTACACTTGATCAGCACAATGGAGAAAAGTCCAAAGCGTCATCTGAGGCAGGTAATACAGAACATGACTGGTAGTAATCCATATGTAACTAGAAGCTTTATTACACTTCATAAGTAGGTTGATTACTAAGGCCAACAAGGACAGTAATGATAATCCAGCTGTTACCTACTGCATGACACAGGCCATTGAATTGTTTTCAGATACATCTGTTACAGAGACTATGTTTGTGGTTAGGGATCTTGTTTAGAGACATCTCCTTGACGACAGTATTGTGTCTGTTCTAAATGTTTTTCCCTTAAAACAAGAAATTTTGCCATCCATTTTATGGGCAGAAGAATTCATTGCTTAGGTTTCATAAAATCAACAATCACTTCATACCTTATGAGCTGTTCCAGTAGTTAATTAACTTCTTTTAAAAACAAGACAGAACAAAACCCACAAAAAGCACATTCATTTTCCTGTTTAAATGGGTCTTGATGTCCAATGCAAGCCACTAGAATATTTTTTCTCAGATACAGTGCTATAAAATCAATTATATTCCTTAATTATATCCTATAAGGTATACAACAGAGTTTAGATTTATGATTGATTTTAGAGGAAGCTAAATTACACTCATTTCAGTACAGTCAAGCATGCATTAATGGTGCCTAGTATTAGCTGTTATTAGCTTACAACATCAGCTTTTTTGTATAGCTTCAAGTCATATTTCTGTACCTAAAAAGCACACTAAATTACAAGAGAGATTCAGCACTGTAGATTATAGTTCATAAATTTAATTTTGGATTAACTCTGGACCAAAGATACTTAATTTTGGAAAGCCAAAAAATTATTTGAACCGTCTGTGGTCTGAAGTGGAAATACATAGTAAGTGGAATTAAATCACAAAGTAGAAACTGACTGTATATCGTGGTTTTGAATAAAAGGATTTGCATAGCATAAATCATTGTGATTAAAATTGCTGGAAAACAGATAACTTTTTTACCTAAGAGGTACATCTGAATTGTGTACTGCAGTATAATGCAGAGATACCTTACCTACTCCTCAGTGAGTTAATTTGTGGACACCATTGTCAGTTATGGCATGGTAGAATGGAGCTGGATATTAGCACTTTATTCTACTTAAGAATGTGCAGTTTTGCTAAGTGAAATCAATGAAATTCATTTCTATTAAGCTATAAACAATATGTGCAATGAACAGTTGTATGCCAGCTGTTTATGATTGTTTTTCCTTTAAATCAAGTGACAATGGAGAGAGTCATGCTTTTATAAACCAGGAGTTAAATTATTAATTTATTTATACATTACCATTTAAACAGTACTTAAGTACAATACCTTTAAATAAAAAATGTCTATACAAAATAGTAATTCCTCTGTAGAAACCTGAACCAACTCTTTTTCTTGGCAGCAAACACAGCTCACAATGGGAGAGTTAATGGTTTATGCTATACAAGTGATGGGCTTCATCTGTTGACCATTGGTACAGATGATCGGATGAGACTCTGGAACAGCTCCACTGGAGAAAATACATTAGTAAGTTTTCAAGAATCTTCTGTTACGATTTTACTTGTATTTGATTTTAAAAGATCACTTATAATTTTTGCAACTGTCATTACAACTTTGGCTGTTTATTCACTTTCATAAAGGACATAGCTGCTTAATCTCATTGAGGACTTTTTGAGCCTTTTTATTTTCCAGATTTCTTTTCTTATTTTTGTTTATTTAAAAAAAAAAAAAAACAGAATATGAAGAAGCCTGCGTCTACTTAAAGATTGATTATGTTAACTTTAAGTTCGTTATTTGTAAGCATAGCTGAAAACACTTCAGACAATAATGAAAAACTTAATATACAGTGACTGTTGGTAGAATTTTTTTACAGTTGTCAGTGTACAGGACTGGTGTCCATATCTGAGTGTTTCACTGACTGTCTGGCTTTCTTGCAACTTTCTTTTATGTTTTTGTGGAATCTCTCTTGTGGAGTCTTAGAAAAGTGTCAAAGATTTGTATCCCTCTCCATTTGCATTGCAACCAAACAGGGAAAAAATCTCTTGTGCTGCTCCAGTCCATTCCATGGCCTGTTTTAATTTTCTGTTCAGTAAAGTAAAGTGTTTCCTATATCTAATTTGAAAGAAGGACACAGTAGATCGATTTCCATAGGATTTAGCTACTAATGATTAGATAGTCTGTCATTGCTATCAGGAAAATAAATTTTCTCTCTGCCTTAGAAATCTTGTGAAAGAATGCTTTGGGGTGGAAGGGACCTTAAAGATCATCCAGTTCCAACCCCCCTGCCATGGGCAGGGACACCTCCCGCTAGACCAGGTTGCTCAAAGCCCCATCCAGCCTGGCCTCAAACTCTTTCAAGGATGGGGCATCCACAACTTCTCTGGATAACCTGTTCCAGTGCCTCNCTATAAGGTCTTCCTGGAGCCTTCTCTTCTCCAGGCTGAACAACCCCAACTCCCTCAGCCTGTCTTCGTAGGAGAGGTGCTCCAGCCCTCTGGTCATCCTCATGGCCCTCCTCTGGACTCACTCCAACAAGTCCACGTCCTTCTTATGTTGCAGGCCCCAGAGCTGAACACAGTACTGTAGGGGTTCTCGTGAGAGCAGAGTAGAGGGGGAGAATCACCTCTGTCCACCTGCTGGCCATGCTTCTTTTGCTGCAGCCCAGGATACAGTTGGGCTGCAAGCACACATTGCCAGCTCACGTTGAGTTTTTCATCAGCCAACACCCCCAAGTCGTCCTCAGGGCTGCTGTCAGTGAATTCTTCACCAAGCCTGTATTTGTGCTTGGGATAGCCCTGATCCAGGTGCAGGCCCTGGCACTTGGCCTTGTTGAACTTCATGAGGTTCACACAGGCCCACCTCTTAGGCCTGTCCGTTTCAATTTTGCTGCTTAGTTTCAGAACACAGGAATAAGCATTCCCTGTAGATGTTTAAATGAAAGCACTTTTCTATCCCCATGCTACCCATATTTGCCAGCTTGTTCTCAGTACTTCATATACAAATATCTTTCTGTCTTCACATCACCATCACCGAAGTAGATAATACAGTTTGTTCACTCTCCTACCACCAGCTGGATCACTGTTTTTTGTTTTTCTGTGCCTGTTAGTTCATTGACTTGTTTCATAAGCTGTTTTACAATTTTTTTATTTGGCATGGGGTAGCACGATCCTGTCTTGCTATTTCAAGTCCAGATTTATATTGTCCAGTTTACTGTATTTTCATACACCACCCAGAGGTATTTTTGAAATAATTTTAATGCACCAGCAGACAAATAAATGCACGTGAAGGTAACATACGCTCATACTGCAGTCCTTTTATTTCCTCTACTGGCCAGTCCTTTTGATCTCCATATTTTTTTTTCCTTCTCCTTGCTAATACCACCTTTCCCCTTCTCTTTGGCTGGCCAAAGAAATGTATAAAGAAGCCTGCACTGAAAGCTGGTGATTACATTGAATCTGCCACCACCTTGGGAGAAAATGTACACAGAAAAACAATCTCTGTTTGCTTGTCTTCCTCAGTTTTTTCTACCCTTAATTTCCCCTCTCCACCCAATTTCCTACGTATGCTTCCTCTGCCCAAACGACCAACTTTTTTATTCCCAGTTGTAGCAGGAATTTTTATCAAGAAATAGAGATTTTAGTAGATACCTAGCTTTTATTGAGAGAGAGAACCACACAACAGCAGATGTGAAACATCTGAGTACTTTTCTGTAAACTGGCTTTCAATACTTCATAACTGTATGAGGTTTGGCTTGTACTCATAGGGGTGGAATATATAAATAGGATTAAATGCAAGTGCTAGAAACAAATACAAATAAGTTTCAGCTGTCCTCCCAGATTTCTGAAATCATTGATATGGCTTTAGGACTCTTTTCCATAGCTATAAAAGTTGGCTGTTCTGTTTTGTTTTCACTGGGAGGGTTGTTTTTGTAGCTGGAACGCTTAAGCTAGAAAATTCTGACTTTGAGACTGATCTGAAGATGGCTGCTGTCACTTGGTTGAATCTATCCAGAGTCCTTGGTTCTCTCCACTGAGTTATATATATATTTTTTTTTATTAGAATGCCAACTGATTTACGTCTTGAACTCTTCTATCTAAAATTTTAAAATATTTTTATATGGATAGTCTACAGATATACAAATGACAGTAATATCAATTTGAACATTGAAAAAAGCACTTTAGTTCTAATATGTAGGTATGGACAACGAAGAGATGTTGTACATGCTATCTTTATTCCTTTTTGCTAATTAAATACAGTAAGAATTGTGCAGCATTTTTTTCCTTCCTTCTGTTACTAAGTTAGAAGAAGAAACTAAGGTGTGTTTCAGCTGTAATGTCATCATCATCATCATCATAGAACGGCATAGGTTGAAAAGGACCTTAAAGATCATCTAGTTTCAACCCCCCTGCTCTGGGCAGGGTTGCCAACCACTAGAGCAGGCTGCCCAGCGCCACATCCAGCCTGGCCTTGAATGCCTCCAGGGATGGTCATTACAACTAAGTTGATAAAATGCTTCATTGCTGCCTCAAGGAATCATACTCTCCCCTATCACACACTTTCACTGGCTCACCCTTGCACAGTGTAGCACCCATATAGCTCTTGTGATCTTTCAGTGAGCTCCTTAGAAATAATTGATTATTCATCTGTAGTTTTAGCTGTCTGATCTGGTTCCTTATGAGGCTGGGGAAGTGCCAGCCCTGGTATAAAATGACACTGCAGTTCCAATATGAAGCATGTTTTTCCTCTGTGCTGAAAGATTTTTTTTTTTATGATTGACCATTCTTAATATGCTCTGCTGGAGTTAGTCTAACAGGAAGCATTTGGAGAAGTGTACATGAGGAACAAGCTGCCAGTGCCACAGTAGGATGCTCACATCCAAGTCCACTGACTGCACCATTCTAGAGTGGAGACATGGAAGTGAAACCGGAACAGTGCTTGCAGTGTTGAGAAGGAAATACGGCAATTTTGGATCCCCTTGTTCAAGTGATACTTCAGCTTTCCTGTAGAAGACAATATGATGTTCTTCCCTCAGTGCCCTAATATATGTGGCTAGTGCCTTTATACTTTCTTTGCTGGGGAAGTTATGTTAAGCCAATTAAAACACTGCACCTAACCAGTATATCAAATTTTTGTTGACAGCAGTTATTCCACAGCTAAGTGACAACACAACAACTTCAAAAATCTAAGCAAAATAAAAAATAAACTGTGAGGATCAAAGAGAATATGCTCCATCAATTAATTTTAATTAAATACTATAGGTATTTTTGCACCAGAATTTGACTGTGGCACAGATGCTCTCAATTGCTTGGTATATAATAACAGTAATGAAACTAATTCTTCTTAAAAGTTATTTATTCCAAAGCAGAGACCATTTTGCATCACAGTTTTTCAATTCTTGTGGTAACCAACAAACCTCACAAGCTGTGCAGAGAAAAATACTTCTAGTTAAATACTACATGAGTAGATGATACCAAATAAACATTGTAAGTGGAAGAAGTGAAATGTGATTTGAACATTACAAGAGATAATGAACAGTTTTCCTTTACTGTTACTCAGAGCATGGGGACTTCTTGTCAAGATCTGTTGGTTTGTATTATAAACCAGTAAAAGCACTTGGGTGTTATCTTAAAAGGGAAGAAAAAACACTCTATGATGAACCACACAGTAAAATGCTGGCATAAAACAAACCAAAGGCATGTCGTTTGTTGCCATAGAGAAAGGACTAAGTAATAAAATGCAACAATTCAGCATCTTATCCTTATTAAGCAATCCACTGGGCACAAAAGAGATGCGGAAGAGAAAATCTGCATCAAAAGTTGCTTCAGATGATGCTTAGCAACTCTTCACAATGGTTTTCTAAAGTCCACATGTACCTCTTTGATAGATGTCTGTCTTCTTCTTCCTTCAAATCTGAATAGTCCTGCATCAAAAGATACAGAAACTAATCCATGCATTTGAATTTTTTGAGCAATAAGATTAACTTGGGGTCTAGTGGATTGTTTCAGTTAGTAAAAAGTTAATACTGGAATTGTACACATCTTGTGTGCATCCTTTATCACAAAGGGAATACAAAGCATTGATTCACTGAGAATAGGAATAATCAAACAGATGGAGGCAGGTTTTTGCTCCTTTGTTTGCCCAAAGAACAGAACCAGTTTTTAGGATCTTAATTCAGTTCTTGTATTGGCAGCATCCTTTCTTTTCCATTGCATCTCTACCAAGTAGGAGCATTTACACTGTGTATATCCAGATTTTCCTTTTCTTAGCCTTCACTCCTCCCTTTCGTTGTACATGCCTTTGTTATGAGCAGTGTTGTGCCTTGGGAATTGTTGCTGTTACAGCTGACATGCTGTGAAAAGGACTTTAATTGCTCTTTATCAGCACAGTAATGTGCCTCTTAAAAGTATTAGCATTAACAAGACTTAACACAGTCAATGTTTACAGATACTGTCTTTACAAAATGAGCAATAGTATCCACAAAGGACATAACATAAGCCCCATATCCCATCAAAATATTCTCTCAATATATAAAAAAAAAAAATCAATCTGTATGCTAATAAAACTGTCTCTTTGTACACATGATGAGAGAGATTTTTCTGTAGACTCCTTTTTATTAAATTTTTCTTACGTAGGTGCTCCTAACTATGCACACACTTTAACGTTAGAGCAACAGGTAGTCTCCCTTCTTGCCTATCTCATCCCAACTAATCCTTGTATTTGCTTCAAATGGGTGAAAGCAACCAACACAGTATAGATCAAGAACCTGGCAAGGAAATACACTTGTTTTAGAATATTTACCTGACAAACTTTACAAATGTGTTAGCTTATTGTCAAAAGATTTCACACTGAGGATTTTTTTAACTATAGGCCATGAGAATTAGATAGGGAGCTTTGAAATGAACACAGAAAGCTTTACGAACATTTTATATACAAGTAGGTCTGCATTTTAGCACAAGTTAAGAGCATAGGTTGTAGGAAGATTTTATTGGAAAACAAAACATATATAATGCTATGTAGTACAATGAATTTATATAATGTCTTAAATATATTGTCACTTTAATTAGAGTATTTCTTTTAAATCATTAAATATTTTGTGAATTTCTGGCATTCATAGTTGACTTCCCCCTCTAGCTAAGCTTCACCACACAGCTCTCTGACTCCCCCTCCTCAAAAGAATAGGGGTAAAAAATATGATGAAAAAGGCTTATGGGTTGAGATGACAGGGAGATCACTCACACATTACCATAATGAGCGAAACAGACCCAGCATAGCAGGATTAATGTAATTTATTGCCTATTGCTAATATCAGACTGTAGGAATGAGAACTAAATCAAGTTAAAACCCCTCCCCATCCACCCACCCTCTCCTACCTCCTCCCCCCGAGCGGCGCAGGGGAACGGGGAATGGGGGCTGCGGTCAGTCCCTAACGCTGCGTCTCCGCCGCTCCTTCACGGTCACTCTCTGCCCCTGCTCCACGTGGGGTCCCTCCCACGGGATGCCGTCCTTCCCGAGCTGATCCTGCGTGGGCTTCCCACGGGCTGCAGCTCCAGCCCGGGGCCTGCTCCTGCGGGGGCTCCCATGGGCCGCAGCCTCCTTCAGGCCACATCCACCTGCTCCATGGGGGCTCCTCCATGGCTGCAGCGTGGAGATCTGCTCCGTGGGGTCCCCATGGGCTGCAGGGGGACGGCCTGCTCCACCATGGGCCTCTCCACGGGCCGCAGGGGAACTTGTGCTGCGGCGCCTGGAGCCCCTCCTGCCCTCCTTCTGCACTGCCCTGCAGGGTTGTTTCTCTCACATTTTCTCACTTCTCTCTCCCACCACAGCATTTTTTTCCCTTCTTAAGTGTGCTTAGAGGCACAATCAATACAGTTCAGTGGCTCAGCTCTGGCCAGCAGCGGGTCCCTTTTAGAGCTGTCTGGAACTGGCTTTTATCTGACATGGGGCAGCTGCAGGGTTCTTCTCACAGCGGCCTTCCTGGTAGCCCCC
>VXAA01001715.1:47411-77783 GCA_013399115.1 Anseranas semipalmata | reverse complement strand
ACCCCGGCTAGCCACCCCATATTAATTGTTCAGCATGATGCCACCACAAGGTATGGGACACCCCTTTGGCCAGCCTGGGCCAGCTGTCCTGGCTGTGTCCCCTCCCAGCTCCTGGTGCACCCCCAGCCTCCTGCTGGCAGGGCAGCACGAGGAGCTGAAACGTCCTTGGCTCTGTGTGAGCACTGCTCTGCAACTACTAAAACATCGCTGTGTTATCAGCATTATTCTCATCCTGAATTCAAAACACAGCACCGTACCAGCTACTAGGAAGAAAATTAACTCTAGCCCAGCCATAACCAGGACAACCCCTCACCAGCTTCGTTGCCCTTCTCTGGACACGCTCCAGCACCTCGATGTCCTTCCTGGAGTGAGGGGCCCAAAACTGAACACAGGACTCGAGGTGCAGCCTCACTAGAGCCAAAAACTTGTCACATAAGCCTAATACAGCTGTTTGCATGAATATACTTCTGTATTTTTTCATGAATTACTATTGATGTATTATAGAGGACCTACTTACGCTGATACATCCAGCTACAGTGTTTCCCAGTTTGGAAACTAAACACTTTTAACCTTCAGTGAGCTTTTCATCTGCATAAGACTTACCAAGAGCTGAAATGTTCAGATGCTAATAAGCTATATTTTTTAATACTACTTTTATTTTCAAAGCATCTCACACAACTCACAAGCCAGGGTCTTGGAAATGTAGCATTTGTTCCTAGCCCAGCTGTTCTTATAGTGAATAACATTGAATTTCTTGGTGGTTAACTCCAAGATTTAGCTGTGGAGAGAAGACAGGTATTTTTATACTTCCTTCTTAATTAGTCCATCATAATTTAACAAATTATTCTTTATTCTCTTTAGTGAGTCTTTTTTTCTTCCTAATCCCTTTACTTTTGTCTTTAACACCCTTTACTTAAGCCATCCTTCTGCTTGCCCTTCAGTTGTTTTCATACTGCTTATTCATCTTTTACCATTTCTTGCAAACTCACGAGGGAGAGATGCAGAATCCTTGTGTTGCAGATGCTTTTCCTCTGTTCCTTCTTCCTAGAGCAAGGGATGACTTACTAAGAAGTCCCTGAGGGCTAGTTTTTGTGTTGGCTAGACTGGTGCTTCTGTTCTTTGCTATCCTATTGTCATATACACCTCAGAAATGTAGTTCTCTGCAGCACTGGGCAACTAATAAACAAAGGGTACTTACAGAGTGAGAAGGTAATTGTAGGTCAATTTTTGTTCAGTCTGTGGACTAAAGTCTTGCAGTAAAGTCGTGGGATTTTAAGTGTCTTTCTGACATGAATGCACTCAATAGAAGCTAGGCTGAGACCACTAACTAACCTCACTTCCTGCTGAAATGGTGCATAAAACACTGTGGCTAGGCCTACACCCACTACCAACTACAAGAAACCTTGTTACTTTCTTCCTTCTGTTCCTATTTGAAAACCAATATTTACAAGTGATGTATCAACCTTGTGTTTTTTTGTTTGTTTGTTTTGTGCACTTGGTGTGTTGTAAGGAGAACTTGCTAGGAAAAGGTAATTGCTGTGTCTTAAAGTGGGTTTCTTAAAGCTTTAAACATTACATTTCCAACTGTTGGAACCAATTATGTTGGATCATGTAGGAGTATGTTTAAGGAGGCAATTCCTGAACCAATTCTGATTTCAGTGGTAGTTTAGGTGCTTAATGTAGATCTGGTACATAACAGCCCATGCAAATTCTATTTCCAAGTGTGAAGCTGCTGTTTTTTAGGCATGTCTTTCTTTCCCTTCCTTAAAGTAATTAAGGAGAGTGTGAACTTTAATGAACAGGACAATGTGTATCTCTTGATTCACATCAGTAACTGGGAATCTCAAGAGTTGTGTTAGTATTGTGAAGCTTACTTAATTGGGTGTTAATGAAGAAATAAAATTGACCTTTTCATGTAAAGTTATTTCCTGTAGTTTTAGTTAATAGCTAACTACATAATCTTTTATTTTACAGGTGAACTATGGTAAAGTCTGTAACGAAAGTAGAAAAGGACTCAAATTCACCATCTCTTGTGGCTGTAGTCCAGAGTTTGCCTTTGTACCATATGGTAGTACCATTGCTGTTTATACAATTTTCTCAGGAGAACTGATAACTATGCTTAGAGGGCATTATAATACTGTTGACTGCTGTGTATTTCAACCTAACTTTCAGGTAAGCAAAGAATTGGAGACAACGTGAAGTAGTTATGCAGATTACCAAACCATATGCACAAAAAGAGACATACTTTCAGGGAAGTACTTTAATCAAAAAGCTTGACTAAACAGGGAGTTCTGTGGCCTGTGTGTCAAGTGAGAAAAGTTTGGTCAAGTTCTTGTGATGGCCCTTTCTGAGTTGGGTTCCTTCCACTATTTTTTCTCACATAGGTAACTTTTCAATATACCTATAATAATTTTTGTCATTATATTGTCATTAATAAATTATATGCATTAAGGCTTTTTCCTGTTTTCTGTAAGAGTGAAGAGGAGGCATTTGCCTTTCCCTAAAACACCTAAGAATAATCACAGTAAGAAAGACTATGTTGTACGTTGAGGTGAAGTGCATTACTATTGCTTGCAGTACTGAGAAACCTCTCAAGTACTGGGCTAGGATAATATTGCTCAAATGTCTGTAGTTATACCCATCACTGGATCTATGAACAGTTTGAATAAAGTTGTTGAGAACCTGATGAGGTTCTTAAACTAATCTGAATATGTTTCATCTAAGAAATAGCATAGCATTACAGGGATTTGTGGCTCTGGCAGACATTCCTCTTTTCCTTTCACACTTCTCCTTTCCTCCTATGGTATATTTTTCTCTCGTCATTAAAGACTTAAGGATAACAAAGCCTAATTTTCATGTGATATTTTACAACAGATTGTTCTTATGGCTTATGGTGGTGTGGAAAGAGCAGAGTAGAGGTTAGCGTGGATTTTAAGTCTGTTATGTACTTGCCTTCAGGTGTTGAGGACTGCGACTAATGTTCCAGCTCCTCCTAGTCTTTTGTTTCTAAAATATCAGGCAGAAATATTTGAGGCAAGGAAGGGCAAGTGGTATCTTTTCATGACCTCTTATAAAACACATCATAGAATTTAATCTGGTAGCTCTTTTTCGTACCCACCCCCAAATCTGGTCTTTAGTTTTTCCTTACTATTTTTCCTATGTTCAAAACTTCTGGTTGATTCCGATTGCTGTCAGTCCTTTACTTTCTTTCTATTTATAAGCTGTATTTTAATTACTATCATTGTTTCAACTCATAACTGGCCTAGGCTCTAAAAGCAACTTCAACTTTTCACCAGTTTTGTATATGAGGTGAGAAGTGTCTTCTGTTTGATCAGAACCATGTAATCAAATGTGATCTCACATACCCAAGAAGCTAGCTATTTGCAATCCAATGATACTACTCTTTGTGTGTTCTTATTAGGTCCAAATTAATTAGTAGGTTTGTGTGGAGTACCCTTTGCCTTTGAGATACTGTGTGGAGCTGTCTCCACAGGGTGATAAGAGATTTAGTTAATGTATCTATATATTTAGTAATATATCCCTTCTGAGATTCTGGGAATAGAGCCATAAAATCCACTATATCATTGTTGGCCTAAATTTTTCTTACGTAAATCTCTCTGTGAAGTTAATAAGATGTTAGTCTGCTTGAGTAATAAGAACTGCAGATTTTGGCCCATTAATAAGAGCCATTAATCTAATAAGAGGTAGGTAATTTCAAGGGTGGTGTGGAAGAGGAAATCCTCATTGTGAAATCTTTTAGATGATGTTTACTGTTTGATTGGATATGCTGGATACCATTGTGCGACATTAACTGCTTAAAATAATTTAAGTAAACAAACAAGACCTATGTTTCCCTCTCAGAAAAAGAAATGAAGTAACATGCACAAGTAACATGTCATAAAATACTAGCCATGCCTCAGGAGCCAGTGTTGTTTTAAATTATGGTTACTTCTATGGTTCAGGAAATGCCAGTGACATCTGCAAAGGTATTTGGCAAATACAGTGTAGGGCAACACATAAAAATAACTAAAAGTTAGATTAGGTCATATTTGCAATCTTTCCTCAGAGTTTTAAAGCATAATATTGAAATATTATACTATACTATACAGTAAACATGCAAGGAGCTTTGTCCACTGGCTCTTCTTTTGACTGACTTTATGTGTGAGTCACCATTTCAGGTTGTAATAATTAATTGTAAATATTAGTCAACGCAGTGTGTATTAACTGAAGATCTTGCAATCCTAGGATCAGAAAATGAGACAAGTATTAATAAAGATTAAGTGGAAGTATGCTGGTGTCCACATTATATTGTTAACAGAGAGGGATTTGGGTGTGCGAGGAGCTGCTTGTTTTACATCCTGCCAAAGACAGGATGATTGAGTAGATTACTGCTGACAAGATGAAGTGAGATTTGACCTATACCTTGGTGTAACTTTGACCTGTGGTCTTCTTTTAAGCAAGATGAGTAGGATGTTTCTCTATCATAAAACTGTAAATTCTAAGCTTGTTTGTGTTTTATGCATGAGTAACTTCATTCATGGGAGCAGTTTTACAAAAGTGAGTATGTTAGCTCACTTGAATAAGGCAACCCACTAATACCCAAGACTAAGTGGGTATTTATAGGAATTAGGCACAATTAGGCACATATGCACAGAGTAACTAGCTTAAGTTTAAAAGCCAGCATGTTTAAAGCAAGGCTTTTATTACTGTCAGCTTGCATACAGAAAAATTACTTTGTATATCTCACTTGGGCAGTTTAAACATACGGCAATACCCGAGTGTTGTCAGACATTTTACATAATAAACAGGAGTATGATTCAAGATTGAAGGCATATGAGAATATCCTCATACTGGTTCATTTGAAAAATGTAAGTATTATTAGTGCAAAATTTATTGTAAAGGTGGTGCAGTATTTCTCGTTAGCAAAACATCCTCAGTTTAAAATGACAGAGAAGTCCATATTTCCTTAATAATGAACTAAAAAAATAAAGCTATATTTGACTGTTAGCCATTCAGTGCAGAGACTATTTGCTTCCATGTGTTTGCAGGGTGCCTTGCACAATGGGATCTTAGTCCTTAGTCATCACCATAATAAATAGGGTTATTTATATTAAAAATAATAAATCGGTCTTTCTGATCTCTCCTTTCCCAGCAGGATACAGGTTTCATATTGTTCTTTATTTGTTCTTTTCCTTCCCTAGGCATACTCAAACTATGTTTACTTAATACTTCTTTGCTCCATACATATGCACTCTTCTGACATGTATCTTATTAGATGATTTTGAGTTGATTCATATTTTTTAGTTACAATAAAAAATCTTTTCCTTTTTCCTTCTCACTTCTCCATTGACCATAAATCATCTTTTAAGCTTACTAACTTTTAAAATAGATTTCTCTTCAGGACACATGAAAGAGGGAAGAAAAAAAGTGCATTTAAGCAATAATGTTCACTTAAATGCAAGAAGCGGTGTTTTAGTGAGAAGCTAAAAAAGTCTGGGGGAAATACCAAAACTTATTCTTTTTGTCTGGCATATTTTTAAAACATGCTGTTTATCAAGATTATATTACAAATTAGAGATAATATATTTATTTTTATTTATAAATAAATATTTCATATACATTTGTTCCCAACGTTGTTCACTATCCAGTATATTTGTATAGGAGTCATTTTTGCTTGCTTTCTTAAAGGAACTTTATAGTGGTAGCAAAGATTGCAATATCCTCGCGTGGATACCAGCTCTTCGAGAGCCAGTTCCTGATGATGTTTCTGACAAGGTAATTGTAGTTAATGTTTTATCAGTTTGAACTATGTTTTTTTATGGCTGTTATATTTGGGGGAAAAATAATTACATATGAAGTAAGTATTTCACCATCAGAATTTGTAACAATTGCTGATTTAGAAGAGAATCACCTATTACTTCTGTGCAGTCCTCTGGTTGTTGTGGGGTTTATAGAGGTTTTTTCCTTTGGTAGTCTTGTATAATATTTTGCAGACTTCTAGTTTCTTGTTTAATTAAAAGTAGTACTTGTCATTTGGTTACAAGTCTTTCAACTTCCACTTTAGGTTCCTTAATTTCCATACTGTTTTAAGTAGTTTAGGAATTGGAAAGGTACCAAAGATTATATTTCGATTTGTTAGGAATCTACTGTTTACTAAACAATAAGATTAGGGTTGCTAAACTTCATACTCAAATATTTTTGAGGCAGAAATATAAAAAAAGAAGATTCTAAATGAGCTAACTTTAGTATCTGAGGCAAGACATTCAGGCTGTTACAGGGAAGATCATTATAGCAGTGTTTTCCAAGGGGGTATGTTTTCCCTATTAGTATTAGAGCTGGGCCATACAAATTTTAATGAACTGTTTGAGGGGGGGAGAAAATTCTAGATTTTGAGGAATAGAAACCATTCACAGAATCAGACTATGGCAAACAGTATTTGTGTTAAGAAATTGAGAGAGAGTAATGTTTTGGCTCATAGCATGCAAAAAAACCCACTTTTTAAAATTTTTGAAATGTTTCATTTTGGTTGGGGGAATGATAGTAATTTTAAGTTTTCTAACATTTGTTTTGCTTTGAAACACAACTTACTGCAAAACTATCCTATGTTTAAGCAAATTTTTAAAATTAGCTTCAGAAACTGGACAATCTAAAGGCAAAATGTGTTCAACTAACCTGAAATGAACATTTTTGCTTTAACAGAGAATTTTGCTATGGGTGAATTTTTTTTTCTTTGTTTTTATTTATTTTAATACTAAAAAAATAAACACAAAAAAACATCGCTTGCCTAGCTCTGATTATCAGTGCCGCTTTAAGTTTGGCATTATGGAGCTATGTCATATGTGCCATTGTTCTGAAAGCTGCTAAGCTGCAGCTGCTGTTTGCAAATTTTGTAAATTAGCACTGCCTCTGAAAGAAGCAGTTCTGCCCTCCACCAGCCATTAGTTCCTGTTCCCTCTTGTGCTAGAACAGACATTTGAGTGCCTGTATGGCCAGAATCTGAACCCAGGACAGAAGTAAACAAGAAAAACAGTTTTACCTAGAGTCAGATCTATGATTCAGTGCAGTGCATGACTGCACAAACCCTTGAGCAGACACAAAGGAAGCCGAGCTGAGAACTAGTTGTTGGAAGTGGATAGAGGCCAGGACTACTTCTTGAGACAGTAGTGCTAAGTTATACTAGGCCAGTGAAATTATGACTTAGAAACCAGTGACACAAAACAAACACAGTAATATCTATCTGTTATATTTTATACTCAGACATATGTAAAACTTCCAGTCAGTGCTTCAGATATTTTTGTTGAAAATGGAATTAAATATAGTACCATTTCTTCTCGTAATTTATCTCATCTCAAATCAGCAGATGGCCAAAGAAGTGGTTAAAAAAATCCAGTACCCTTGAGAGATACAATGGTTTGTCTACGGATAGAAATTTAAGAAATGCCTTTAGCATTGACCTTATTTGATTTTAGTATTTTAATTAAGCAAACCACTGAGACAATTTTTATTTTCTTTAGTCTCTGCCTCAGCAGCATTTAAATCCAGCATATGAAGATGCATGGAGCAGCAGTGATGATGAAGGCTGAATTTCAATTATGTGCTGATATAAAATTGACATTCAGGCACTGCACTCAAGGACTTTATCTACAGAAATGGATGTTGTCAGATTTATTGTGACCGGATTCCTCATACTGTTCTGTTAAAGCAAGGTCTCTCAGAAATGAGTTTCCACTTTTCTCTGTGTTCTTTATTCACTGTTGCTGTCACAACTAAAGGATTGCTTTTTCAGATTTACTGATTTTTATACTTACCCTTTTGCATTCGTGTACTTTATTCAGTGTTGAACTACTGATAAAAATAAATAAATGAAAGCCCTTGGGACCAGTTAATATTGCATTGTTTCTGGTATCAGTAATGCATAGGGAGATAATCCCTTCATTTCAGACATGGTACAGAATATTTTGCCTTAAGGAGGACTAGCTCAGGGTTACTTTAAATTTATTTTTGCAATGTATAGATGGAGTGGATTGGGTCCATTTTCAAGTGCCTATGTGCTCTGGGAGCCAACAGGATTTTGTGCTGTTCTTTTGCATTTTATCAGTTTCACTTAAGTTTCTTCATAAATGCAGTATTCAGTTCAGAACACAGTATAGCTGTGGTCATCTATTCAAGTATTTGTATGGTGGCCCCATCAACTAGTATCTTAATCTGTCCCTTAAAGTTAATAATAGAGATTAGTTTTATTAGGGTTTTTATTGCTCCTGTAAAGAGGTTTTCCAGATCAGTCTTCTACATATGCCACTCTCACATCCCTAGCCAGCACGAAGAATTCCTGGACAGAAGCAGGCTTGAGGTATATATAGTACAAGGCAAAGAATGGTTCACAGGTCAAGTTAAACATATAGAATGTAGTCCTTCAAAACTCTGCTTTCGTCTGAATTTGTGGTCCTAATACCTTCTCTGTTTTGGAAAGGAGGAGTTTTGTGGAGTCATTGTCTAATCTCAATCACCAGTTTGTTTGTGCCTAAGACATAGTTTAATCACCCATCTGAGACCTGAGGTAGAGGTTCCCATCAGATGGAAATGCAGTTCTTCCACGAAAAAATCGCTTCCAAAACAGAGATGATGCTAGGCTATAAGTTCAGACAGAAGGAAAAAAATATTATATAAATAAATAAAGTTAATCTTTGTATAATGTGTATTGTTAGTATGATTATTGTGCATTTTAGAATTAATTCACTGTGCTTTTGTATTTTAATATCTATGCAAGATAAAGACTGTTTCTTTATCAGTCTAGAAGCTAGCAGCATGGAATAATACGAAGTGAGGGTAGACATATTAAGGGAATGTTATAATTAAACAAGTTTCATATGTAGTACAAATTTGCTGAGGGAGACACAAAATTTAATTTGCCCTATTAAATTGATAGCTGATAGGTGGAAGACTTCCAGAAGTTTCAGAGGAGGTTAGTTTAAGGACCAGCCTGTCACCTTATGGGACTAGAGAAGAGAATTTTCTACTTTTTTTTTTAATGATAGTTTTCGTTACCAGTGGTGGCTGTTCCATCTAAAAATGGAAAACCTTGGGGAACAAATTTGAAACAAGATTATATATTTTGACTTTTCTTAAATAATAATAATAATATGTTATTAAGGATGACTTTTTTTTCATGTAATAATTGTGCATATCATTTGTGTATTTCAACTGCAGTGCATGTATTTGGTATTCGAATTTCTAAAATATTGCTCAGTAAATCATAGCAGAGCTAGTTATCAAAGAATAAATTAATTATTTTTTCAATCAGTTTTCAGTTATCTGTAACATGACCATAAATTGTGTTGATTTAAGAAAAAAGATAACAAACGCGCACACACACACACACACACACACACACACACAAAAGCAAGAATACAGGTCTGTGGTGGCCCTGGAATGGTGTATAAAATGGCAGAGGTAGAGAAATCTACATGTATTAAAGGTGAGAAACTGTAAAAGCAAAACCAATAAATAAGTGTTATATTCTGTTTTTTCCGAATGACCTTTTTCTCTCACAGTTCCCTTTTCCGTGCTTTGAACACACAGTCATTGAGGTTGTAAGGAACCACTGAAGACCAGCTAGTACAAGCTCTCTGCTTGAAGCAGAGTAACCTAAAGCAGATCACTCTGGGCTGTGTCCAGTGGGGTTTTGAATGTCTCCACAACTTCTGAACCTGTTCCAGTGTTTGAGCACCCTCAGTAAAAGTTTCTTCTTAGGTTTAAATGGCATTTTCTGTACTTCAGTTTGCACCCAATGCCTCTTGCCTCATTGTTGGATATCACTGAGAGGAGTCTGACTTCATTTTCTCTACGGTCCCTTTCCTCCACTCCATCAGATATTTACAGACATTGGTATGGTCCCCCTGAGCCTCCTCCTCTCCAGCCTGAATAGTCCCAGCTCTTTGAGCCCCTCTTCATGTGAAGGATCACCCCATTCAGCCTGCTGACAGCACTCTTCCTAATGCAACCAAGGACATCAGCTAGCTCCCTCAGCAGCTGTGGGTGCATCTAGTGAGCACCATGGACTTGTGTATATCCAGTCTGTGCAACTGTTCCCTAACTGATTCTTCTCCACCAAGGGTAAGTCTTCCTTGCTGCAGACTTTTGATTCATCTCAGGGACCTGGGATTGCTAAAGGCCAGTCTCACGGGTAAATGCTGTGGCAAGGAAGCATTTTGTACCTCGGCCTTTACCGTGTCCTTTGTCTCAGGTTACCCCACCCGTGTTTTCAGTGGACCCACGCTTTCCCTAGTAGTCTTCCTTTTGCTGCTGATACACCTGTAGAAGGTTTTCCTTTTGCATTCACATTCATCACCAGATTTAACTGCAAATGTGTTTTGGCTTTCCTAACCCCATCTGTGCATACTCAGACTTTTTTTTTTTTTTATTCTTCCCTGCTTCCACCTCTTGTATGCTTCCTTTTTGCATCTTGAGTTTTATCAGGAGCTCCTTTTTCATCCATGCAGATATCCTCCCACCTTTGCTTGATTTCCTGCAAGTAGGGATGGATCGTGCTTGAACCTGGAGGAGGTGATAGTTGAAAATCAACCAGCTCTCTTGGACCGTTCTCTTCAGGGCCAAATCCCATGGGATTCTTCCAAACAAAACCTTGAGTATCTGAAAATGTGGAAACTTTCTGGTCAGAAGAGGTGATTCTCCCACTATATTTAGCATTGTTGCGGCCTCACCTTGAATGCTGGGTGCAGCTCTGGGCTCCACAATACAAACAGGATGTTAAAGTGCTTGGAAGCGTCCAGAGGAGGGCAACAAAGCTGGTAACAGGGCGGGAAGGCACGTCCTGTGAGGAGAGGCTGAGGACACTTGGGTTGTCCAGTCTGGAGAAAAGGAGGCTCAGAGGTGGCCTCACTGCTCTCTGCAACTTCCTGAGGAGGGGACGTGGGGAGGGAGGTGCCGGTCTCTGCTCCCTGGTCACCGATGCCAGGACGCATGGGAACGGCACAAAGCAGCATCAGGGGAGGCTCAGGCTGGACATGAGGAAAAATGTCTTTACCGTGAGGGTGGTCAGACACTGGAATGGGCTTCTTGGAGAGGTGGTTGATGCTCCGTGCCTGTCAGTGTTCAAGAGGCATTTGGATAATGCCCTCAGTAACATTTTATCTTCTGGTTAGCCCTGAAGAGGTCAGGCAGTTGGACTAGATGATCTTTCGCGGGTCCCTTTCAGCTGAACTGTTCTATTCTGTTTATTCCTTTATGCTTTTACAGGGCTCATTTTCATACTGTTGCATTATAACTTTTTGCATCATAGCAGATTTGCATAAGCTGTGCCATGAATGCAATGTGGGATTCAGCTCAGGAAGAGGTGGGCTGGGACATATCTGCCCAAGTATTTATCTCTTCAGGTACATGTCAGGTTAATGTTTGACGCTGTCCCAGACAGCTCAAAATAGGAATTAGTTGCCCTGGGGGGTTATTGCTTCTATTAACAGCTATTATCTTTTACATATGAATCTTCCCAAATTCTCTTCTGCTACCAACTGATGTTTTCCTCCCTTCTGATGGAAGGAGAGATGTTTCTGGTGAGGGAAATTAGAAGCATCTCTTTCTTATCTGGGAAAGAATCCAGGCCCATTCTACAGTCAAACAGCTGCAAACCTTCCATACAATGGCAGTAGCTGATAGGTGAAGTTTGGTTTCCAAGTTTTGAAACCTTTTGGTACAATGCAATCTCAAACATCAGTTTCTGTGAAAATTCTGCTAGAGTTTTTGTGACAATTTTCTAGATGCAGTAAATTTATTATTTATGTTTTCCAAATGTTTTTAATGTGCTAATTAAATCTGAATTTTCCCCTTCTTTTATGACTATTCTGTTTCTATGCTTATAGCACATATTTTTATAGGATTTGAGCTCTTTCAGAGCCAGAGCAGCAAGTGGGACAGTATAGACTTAATTGCACTTCTCCTTTTGTCAGTCAGAAAAAACAAGCAAACGCTTGAAAATCCAGTCAGGTGTCAGAAGAAGTGTTGCATTCATGTTGAAATAAAGTCATTCACTTGAGAGTCAACTGGCTGGATTCTCTGTTCCTGTTAAAAACAGTAAGAAAGTTTAGAGTTGCAAGAGAGTTTGAGCTGAACTGGAGACCACTCTATCGCAGTAGCAGGTACTGGGATTTAGCAGTCATACTCTATATTAGAATACATAGAAAAGTGTTTTCATCCTTTCAGGCCATTCCAGGAATTTAGTATTGCTTGGAAGACTTGTTTTGCATGCCAAGCCTTTTATTTGAGTTTGACACATAAGGTACCAAAAGAGAGGAAAGAATTTATTTGCTCTTAAAAGAGATCAAAGAACTTCCTTTCCCTTCTAGCCTAGGGAAACAATGGAGGTGGGAGCCAGTCTAAGCCAGCCCAGCTGAAGAAATCCAGAGAGCCTAAGAAAAGCCTTCTTCACTAGAGTGAAAGGTGAGCTCTGTAGAGACAGTCAGACAGGATTCCTTGGTTATTTATGTCTAGGTTATGAGACTTGAAAAGAGTCAGGCATCAAGACATCTGAGCAAAAAGCAGATTCTTTTCCTCCTGTACACAGACCTGGAGGAAAGCATTATTACATGAACATACAGAGATGGTTAATCCCAAATACTGGAAAAAAACAGGTTAACATGTTGTGCTTACCTGCTTTTGCCCCTTTCTCTATACCCAACATACTTGCTCTTATATGTATGCTCACAAGACTGAAAATGTAGGTATTTGAGGTATTTGTTTGCCACCTTTTTCTGCATTGTTTGGATTTGCAGTCAGGCCAGCCTTCTTACTGCACAAGACATCATTTTTATCAAGAGTAATTTCCTCATATACTTAGTCAGCTTAAATACTGGGCTCTATGACCCCTGTCATTGCAAAGCTGAAAAATTCTTAGATTTGGAAATATCAACTGAATTTACTTTTTCCCCCATGTTTACCCTTCTGTTACAGTCCTTATACTACCATGCATGTATATATATATGGAAGGTATATATATATATATATAACATATATATGTATAATGGAATTGCCTCTGTTTTGGCACCATTGGAGGAAAGTTCTTACTTTTCTTCTTACTTAATTTTTAACACAAGCAAAAGCCTAGTGCATACAGTTGAGAATTGTAAGCTCCTCACTGCATATTGGTCTAGGATCTGTCATGATGAACATGTCAGCTTAGTATTAGCTTAGTACAAATAAAGTTTGAGATATATGGTTAACTTGTGGGCATATTAGTTAAGCCATGGGAAATATCCCGCTACATGTTTTTGGCATGCACCACATAGGAACTAATGTGGTTAAGGTAGTCCACAAAGAGAGAGTCTGAGTATTTGCTATGTGCACAGCCACTGAGATGTGTGCTGAGGTTTTAACACCTGAGAGACATCCTTGAAGGCAATACATTGGTTTCAGTGGAGAGCAGTTGAATGCTTGTAACATCCAACTAAACAAAAATATGTAAAACATATCATTGAAGTCCTTTTGTGTGGTTAAAGATGAGTTACGAAATGGACATGCCTTCTTCCCTCCTCCCCTTGTTTTTGTTTTCTTTTAGTCTATTTTATAAAAACAATGGGAATGGAGGATAAAGAGGCATGACTGAGTGGCCAGGAATTCAGGCAGGTGCCTAACTGCTGCCAGCAGCTTCATCCCCTCTAATCATATCCGTGTGCTGCGTGGTCAGCCTTACCCACCAGCCCACACGTTCTGCCTGGATGACAGCTAACCAATGTCATCCACTACGTTGGCTGTAACTTCCCCCAGTCCTGCCAAATTCCACCAAGCCCAAGAGACTGGAAAAAAATATTTGGAGCTATTAAAGAAGAGCTTTCTGCTTACATATGGAACTTTTTTTTTTAATTGTGTAGGCATACAGAATTGTTCTTAGTTTTCATTTTGTCACCATTTGCTTTCAAATTAAGGGAGAAAGAAAGCAGGATATTTTTGGTCATGCATTTCATCTTTGTGTTAAGAAGGAGACTTTCAGTCACTGAGGTCCTTACAGAATCCCAGAATGGCTGAGGTTGGCAGGGATCTCTGGGTCCATCTGGTCCAACCCCCTGCTGAAGCAGGGACACCCAGAGCAGGGTGCCCAGCACCATGGCCAGGCAGCTTTTGAAGATCTCCAAGGAGAAGACTCCACGACCTCACTGCGCAACTTGTGCCAGTGCTCTGTTACCAGCAGAGTACAGAAGTGCTTCCTGATGTTCAGATGGAGCCCCCTGTGCTCCAGTTTGTGCCCATTGCCTCTTGTCCTGGCAGTGGAAAAAGCCTGACTCCGTCCTCTTTGCACCCTCCCTTAAGGTATCTATATATATCCATCTCAGAGATCCCTCTGAGCCTCCTTTTCCCCAGGCTGAACAGTCCCAGCTCTTCCAGCCTCTCGTAGGAGAGGTGCTCCAGTCCCAGTACACTTCAAACATTACAAATCCACCTTTTTCTTGCAGCTGTGGGACCGAGCTGCATCAGTGATCCTAAGGAGGTTTTATAGTAAATTTCCTCATGCCAAATTGGAGATTAACATCAGCAGTTTAAATCAGTCCAACCAGTTATTTTTACAGCCATATGTTTGTAATCTAGAGTAACAAGTTTAAGCAAGAATGGGGTAATTTACTCAGCAGAAAAAATAATATGCCTTTGTTTAATGCAGAATAGAGTAATGCAGGGGGCAGAGAAAAGCAGCGTTATTAAAATGTTTTTTGCTGTTCTCGGTGGCTGTGTTTGAAAGATAACTGAGATTTTCCTTTTCTATTGACTGCAAAACATTTATTTAACAGAATACTTGTTTCATACCAGTTACAAGTCTTAGCATACTTGTTTTATGTTAGTTATAATAGGCTAAGTTCTTCTTCCAAGGCTATGGTCTTAGCCTCCAACAATTGTTAAAATATTCTAAGAAAATTTGGAGTCATATTTTAAGAAAAGTTAGATCCAAAAAATGAATTCATAATAAATGAAGGAATATATTATGCTCTTGCTGGAGATCATTGGGAAGAACAGACTTAAATTTGGTAGTCAGCCAGTTCCATTTGTATTTAAAATTTAAAGTTGACTCATAATCCTCTCTGTTAGTAGTTCAGGGTGGCCTCTGAAGGAACTGTAGCTATTCGTGCTTGCCTGCATTGTGTTACATTCATCCACAGAAAAGTATCTTGGTCTGTACAGTAAAACTTTAATCTGTCAGTACTATTTTAAGATAGACAGCTCGTCTGGGGAAAAAAAAAAAAAGAAAGAAAAGAAAGAAAAGGAAAAAAGGGGGGAAAAAAAGAGAGCGAGAGAGAGGAAAGTGAATCCTTTCTTCTGACTAAGGGTATGTCTTTTTGCAGGCAGCAGCATAATCCAGGCACGTTAACTCTAGCTTACATGAGCAGCCCTGCCACAGCAACCCAGTCTAACGTACCCTGCTGTGGTGCTGCATCAGTTCACCTATATGGAGCTTCACACTGCCGCGGCTAGGCTGCTTTCTTTGTTACCGTGCTAGCGTGCTTCTTTCCTATTCTCTGTAGATACGCCTGTCAAAAAAGCACAATGAATGCAGCAGCCTGGGGAGCCTGTGACTGCTGTAATAAAGGATATACCAGAGAGGAGGTGTAGGGTAAGAATACTGAGTTCTCATGTTTTGTGGCAGTCAGGAGGGAGTGTCTTGTGTTGCTCAACAGTTAATTACTGTTGCTATCGCCTCCTACACTGTGCTGTAACTCCTGAGGAAATCAGCTGATTATGATTCTCATGCTAGCAAACATGAAAAAAAAAAATGTTTTGGGACTTTATAAAATAGATTTGAATGAAGCTCTTTTCTTTTGCCTATCATAACTACTTCCAGGTGGAGTACATGGCCCGGAGAATACACCTTTCTACCCAGAGCATGCATTATCACCTTTCTGATTTTAAGCTAAGCATCTTAACTATCCAAACAGTCTGACACTGTTCTGTGGTTTTGCACTGCAGCTGTGCAACAGGAGCCTTACGCTGTGCAAGAGGAGCCTTACACTGTGCAGGACTTCTGCACATCTTGTGTGGGAAATGGTCACATCTGGCACTCACTCGCAGTGAATTGCACGTTCTCAGGGTAGTGCACAATTGTTTCCCAGGAAAAGAATTGCATCTCTCGAGTTGCACAGAGCTCTGCCATCTGAATGCTAATTCATCAATGTTTATAAAGAAAGTTTCCAGAACATTTAATTGTTTTGCACACAGCTAATACACCTGAGGGCTTAAGTGAATGTGTGAAACAGCTGCTTCATCTGTTCTGCCACCACAGATACCTATTAAAGTTTATGTTGACTAATGAAGTATATCAAAGTAATTTAAATAACATTCCATGATGAGCTACTATGTTAAATGTAGGTATCTGTGAGACATGCAGACTTCTGGGATACAAGAGTAATACTACTGCTTAGCAGAATTGCCCTGTGTTGGATTCTAGGTTTCAGTACTTCAGGAAGCTCACTCTGTGTACCCTAAATATGTAATAAGGTCTTCTCAGTGATATATCTTGTATCAGTTGAAAGGCTTATATGTTCGAGCACCTTGAGAACTGTGCCAGCAAAGATTTTTTTCTACCAGAGAGAGGGAAAACAGTGCAAAGTTAAAGGGTGGAAAGTGGTCCAGTAGCTCACCAGACTGCTCAAGCATCAAGCTTAACCGTCACGGGAAAGATGAAGTTAAAAGAAGCGAAGGAGCCGTTCTAGTTTACAGAAGCGAAGGCAGAGCCCTGTTTGAGCCCCAAGATGCTCAAGAACCCTCTGTGCTGCAGCAGCGCATCACCAGGGCCAGTGCTCACTCTGGGGCTCCCTGACCTCCCAGACCTCGGAGGGATGAAGGTGCTGCTCCACACGAGCCTCCGTGTGTGAGCTGTGGTCCCACACAGCTCCGTCTTCCCTCCGTCTCCATTGCTTTACCTAGAGGCAGTTCAATTCAAATCTTTCATGGTCTCCAGCTCCTGCCTGTAATCATTGATGTTAATTTGCACCTCCTTTCTCTGCTTTCTGCTACACATAGCCATGCCCACACACAGCTCTCCAAGCCGGGACTCAGTCCTGGCCTGTCTCCACACTCAAATCCTCAACCTTCTATTCCCTGAATGTTACTCATCAAGCTCTTCTGCTTAGAATTGGTGGTTCTCTTTGCTTTGGAAATATCACCCAGCTTCTCCGGGCAGTCCTTTGGCCCATCCCCTTGTTTCCCCATTTCCACTTGGCTGGCACGGCTACGTGCTTAGGTGCATACAGTGGTTTGCCAGTTCAAATAGTGTTTTGAGCAGAAGAACATGAGAGCTTTGATCTGAAAGCCATTTGGCTATGTTAGAGCTGAACGGTACCCACAGAACAAGGCAAATGGGAGGAACGATTCATTAGCTTTTTCATAACCCTATATGAACATATACAAGCAGTTTCTAGAATAACATTAGCTGCTTCTTAACTCACTTGGACTGAGTGCAATATTATTCTATGAAGAAAGAGCTCATTAGTTCCCACATTGCAGCTTTTGTTCATTAAGTCACTAGAAAACAGTTGCCTTGAAAACATGACATTTAAATATTATTTTTGTTTTATAATTATTTTCCCCTGTCACCTACAGTTCCTTGAAATCTTTCTCTCAATGACAAACGTTACCATATAAATGCTCAATGTCTAGTTTATCTAAAAGGAGACTTAGTTAAATAAAAGTGTAACTGAAGTATTGCAGAAAATCAGGAACACTACTCTCATATTAAAGTATTTCCCAATTTTATAACTTTGTGCAATATAGAACAGCTGCCAGATTTGTTCTTTATCCTGATTTGTAAAAGCCACCTCTCCACAATCTTTCTCTACTCTAATTTCTCTACCCAAATTTCACATTTCTGCCTTTCCCCCCATCATTTTCTAAATGCCATTTCACCTTAATCTTAGGCTAATCCAAATGGAGTTACTTAATTTCTTTTAAAAGATGTTCTCCACTGCCTTGTCTTCCCTCATCATATCTAAGCCTAGCAGCCTCCATGACACAGAGCTATAAGCTCAGTTCCATCCAGCATTGAAATTTTACCACTTTTTCCTGTATAACTAGTTATAAATTCTNCTTTCATTCCCTCATCTCCCACCCTGGTGACTTCCTCTTCACTTACTCCCATGTCTATCACCTATTTAATCAAAGGTGCCACAAATTTTAAGATCATTCCTGTGCTACGATCTAGCTAACTGCATTTTACCTTGGCTTTTTACTTTCTTTTTTATCTTTGCTTTTATTCTTCCGCCACGTCACTTCCTCTTTAAACCCTTTTTCTTTCCATTCAAAACAGTTCATAATTCTGACCTAGCCTATGTGAGTAATTTTTGTTCATTTACTCTTCCAGAAAGTATCTCCACCCACCCTTTTTACAGCCTTACTCCCAGCTGGTCTACCCAGGTTATAACTTCTCATTCTTATCAGATTTCAAGACCCACTTCTGTCATTATGTCCTAGAAAATGAGTCAGATATTTGTTCATGGTTACCTCTTAAATATTCATGAATCGTTTCCACATTGTGCTCTCAGCTGCATCACATGCTGTCACATTGTCCTGGGTGTCCAATACCATCATTAACCTAGAAAGTGGAGAACTGACTATAGCTGACAAACATTATCGCTGCTTCTCCTGCGTGATCACATCATCCACTCCTCTTCATTTCTCCTGTCCAAAAGCTTTTATCCCTTCATTGTATCAGGACTCATATCTTCTTGATCCTAGAGTACAGGTATAGTAAATGTATGAATGATTTAATATAGTAAGTAAACCTTCATCTCACATTAGCAGCAAGACAAAGTAGCATTTGATTACATCTGCAAGTGTGTTCTAAGTTCTTACAGGATAATTAATGAAGAAATACAGAGGATATCTACAGAAAACTGCATAGAGTGCCTTGACAGAGATGCTTGATGTTGCTAAAAACTGTTGTCAAAACTGCTTTGAGGAAAACAACAGTTGTCCCAGACCTGATAAAATCTGAGCGCATGCTACACAAAGCAGCCGAGAAGATGTCCCTGACTGGCCTTGCAGAAAATTATCCCCAACCCACCCAATGCCACCCCGCTCGGAGCTACCAGCCTTTGCAGGAGACAAAGCCACCAGCAGAGATGGCAAGGTCAGGCACAGCCAGCAGGAAGAGCCCTGCTCCACCACCTCCACCAGGTCTGCGCCGCAGCAGCCACCTGAGTCTGCAGCGTCTGAGCCCCTCGGGGCTGTTCAGTTCGAGACAGGCTGAACAGGCACAGGGACGTCCTGGCAGTTCGGGAGAGGGAGTTCAAAGCGGTTGAAATTAACTTCGCCCCACCTCAGGTGGCAAGGAGGAAAGCTCTCGTGCAGGAATGGATTGCTTCTTTAGCTTCCATGCGTGAAAATCCTGCTATGTCTTGGCAGAGTCTTTAAAGGAAATCCAGTATAATGGAAAGAATTTGTATGGAAACTACCCTCCTTTGTCTGCTTGGTTATTTCTCTCCTTTTTTCTCTGTCTAATACATCTCCCTTTTATATTTTTAGACCATTCTCAGCCTCCCCACCTTCCTTTGTGTCCTGTTGGGGGGCGGAGGGGAAACAAGGTGTTTTCTTAAGAACTCTAATCTAAAGGCCTTTTAACTGTTAAAGATTAACCATTGAAACATCTGTGGAAAGGCACACATTTCCTTGACACTTGACTCTTGCCTGCCACATTCTGAAACTCAGCTGTTAGTAATGCTTCAATAGCTCACTCACACTTAACAGGTTGATAGCAAGACAAGCTCAAATCTTATGTGGAAAACAACCAAATGCAGGTTAAAGGAGTGTGCCTGGGTGGAAGGCACAAAAGCTGCTGGTGGCGAGAGAGCCAGTGTGAGAACCTGTCTTCCAGTGGCACAATTTGTTGGAGAACTTGACTTTGATGAAGCTTTCTGGTGAGCTTTCTGAGGGTGGCTTAGGTGCTTGCAGAGTGGAGGGGAGGAGGGCTGCACACGTGCCTGTGCACAGAGACGAATGGACAAGTGCAGTGAATCAGGCCCAAGTGAAGGAGTTCAGACATAAAAGGGCTTTTAGGGAGAATGAAGGGTATGTCTGGCTGGAAAAGCTAAGCTCTGGAATGACCATTTTGGACTTAATATGCTTCAGGTAAGAAAACTGAATGCTAAGGCACCGGTGGCAGGTAGAATCATAGAATTATTTATGTTGGAAAAGACCTTGAAGATCACCAAGTCCAACCATCAACCTGACCTACCAAGTTCCATCACTAAACCATGCCCCTCAGAGTCATGTCCCAGCCTCTCTTAAATACCTCCGGGGTGGGGGACTCCACCACTTCTCTGGGCAGCCCATTCCAATGCTTGACCACACTCCCTATGAAGAAATTCTGCCTAATGTCCAATCTCAACCTCCCCTGCTGCAACTTGAGACCGTGAGACAGTTTTCCAAATGGTGTCTATACCCGTGTCGAATCTGGGGCCCAAACATGATCTAAATGCTCTGAAATTTACAACTTCAACTGGACTTCCCTGTAAGATTAACAGATATTTGAACCTTTCCTTTACACAAGATGATCAAAAGTAGTTGCCAAGGTCAGTGAGGGATTTTCTGCACAGCATTTTGCTTAAGCCATCCTTAGTGATGCTGAGATATTTGTTTCTACCTTACCATAAAGTCACTGTGGAAGCCAATCACCATTTAGACTGAAATAGCTAAATTCTCTTTAAAGAAAGAGTACAAGGCAGACTGGACTGTGAGATTACTTTGCTTTTAGGAATTTCAATGAAATTTCAAATGGCCTTTGAATTTCTGCCTTAAAAAGAAAAGTAATCATTTCTGTTAAAAATTCTGCCATAAATTCACCTAGATCTTTTAGCAGAATCAAAGACCTGGGAAAAGAACAAGAACTAACCAAACTGACAACCAGACAGTGGGAGAAAGGGAATGATGTCGGCTTTTCTTAGTTCTTTATTTCTAATTACTATTTTATTTTTGTATTATTATTTATTCATTGTTATTGCATCAACTGGTAGTATGGAGGATGATTTACTTCAGTGTTCTCTTCCATTTTCAAGATCTTAGACCAGAAGGATTAGGGGGCATGTCCTGACAAAGAGTCCTAATTCCTGTATGGCTTCATATATGAAAATGCTGCCACTAGAAGAAGCAAAGGTGCTTGGAGGTAACTTATTTTTGCTTGTCTTGAGAACCTGACAAAGAGACAAACTGCCTTAAAAATGATTAAGAGAGAATAGTAAGCACAGTAACTTAGACCTTTCTCTGTGTCACAATGACATTATATCTGCAGAGAGAGATTTCAGCTGCATTCATATGTATGAGCTTTCATAGCCTTTGAGACTTTGAGATGTATGTAGAACTCATTATAAGCAATAAAGGCTGAGATCAAGCTGAGGGCAGCCTGGAAGACAAGAGCCTGGGATGTCTCTGGAAATGCTGCTATAAGTTCAAAATTTCCATTCTGTTCCCTTACTGCATCTCTCAGTAAGCAAGGGTGAGCACAATAAATGCCATAATGGTTTACTTCAACCACAGTAAAACCTCTGGATAAGATAAGTTAGGAAGGAAATAGCAAATGGAGAAAGCTTCAGTGTGCTCTCTAGAAATACTTGAGCAGCCATGTCTGAATGTCAGAAAAAAGGCTGGCAGCCTTATTTAATAGTTTTCTAATACCCAGTGTCTAAGCTTTGAAGACAAACTACTGTTTTATAAGATTACAGAATTCTTCCCAAGCTCCTTCCGTCCTAAAAGTCATCTTTGTGTGTGTGTATCACATGCACAGAGAAAATAGTACCTCAACTGCAAAACTGGTTTAAGAATGTAGGTCTTGCAAAATTCCCTGAAAGTTTAACTCCCCAAATTTAGCCAGCTGATGAACATTGGACTATGCATTATTCCGTAACAGCATGCTGTTGATTAGTGCAGGAGTAATAATTCATTGAACCATAACAACAAAGAAAGTGTAAGCTTCTTACCGAAACACTAGGGTTTTTTTTATAAGATTCAACATGCTGTAAAGAGTTGCATTAATCTCTGTTTGAGCTGTTCTTATAACTCATTATTTTGCCTGTGGCTACACTAGAGTGAGTGTTAAGGCATGTCAAAATGGGTGGAGATATGAAAACAAGTCCACTTAAAAGGATTTTTTCTCAGCTCCCACCTACACATAAGAGTCAGATAATGCTCTGCCATCTGATTACGAAGCCACATTCCCAATTCCACCTGTTATTCTTGACCTATTTAAATTCTCAACCCCAACAATAAAGAAATTGCAGAAGGAGAGGAAGAATGACAACTCCTACTATGAATTGCTCGCTGTTGCCTAACATGTCCCCAGATGCAGCTGTTGAGGGTGACAGAAGTCTCCCTGGGAGAGTGTCCTCTGTGTCAACAGAGCCCCAGGAGCAACCACCTCAACAACATTCCCCACTGCATTTCAGGTCTCTCACTGACAAGCCTAATTTCTCAGCTAAAATAGGAAGACTGGGACCTTTTTTTCAAGGAAACTATTCAGTTCACTCAGTTCAGACTAAAAGTTTCACTGGTTTGTTTGGAGATTTTTTTCTCCCTTCTTCCTTCCAGACTGGCCCCAGAATCCTCTACAGAACATTTTAGGTTTCAGATTCTCCAAGTCAGAATGAGGTTTTCAAATCATACTCCTACTTGTATCTTTAAGCCTTGCCTTGAGTCTTGTTATTTGATAGCTCCGCTACACTCCTTTAAACACAAGAAGGAGACAGTTTTATTTGCAAAATCTCGTTGCTCTGAACTGATGGCAGTGACTTTTTTGCTGGGTAGAAATATAGGAATTTTGAGCACTTTGGGAAAAATCAGAGTACTTACAGCATCTCTGGAAGCACGTCTCCCACCTGATCAGGAGTAGTGCTGCCTATTAGTAGTGCCTGCTTAAAAGACCTGTCTCATGGAAAAAGCTGCCTTGAAGATCAATGACAATATGGGAATGCACGGGGAGCACAGGATTTTTTCCATGAGGCCCTAATGAAGCCAAGCCACTAAAATCCCCCAAAGGAGGCGATGCTCAGCCCAGTAACAGCACAAGCAACGGCTGGATTTGCTGATGGGGTCAGCTCCTCTCCTCTCTTCTCTCTCCTCTCTCCTCTCTCCTCTCTCCTCTGCTCCTGCCATGGTGCCAGTCAAGCACAGACAGCTATGTCAGCCTTGGCAGCCTGAAGAGTGTTTGCTGAGCCCTCGAGGGAGCATTAGTTACTTGCTCTGCACTCGCTGTTGCTGTGGTTATGCTACTACAGACACTCGAGCTGGCACAAATATAAGGAGTTGAGGTATGTTTTTGTGAACTTCTGTGATTGATAATACTACACGTGTGTGTCCTCCTTTAGAAGAAGATCATCAAATGACAATGGGAAGGCATGGGCTGTCTTGTTTTTGTGTCATAGCAGCCCAGGTGCTTCCTGTGGAAATCTCACTTTTGATTATAAATGTTAAAGGAAAAAAGGATACAGGTAATGCTCTGAATAAAAGTCTCCTTTATATCCCAAGATTGTCTGCCTCCTTCATGGAGGAATAGATGGTGATATGTATATGTGTCTGTGCTAGCTGGTCAGGAGTGTGTAGAAAGGATCGGACTTGTTTGGAGAGCACTAAGGATAGACTCATGTAAGTGAATGGAAACAATTGAGCACAGTTTATCTATCTGCACATGTGATTTTATTTTCATTTTGTTTTGTTGTGATCTTAAAACTCAGACTGTGGGCAGGTTATTTAACAGTCTCAAGCTGCACTGGAGGGGCTTAGACTGGACATTAGGAAGAATTTCTTCACAGAGAGGGTGGTCAAGCATTGCAACAGGCTGCCCATCCCCGGAGGCATTTAAGAGACATGTGCACAAGGCACCAAGGGACGTGTTTAATGGTGGGACTCAGTAGGTCAGGTTGATGGTTGGACTTGATGATCTTGAAGGTCTTTTCCAACCTAGATGATTCTATGATTGTAAGTGCTACCCTGTGGAGAAGGTTTAAAAGGTACAAATGAGAGGAGATGCAAGAAAGAAGCACAGTGCATCCTTTCATAGAAGAAAGGCATTGTGTGTCCACATTTCTACATAAAGGAGTATGATAAAGGAAGATGTCCTTAATGACTTTTGCAAATATTTCTAGAAAAATGAATACATAAGTGAAGAGTGGACTTTTTTTGTTTGTTTGTTTGTTTGGGTGTTGTTTTTGTTGTTGTTGTACTTTTGTCTTAATTTCAGAAGACTAATTTTGAAGTACCAGATCTGTAATAGTACTAAAGATATGAGAGACTGTGGAAGAAGTGTAATTAGCTATGAAACGTATTACAGTTTTCTATTTATTGACTCCAGTCAGAGGACAAGAATCAGCAGTTTTAGAGACCCATATGGTATAGTTGATTGCAACCTAATGGCTTCAGATGCAACAGTTACACAGAGAAAACATTGATTGGTAATTGGGTTATGGGTTTTCATTTTCAGGAACCGCTGTCTCACAGGTCTTACATTGCCAGTGAAGAGGCTCAGTTTCAAAAACAACTTGTCTATTTGTGTAACTTAGCTATGACAACATCACATGAACTACAAAGACTCCTCTACCGTGCAGCAAGATTAGAGATTGAAATTCCAAGGCTACTCTTAGCATCTCACCCTATTCATCTAAGTTAGCAAGTTCCCACACTTAATCAGTTTGTTTCTTCTGAATTTATTGAGCACTTATTAGGAAATTGGGTGGTCTGATTTTAATCCATTTCAAATATCAAATATACCTCACCTATGGCTCCTTTTCTGAGTGTCTTGGAAAGCATGAAAGCCATTTTTCCATGGTTTGCCTTTCCATGAGCAGTGAGTGGGTATCTTCAGCTTCAAAGTAATTTACTGATCTGTGGCCTACGTACCAAGCACAGGTGACATTACTGCGGCAGGGAGAAAGGGGACAAGGATAGCCTTTATCTGAAATCAGACAGGAACCCCAACAAGGGGAAACAGCAATGTTTTCACAGAACTGGTGTTGAATACTTTTGTCTCTTTCCTTACCTATTTCTCTGCTTTTATTTTCCTGTTTTTCTTCCCAACCCTCTGTCTGCAGAAAATTTTATCAAGAAAGAGAAAAATCCATTTTCCACAATGCTTTGTTAAGGACCTGAGCCTTAAAATTCTGACCAAGCCTGAATTTTTAAGAGTAATTTCTTGCTATGATTTTATTGTAGTTTTACATCCCATGAGTACTGGAATACTTGCCAAGGCAGGATGGACTGAGGGTTTGTTGTAATTAATGGTAAAACTCCCTTTTCTGGTCCTTTGTTTTCGTTCCTGTCTCAGAGACTGGTAGAGAAAGGAAAACCAAGCTGCTCTGCTATTAGCAAGACTTTGCCTTTTCGTGTTCATGGGAAATTGTGTGAGTGCTCCAGAAGAAATATTCCCATATTCACCAGACAGGACTAAAAATAGATGGTTGGTCTTTGGAGAGGGGCAGGTGAACATTTAGTGGCTACCCCAAAAGTTTTGTGTGTGTCCATTTCTCACCACGCTACTCAGCCACCTGATAAGACCTAGAATCATAGAATCATAGAATGGCTGTTCAGTTTGATCATCACATCTCCTGAGCCCTGACTTTCTGAGCATGACACAAATGGAATAACCCAAGGGCTCTGGTACAAAGCTCTCTTCTCACTCGTACATCCTGTGTAATGCATGTGTGACTGGCACAGCAAAATGTCTGGAAAAAGGCAGAATGAGTTGGAGCTTCTGTATGGACACAGAACACAGCAGAGAGAGCACTTTTCATCAGCCTCCTTGTCCCCCCTGGTCAGGGAACACACGAACTCCCAGAGCACAGCCTTTTGGCTGAAATGAACGGAGAGATACAGCTCTTTGTACACCTCCATGTCATCACATGTTGCTTGGACATGGGTGAAGAAGCTGTCCCTTTCGTGTTCAGACAAAACACAAATTGGCAATCACTCAAGCCCACTCCTGGCAAAGATTTTACTCTTATCCTTGCAGATGTTGTGCAGGACATGGCATGCCACAGTCATGTGCACAGCTGCATCCTCACTAGCACCAAGAGTTTCCCTAGGCTGTACCATTTTATCCTCAGGTTGCCTAATTAACCTGCTTGCTTCTAACAGCACAAAACAAACATTAAATCAGGTAAAAGTTCTCACTGATCACTTTCATTTGGAGGTGGCAAAGTCTGTACTAACAGCACTTTGTTATCAACCTTCCTAGCACTCTGCAACCTTCTGGTGTATTCCAAGGTGATGTTCCTGCATATGCAAATTTTGACCAGCTAAAGACTTTTGAGCACAGAGCAGGTATTCTGCAGAACTAGCGTTCACTTCTTTGTCAAGTTTTTTTTTTTTTTTTTTTTTTTTTTTTTTTTTTTTTTTTTTTTTTTTTTTTTTTTTTTTTTATTTTATTTTTTTTTTTTTTTTTTTTTTTTTGCTTTTGTGCTTGTTTTATTATTTTTTTTTAATTTAATTTAACTTTTGTTGTTGTTGTTGTTTTTCATGTTAGACCATGTTGGTGGTCATGGAGTACTGCTCTCCAAAAGGAAGTTATTTTCCAGACACTGTTACACTCCCAGCTCACAGAGGAGGCTGTGGAAATGGTGTGATGTTGTGGCCAAAGTACAACAAACAGACCCCACAACCCACCAGCACCCTGAAAAGATTCCTTTAGCTTCCTCTATGTGAGCTCTTGCAGAATAAATCATTTGCTGTCATCTCTGTAAATAATACAAAGAGTTAAATGAAAGGAGTATCTATTAAATTTGTGTAACAAAACAGTTGGTAGATAAGCATCTGTATTCAGGTTCTCAGCTGGGAAAAGCTGTAAGATATTGCAGGCCCTGGAAAAGCCAGTGTCTGCAGTATGATGGAACATGCTTGGAGCCTTCACTCGGTGGTTGCCCACGCTGGGCAGTGATCATTTACATCTTCATGTTTGTGCATTTTTAAATTGGAGATTGTATTCACAATGCTAGTGAGGTTGGCTCTTTTTTTCACATATGGTTTTCAGAGATGGGACAGATGAAAATTAGAAAAATGGGTGATGCAAGATTATGTTTGGGAATAGGCTGGCCAAGTGTTTTGGCTTTGTTTTCTCACTCTGTTCAGTAAGGCTTTTTTTTTTTTTTTTTTGGTTAATGTTTTATCTTCNTTGGTTAATGAATACAATACACTTTTTTTGCAGCGAATTTAATTTTCTTCTCCTTCTTGGTATAGATTGAACTGAGATCAGCCTGCATGTAAGTGATACATTCTGGAGCATTGTGTCACTACCAGTTTCCATTTGAGAAGCACAGAAAAACTAGATTTTATATAACGTGTGTGTGTGTATACATTATATATGTGTTTTTAAACATATGGTATATTAAATATGTAAGTGTATATATAGTATATATCACACATATATACACATTTTATATACATATATATTTAAGTGTATATATTTTACATAAATATATATACACTTCAAATGTATGCTTATAATGTGTGTGTATATATATATTCTAATGTATGTACATTTTGTATGTATATACATTACACCATGACACTACCTTTATTAAACATCCCCTTTAAAGACATTTTTCATACTCATACTTATGGCTTCTGTTTTTGCCATAGCCATTTTTGCCTTATTTTTGGAGCACTTTCCTTCACTCCCGCTTAAAGCCAGTCTCAGCTTCATAAAACAACTTTTCATGGTAAGGACGCAGTGATTTTTGTAGTTACTTGGGACAGGGACCTTTCCATTTGAACTCACCTATCTGGATGGATACTGTAAGGATTTATCGGTGTTGTCCAAATGACAGCCGTGGAGCTCAGCAGCGGGCAAAGCCCTGCTGGAGCGGAGCAGATGTGACAATACCTCAGCAGCTTGCGGCGGCTGCATGGTGACAAGCAGCCGTGCAAAACCAGCCGCAGCCACTCGCTCCTGTACAGCCCCCCGCAGCGATGTCCGTGGAGAGATGGGGGAAACCTCCTCGCACCACCCGTCCACATAGGGGTTTGCGGGACAGCGTCACCCTCTGCCTCATGCCGCAGTGGGAGCGATGATACACGCCTGGGGAGGAATTTCTCTGCTGCCTGCAAACCGCTCCTGGAAGCTCAGCGCCAGCGCCTCACGCAGACCTCGGCTCGCAGGGAGACCTCGCGAGGCGCCACGGCTACGCAACGCGTGCTGTTTTGGATGAGGTTTAGGTAGAAAAAGCAATTTTTTTTTTTTTCTGCAATAAACAGTGAGCAGAACTCAAAAGTAGCTCCAAGCAGAAAATGAGAGGAGCCACGGCAGGCCCTTTGTCCCCAGCGCTGGCGGCAGAGCCTGCCGGGGCAGGTTTGGCTGCCGTGGCTGGGGACGCCAGCACAGGTACACGGGCAAAAGGGGTGATATCTAGGAAAGCAGTGCTCGCAAACAAGATCCGGGTAGCTTCTGCGTGTCTCCTCAAGATTGGTATGCAGATAGCTGCTGTTGTTCTCTGGACGACTCCCTGGCTTGCTTACAGCTCCTGCTGCTGCTTCAGCCGGTTTTGGTGCTGGTGGGGCACTGGAGAGCAGCTCCTGCATCCTCCTGCCGCCTGGGCCTTCATGCTTCAGATACAGCCCTGGAGAGCACCCATCTCTAACAGGCTCCTGAAACACCATCTCGCCTGCAACATGACAGTCCGAGCATCGTGCCCGAGCTCCCTGTGTTCTGGCAAGGCAACAACAGGAGGAAAAGCATGAGTTAGCTGTGTTCTGGCAAGCTCAGTAGACCAGGAGGTAAATCGTCAACATCCCGTGACATCCCGAGAGCTGCCTGCACTCGTTTCCCTCTCGCCCCGTTACTGGATGGCAAACGCGGGGGACCTAAAAGGCCGCTTATCTTGAGGGTGGGCCTCGTGCGCGGCCTTCACGTGCTGACTGCTGAGAAAGCCGAGCTGCTGCGAGCTGCCTCTCTTAAACTTAAATGCCTCTGACCTCTCGCGTGCCTGGGCTTTCTCCCTCCGTGCAGGGCACAGCTGTCTCCTTCCTGCTGCCTTTCCCCCACCGAGTATAACTGGATGTTAATCATTTACTTGCCGTGAGCAGGCCAGCCATTATGTCTGTCCTCTCAACCCAATGCTTGGAATTACCTTTGCTCCTCCAGCACACCGAAGGCGAGGCCACTTGCTCTCTTTATCGGGTCTAAAGAGAGCAGTAGCAGCAGTTGTTGCTAACACTGTTGGCATCAAACGTGCCAGAGCTGCTTGCTTGCACCTGGTAATTGCTGTCAATATATCTATTTTTTACATTAATGACAGCAGCCTTGCATTTGGAAGTCTCCAGGTGACCTACTTACTTTTTATTGTTACACACCACATTGTCCCATTTTGTCTCAGCCAGGACAGCCCTATCAGCATGGGAAAATAGACATTACAACACATGAGGAATATTAGTTGCTTGCTGAGCCATATAGCCGCATCCCTCTGGACAAGTCAAGACTTATTAGTCTTAAGGCTCCCAAAAGCTCTGCCTGAGCAGGGATGTGCTGGTTCCTAAGGTCTGTTTGTAGATTTTCTTGGCTGATGTTTTTTTTTTTTTTTTTTAAAGTTTTGAACTAAGAAATCAAAGAAAAGTTTCCGACTTCTGAACATTAAGGGATGGAGGGGGTAATGGGGTTGTTTAATTTGGTTTTGTGATTTTCCCCTCCTAGGTGAGACGTGCAGTATTGCTCAATGGACTGTCATATTTCTACATATCCCTTTTGGCCAAACCCAACAATCTTATTACAATGCCCTCTCAAAAGTGCCAGGATTTCCTCACTCATCATAATCCTAACGATTCCAGCAGGAGCATGAAGCAAACCCCAGACCTCAAGGTCTTCCTCCTAATCTCCAGCCTAATCAGCTGCTCAGCAATGGAGAGTTTCTGTCAGATCTGTTACAAGCTGTGTTTCTCCATCCCCACCCCACTACCTGGTTTTCAGCCTTTTTTAATATTTCCACACTCACAACAAGTTTCCTATGCTGGTTCTGCCTTTTGCCTTCTCAGACTTATGGTTTTGAATTCCTCGGTGTCCCCCAGTTCAGAGGCCACTCCTGCACTTACACATCATATTAGTCTCACAGCATCAGTTCACAGTCCCTTCCTGTTACGCTTTTCTGCACGTCGTAAGAGCAGTTTGCCTCTTTTCTTCAATTTTGCCTTCATACCCTCTCCTTGCTCCTCAGTTTTGCCTCTTCTTTTGACTCAAGCTATTACCTCCTTGCTAACCATCTCAAAAGCTGTCGTTTACAGCTCTCTGTCTCACCTCTCATTTTGCCCTTACATCTGTAGAGAGAAGTCACTGGGGAGCATCATCTTCGTCCTAAATAGGTTCCTGAGAGAGGAAAATCTATATGTACTGCAATCTTTTGGGGAAGAAAGTGTGGCTTG
>VXAA01001715.1:12582-47039 GCA_013399115.1 Anseranas semipalmata | reverse complement strand
GGTGCGCGTCCCCGTGGGCTCCGCGGCGGGGATGGGGCCGGGCCCCGGGATGGCTCCTACGAACCCCGCTGCTTGCGCCTCTTCCCTCCGTCCCGGGTCCCCCCCAAACTGCGGGGCTGCTCCCCGTGCGTGCGCCCGCCTCTCGCTGCTCCCCGGCCCTCTCCCGCTCTGCCTTCCCCTCCGGCTGCACCCCGCAGCGCCTGTGCCCCCAAACTCCCCGACTGCACCTCGCGGTGCCCGGCCCCGGACTTCCTGGCCGTGCCCCACACCCCTCGGTGCCGGTGCCTCCAAGCCCCCCGGCTGCGCCCCCACGCACCGGGCGCATCGCCCCGCCTGGACGAACAAGTCGTGCCAACGACGAGGCGTGGGGATGGCCTCCGCCTCGCGCAGGACGCTGCGTCGGGGGTGTTTTTCACCAAAAATGCCTGTTCCAACCCTCCCGAGCGAGGAGTGGTCCCAGGCATCAAGAAATGGAGGACTCCCTCTCCGCAGGGGCCAGGGCTGGCGGCAGCCGGGGGAGAGGTGTGGCCCACGTGGTTAAGATGATCGTAAAACGTAGGGCTGGAAGGATGGTGTCTAGTCAGGGGTTGTCTGGCAAGTTGGAAGCGGGGCGGCTCTGTCCGGCCTGCTGCCTGCCCGCGCGGAGGAGGCAGCTCCGCTCTCCCGGCTGGCCCATCCTGGCGGCCCAGCAGCAGCAGCGAGGCTGGGAGGTGAGGAGGCCGGTGGCCACCGGCACACCCGGTGGACAGGGCTGCGTCGCGCCGGTCCCTTGGGCTTGCCCTTTGCGGGTGTGAGGTGGGCTGGCCGAGCTGCGGTACTTCAGCAGGGTTTTAGACCTCACTGCCATGAGGATGGAGCTGGTTGATGCTTGGAAAGACTGCGGGTCAGTTCTCCCTGATTCCTTTGCTGTGTAGGAGGTCAAGATAAGTTGACTAAAGCTGTTTGGACAAATCGGAAATCTTCCTCCCTCCATTGTAACTCAGTCCTTCCCAGACCCGAGAGTAGCTCTGTTCTGAAGATTTCCCTGTGGGAGAAGCCTGAACGGGTTTTTCTGGTTGTCGGGAGCAGCCAGGGATCTGCGTGCTGCCTGGCCACGGGGTGCTGGCTGGGCAGCGCAGGGCTCGCTCGGAGCTGCCATGGGCAGGGGCAGCGTTGCTGTTTGTTTTGGTGTGTTAGGCAGCGTGGATGTGCCCTGGGAATGCTGTACTTGGGAGCGGGAGTGCTTGTGCTTGCTCGCTTGCTTGAAGAAACACAAAACCTAAGATAGGAAAACCTGGCCAAACATAGGTTTGAAGTTCTCCTTGGCAGCACCTCTGTTGCAGGTGCGGGGAATAGCACAGCTTTATGGCATTTCATTACAATGTGTCAATCAACTTTCTATTAAATAATACTTATTTACAAGTAGAAGGAGGCAGGTTATGGTGCAGGAAGTGATATTCACAGAATGTGTTGGGAAAGATTCCACGGCATTAGTTGAAGAAAATGCATGACAAATAGGATTTGACTAGTTATGAAGCTCTCTGAATACCATGAAATATCTATCAACTAATAGCATACCGGCAAAAGAACTAATCAGGTACGTTTCTGTATCCTGACGTGACTTGACTGCCTTTGCTGACTGTGCCGTGCCCTTCCTGGCTTTGTTTCGCTCTGCCGCAATAAACCAGGAAACTGGGAAACTTTTTTTTTTCTCCCCCCTACCTTGTACTTTTGCTCTTCCTCCTGAATCCACTCCAGCCCGGTGCTTCTGGCCTAAAACTCTCCCTCCCTCCCACGCGGGGCAGGGGCTCTGCAAGGGCCGAGGGGGAGCCGGGGCCGTGCCTGCTCCTGCGCCCGGCTCTGGGGAGGCGAAGGGGGCCGGGGTCCCGTCCCGCGCCTTCCCCCCTGCCGGTGGCGTCCTGCTTGGCCCGGCAGAGGCTGCACGGGCCCGGGGTGTTGTCTCACTGCCGGGGGGCACGGGCAGCCCCACTCTGCTCCTGGCAGGGGCCGCGCGAGCTCCCCGCCTGAAACGGGACCGTCTGGCTCCCCGCCGGCTTCGCCCGCATTAGATTGAGGACCAGCTGTGAAATATGTGCAGCGCGTACATAGGGCGCATGCTCAGGGATGAACAGAAGGGCTCCTGTCATCCCCAGGGGCACAGCGTGATTCTGTAAAGGTAATTTTATAGCCTAGCTTTGGTATTGATTTCAGGCTGGTGGATGTCGGAAGCATTAAGCTGCTTCCCAAATCCTGTGCAGCTGAAGAGGAAGAAGTACTCCTCTCCTCTCGCCTCTCCTCTGTCCCTCACAGCAGCTTGTGCCTTGGTTGTCTTTCCTGAAGTCCCAGCAGGTGACACATACAAGTGCGCTTTTTCATCGCCTTCCCCGTTGCCCAAGAACATGCTAAGTTTGAATATTGACAGACTTGGTCACCTTTTTCTCTATTACAACTTATGGATGCTTCGAAAAGCAGTTCTGAGTATTAAGGAGGAAGCTGATCTGTGCCTGGGAGCCCAGCACCGGGAGACTTGAAGACAGGCTATGCCATAAGAAAGATTTAAAGTATGTCAAAAAAAAAAAAAAAGCTTCATGGTTTGCTTTCAGATTTAATTTTAGGAGCTCTCTGCTCACTTAAGATTTACTTTAAATACTATTTCAAAGTTGGGTGGTTGGGCTGTGTGGTTGTGTGCATGCCCGGCGGACTCCCTCTGGTACACGGGCTAAGTGCTGCGGCTACAGAAGGCAAATGCAGCCTAAATGATGAAAAGTAAACCTCTTCCTACTTGAAAATACTGGAATATTCGAACAAAAACATTAACAAAATAAATAATTCATTTTTTTATGCCTGATCATCCTTTTTTTTTAACGTAGTTCCTTTAAAAAGGAAGAAAATGAAAGCTAAAGAGGAACAAGCAGTGCAATTTGCAAAGTTGCAGGTGATGTAACAGTTAAGAATTTTTCTATCCTTCTGATACTTAGGTGAAATCCCAAAAGTAATAGGAATTGTTTCAGCTGATATTAAATATGAAAGTTTAGCCTAATGAGAGACAGCAGGGCAACTCAGATGTCTCTTTTCTTTACCTTCTTTGGTTTCAGTGTTTAATGCTGGCCATTGAACAGGAAATGCGAAATAGTGTGTTTTTATTTCCCCTCCTAAAATCATGTAGTAAAATGCTTACCATGTGTCTGTCGATACATGTCTTGATTTTTTTTTCTTTGTGTATTTTGCTACTTATGTTCTGTTTGCTTATGGTGGTTACACAAAACATTTTATTTCTTAAGATGTTGACTAGAAAAGGCCTATAAACAGTTCATATGTTGAATAAGGTGAGAAGAATGCTGAATTTAGAGCCGTGCGGGTGTAAACAGGGACTTGGTTGGTATCTTGGTACTGTGTGAGAATCAGAGGAACTGGATTTTTAGCTTTGAAATCCTGAGCTAGCACACAAATCTAATTTCTTGTCAACTACCCCTTGCAGAGCCTGTCCAGCCCAAAGCAAGCTCTGGGTGCCACTCGCAGAGTAGCACGGATGTCACAGGGAGGATGAGTTCAGGTGGCAATAAATAAACTCAGTGAGTCATCTTATTTGCCAGTAGCGATGGTATTCAGATTGTCCCTCTCTGCCGTGTCAGGGCCACGTTACCCACGGTAAAGGCAGTGAATGCTGACTCTTATCTCCCCTCACTGAATGGTACCACCTCCACCTGATGCTGCAGTTTCACCAGCATTTCTCGTATCCTAAGCGCTTCTGCCTTCATGTTGCTAAAAAGCTGGTGTGGACCTTTGGTGTGGACCAGTGCTGAACTATTCTGATGAGCTTTTCTGGGTTGAAAATACCCTGCCTTTCTTCTCCTGCAGGGTTGTCTCCCCCCTGCCCTGGATGTGTTTCCCAATCTATTTCATTGTGCAGCCAGGAAAAGAGTTGTTCCAGCACGAGTAACAGGTGACGTGGCAGTAGGAGTGAGTAATGGGGGGAGAAGTTGATTAAGATGACATTGGTCCCATTAAAAGCGCTCTTCTAATTGCAAACTTATCCTGTAAACAGACAGACTTGCTGTGCTCAAGAGAAGCTTCTTGTCGCAGCTCTATGACTTCCTATGTGTTCCCTGCGTGCATTTAATTGTATTGTGAATTCTTTGTAGTCCGGATTATCTTTTATATTGATACGGTGCCTTGCACTTTGGGCCCCGTGCCTGGAGCCTCTATTCAAAATCTATTTTATTTTTTAAAGCACTACCTCACCAAATGTGTGTGAATATAGTCATAAATCTGTATTGTGTGCTTCTAAAACACATGCAAGCAAATACTATGTACAGTGCAAAAACTTGGCAACTTTCTATAGACATCTCCTGGATGGAAATTCAAGAGAACCCTGCTATCCCAGAGACTGTATTCTGGACTTATGGGTATGTCTGAGATAAAAACATAGCTTACTAAGAATAACTCCATTCCTTTTATTCTTTGTCCCCTAACAAAAGAAGGGGGCAACTTCTGCTGGAGTTTGAAACACAAGGTCTGTTTGTTGCTTTGGAAATAATTTGCATTGTATCATCAATCCTGAAATAGCTTAAAACAAAGCCACAAAAACCTGACTCAATGCTTCTCTGTATGCTTTTAGAGTATGGGAATGTTGGTACCATTCCCTTTCTTTCAGGAGGTGACAAGTATTTAATTTTTATTTTTATTTTTTGATTGGTTTTACCTGATCAGTTGCAAAGTAAAGTGCCTGGAAAGTGTTACTAGCGGTTGAAGCTGATGGTTTGGGATGTGCATCTGAGCACAGTGTAAGGTGACCAGAAAGTAGAAACTTCTTGATTTAGAGCTGTTGTTGCTGGTGGAAGAGAAAATATCTCTTGGAGTTGGAAAAAATGTTTCTGTTTAGTGAAGCTTTGAAATACGGTGTTTTTTAATGTATCTGACTTCTTTTTTTGGTAAGGACTTAACTGACAATACTTTCATTTGTTTTCCTTTGGTAAAATGTTTTTGGTTTTCTCCTTAATTAAAAGCTATAGGCTGAAGCATCAAGAGTATCGGGGTTGTAGGTCAGACGTGCTCATTTATTCTGTTAAGCAAATACTGTGGTATTTGTTTGCCATGTGGTGTTATGAATAGGTAGGGATGGACTGCATAGAAATGCCTATAGTCTGTTCAGAGCAGTAGTAGCTGATAATGCTGCCTTCTCCTGTAATGGTGAAAATTACTTAAATTTGGATATATTGCAGTTGAATAGTGTATTTTACAGTGTTTACATTTATATCAGCCACTACAATCCCTTTTTTATTTTCTCGGATGTACAGTTGGAAATATCTGGATTGAATTATATTCTTTAATTGCTTTTGTAGTCAGAGTTGTGTGGCTTGTCTTGTCTGTGCTGAAATAAAAGGTTCATTTTTGAGTCTATTAACTGTACAGAATGGATCTGACAAACTTTTAATTAAATTACTGTAATGCACTTAGGAAGTGCCCTGTCCACCTTTATCACTTGTGACCAAGATGTATGGAAGAGACAGTGTACAAAAGCCAAAAGACTAATGTGGTAAGTGAGGTGTTGACCGTCGACTTTGAAATTAAACATTTCACAAAGCTATTTTTGAGCTGTGTTTCATGGGACTTTATTACAAATGCTAAATCCTTCTGTCTCTTGTATTACTACTATGGTGCCAACAACATCATTTCAGTAGCACCTTTTGTTCTGTAATAAGCTCAGTTGTTAGAGGAGTCTGCTTGAGTTTGTTTTTCCATGAAGAAGTAATAAAACTGTAAAGAAAGGCTGTAAATTACTTCATGCATAGCTCTGGTGTTCAATAAGTCTACTCATCTTAAGTTCTAACTGTGAACATGGCTCTTACATCTTGGAGAAGGGAGAAAGTTGGGAGGAGGGAGTCCAAAAGGTATAAGCTGTTAGAGCTCTCTTTGCCTCCCTTCAACGCATCCTTTAATGGATGTTTGAAATGTCGTGGAGTAAGAAGTTCCCCAGCTGAGTTTCATGTTATCCTGAAACTGCTTCCCAAAAACTAGGCAGTCCATTGACTTAATGTGAGCTTATCTGAGAGTTGCATAAGAAAGGTTCCTGAACATGGGCTGGAAGATGCTGACTTCTGGTTTGATCTGGAACTCTTCCCAATCTGTTAAAATGAGGTTGTGGTTTTTTTTTGTTTGTTTGTTTTTAAAGCTAAACAGCTTACTTGTCCCATTTGACCTACATTTAAAGTTATTGAATGGAAAATTGCCTCTGGATCTGTGGAAATTGTGCAATTCGGTGTTGCTTTTATCCTGTTGAGACTTTACATGCATCCTTGACGACTGTGCTTGCATGTCATCAGTTGCCTTCATTCAAGGTGCCAGAACATTGGACAAAACTTAATTGAATCTAGACAGACTTTTGTGATAAGAAAGGGAGCTGCTTTTATGGATGGTGAAATTATAAGACCTGGACTCGTCTGTTGAGGCGACAGCAGAGGGAAGAGGTCCAGTCCTCCATCCCAGTCAGTGGGAAAGCATCTCACTCTTTGGGTATAGTCAACTGGATGAACCTGCAGCTTTATCATGTGTATGGAAGATGGTGAGCGTGGGTGAAAGCAAATTCCTTGGTTTGAATGTGAACAATGACATCACTTGGAGGTGAGGTAGAAGAGAAAGAGTGGAAGACAAACCGCTGTGCTTAGAAACCTGCTTGGGTGATGTAAGTTGTGGTGTTGCTTTAGGTTCAGACAGTGTATGTGGCCTGGTAGTTTTGCGTAGTAACTGGAATATTGAGCTGCCACCCACATTTTGGTTTTGTTCACGGCTTTGCTGAGCCAACTTGTGCGAAAAGTGCCGCTTTTTCTCTAGTGCCTGAGTGTTCCACGCAGAGAATAAATCAAATGTGCTGACCTCTTCTGCAGAGCACTGAAACCTGCACGTGAAAAATGCTATCTCAGACTTTTTTTTTGGTAACTGAAATGCATCATTAGATATACGCTGAATCTTTCTCTCTACTGGAGATGTTCCAGTTTTCCTTTCCTTTCCTGCTGTTGCATGCTGAGTGTTTCTCGTGTACTGTTGTTTTACAGGAACATCAGTATTAGACTGAGTACTCTGCTTCTTGCCAAGCTTCTACACTGAAAGTATTATCGTCTCCTGTGTTATTCTAATGTGGCACATCTACTGCCTAATGCACTTTGTTGATGGAATTATTTTTTTTCTAGAGCTATTTGTATTTGGCAATCTTTCAGGATCGGAAATGTGGGAAAAATAAGTGTGGTTGATATGGCCTGGTTTATCTCTACACACCAACTGAGCTGATCTATTTTAAACTGCAGCCATGTGTTGTGGTCCTGGGTGGTCTCTGAGTGTTTGGAAAGATGATAAAAACTATGTTCTGCTGTGGTAGTGGAAAATGCTGATAAAAGATGGAAAATATTCAGTAGGTCTCCCAGGTGGAATTGTGCCTTACAACATACCTGTGATAAACCTGTCTGGTAATGTGGTGTGCTGCATTCTGTTCTTCTGTGAAGTTATTATTCAGTGTTAAACTAATTTAAAGAAACGCCAGCCTACAAAATGTGGCTTTATACACTCTTCTTGAACTTCCTGAAAATGCAAAATACTGAAGACTTTTTAAAATTCCTATTAGCACAGGAACTAATATCCAAGTAACTAGATCTGGGGCAGAAGTCAACCGTCACAACTGTGTCATGTCATTAACATATTTTGGCCATAATATCAGCCTCTACTTGGCATTTGGTCTTATGCAAACTACTGCATGTTTTTTGCTCGGAAGTGGAGCAAAGAGCTGATATCCTTTTAAACAAGAATGTTATTAAACAGATCTGTTTTTAAAAATGTTTTGAGATTTCCTTTGCTAATCAAACCAGCCAGTATATTTAGCTGATGGAGAGTTTTGTTTCCATGTAAGCTTTTGAGGGTAGGTTGTCATCTGGCTACTGTCCCACACAAAGTTGCTTTGCCCTTTTTCTTTTGTCTCCATAGGCCATCCACTGCTCTGATTCGTCTGGGCTGGATGTTTCCTCTCTGTAATGCTTGTAGGCAGCTGTGAATGTCTCTGCTCCAAACTAGTTATTGAGTCCTGACCAACAGGGCTTTCAAAGGAACCCTTTGGATGCCCAACACATCTATAGCCCTTTGAAGGGTACCTGCAAAGTAAGTGGAAAAGAATGTTTCTGGAATTGCTCTTAATGCCAAGTTAAAGCAAAGGTGCTCCATTTTCTGTGTGCATATCCAGTTTCCAGCCTCTGGGAAACTGGATCACCCTGCAAGGGGCGCAATCACCTCAAAAGGGGAAGGTGCTGTGGAAAGCTATTGACCAAGTAGTACTGCGAACAGTATCCAACACTGCTTGGGTGGAACCCCAAAGCATACTCAAATTTCAAACAGTACAAAATGGGAGTTTATAATATACTAATTTCCATCTTTTCACCCCTGGACTCAAAGTATAACCACAATGCTGTCTTGACAGTGTCTTTCTTGACTATAGGGTGAGTCTGCAGCGTCACTTCCTCCAGCTGTCCCTGACGTTTGGGCATCTCTTTGCCTTCTGTTCTCCACCCCTCTGTGATTCCTCCCTTGAGGACAGAATACAACAAGCACTGGCTGGGAAACATCTGGCTTTTTCATGAGACATTTCCACCTAACCTCAATTTCTAAAACTCTATTTCACTTCTGTAGTAACTCTGGTCAATTGTAAACCAATTCTTTCTCTTTTTTTTTTTTTTTTTCCAAGTGGAGATCTTCTTTGGGGGTACAGGAGAAAAACAGGGCTGTTAGGAGAAATTATAAATCTGTTCATGTTCTTATTGTCTGAGAGGCCTGAATCTCCAAATAACAGTGTAATGTACCTTCATGGGTTGCCTGACGCTAATACTCCTGAGTGTGTTTTGTATTGATTAACTACACCTTTCATCATGCTGAAGAATGTTGATTTTTAAAACACAAACAAAACAGAAGGCCTCTATATCTCATTGCATATCCCTCAATTATTTGGGACCTCCAACTGCATCTCTGTAAATGATGACCTCTAGACTGGAAAGATATAGGATGTGGCCATACAGTAACTTCCTGGAGCACTCCAGAAAGCACATTCACAACATCAGCTGATGTGCCAAGACTGAACTTGTGAGCAGCAGCTTTTTTTAATGACAATGACAGCAGACTTCCGTGTTCTGATACTTTAGTTTAAAAACATGCTGAGCACAGATTTCCTTTAAAATGGCTCTTGTTGCCCTAAAATCCTTGCCATCTCCTCTCGATGTTCGGCGGCCCGTGTTGCACTTCCCAAAGCCAACTGCTGCACTGCGTGCATCGGGGCAGAAGGTTGTGGACACAGCTGGTCCCAGCTTTCTTTTGAAAGAGCCTGCTAGGGAGGATGCAGTTGCTGATGTTTACAGTGTGCAACAGCATGTCCGCTGTGCTGCATGGTACCTTAAAAAAGAAAGGGAGTGGGTGGATGGGGAGGGTGTCAGTTCTAGGTCAGCTGCCTTTAAAATTTATGCCTGCCTAGTGCAACACAAACAACATTGGAGCAGAAGGAATGCATTATTTTGCTGCTGAGGTTATCAGCTTAGGATCCGAGGGTGGGTAAGTTGAGCAAGTGCAAGGCAGTGGGAAACAATGGTAAAGGAAATTAGCCCATATCAGCATGAGTGAGTGGTGTGGGAGCAGTTCAGCTTTTGAAATTTGCTGCATTAAAGAGAGAACACAATAACGTGACGCAACTCCACACTGGTGTTATCAGTGTTACTGCTTACTAATATTCTGAACCCAGGAAAATTGCAGCTGGTGCAATAAAAGTTCCATAAAACAACAATGACTTTGCATCATGGCATCTAGGGTGACAGCAACTGATCTGAGTGTGTGCTATAGGCAAGATGTGACTGTAGAAAAATACTTCTTCCTTTGGTATTGATGGATATTTTTCACTTTATTTGCTCACCTTTCTTAAGGTGAGTACTATACTCTTAAGGTAACTGCATATATTTGTCTCCCTTTCCCATAAAACTCCTTTCTGCTGTATTTTCATGTTACAAAAGACAGCACAGTCTCCCCCTTTTTGTCTACCATGGAGGGAAATTTATAGTCTGATTTTTCTCTATTTATTTCTCCATTGTTGAATACCTACAGATACATTGCCATTGATTATTTGGTTACAAAATGTCATTGGAAATAAGAAGGCTTGTCTGCTTTTATTTACCACTAGATATATATACCAATTTTATTTACCATTAGCTAGATTAGCAAGACATTCTTAGTCTTCTAAAATGTGAACTTTTGATGTCATGAGACATCTTTGGTTCCTTTCGTTCTTAGTATTTAGTTAGCACTTCCTCTCCCACTACCTTTTTAGAGCTCACCTATAAATTGTTTCTTGAAAGTAAAGTACTTTCTATGCAGGCTAAAACAAACAAACAAAAAAACCTTACTCCTTACCTCTCTAGATCAGCACAGAGTTTTATGTTGTAGTTTGCTTGGTTGCTAACAATGTGTACGTGCTTTAGAAATACCACAGCTACAAGTAATACTTTAGTGTATCTATCAGAATTAGCCCTACTGTAGAACAAAAAAATGCAGAATGGGTAAAAGCTCTGTGTGTTACGAAGACGTTGACTTGTAGAAGAATGACTTGGGGGGCACAGGGTGTAGGTGACTGTACTGTGCATATGAACATATTAGACTCTATTACCACTGCCTTGCCCCTGGTACTCGCTTTGTGAAAGCCTGTTTAAAGCAACTCAAAACCTAGCTGATCTGGTCTTGAAATAAAAATTAAGACACTGCAGAAAGTTTTGTGGTTATATAATTAGCAAGGAGGAAAAAGGAGGAGCTATTAAGTCCTTTGGATAAGTCGGAGATTAACCTGAGTCGGATATGGCCCAAATACTAAATGAATAATTTGCCAGAGGTTTTTGATAAGGGTATTGGTACGTCATTATCTAATGGAAATGAGGTTGCATTAATACAAATATTACATCATAGGTGAACCTTATTTCGACTTCTAGGTGAAAGCTGTCGTGCAATGTGTGTCATGGGGCTCACCGTGCAGGCAGGATTAGGTGTCTTTGTGAGCTGGTGTCACCCAGCTGGAATGAAACCTGAGGGAGCCAAGTACAAGTTATGTACCAGCAGAGCAGCGAGAAGCGCTCCTGCTGTAGGCTGGGTGCAGGAGTTGCTCTCATTAGCAGGTGAGACTAGCTGGCTGCCGGGTGGCTGACATACAAATGCTCACTGGTTTTTGGTAAAGGCAGGGGAGCACTGATTACAAGTTAAAATTCTTGGAGCTTTTCCCCCTGTTTATGTTTTTGCCTTTCTCTGAAACACTGGGAATGTGAGAATTAAAAACTGAGGAAGATGCACTGATGTTCCTGGTGGTTTCCCAAGTGAAACTGTGAATCCTCTCAGGGACCAGCCCAGTGTCTTCCTCATATTTGAATTAATCTGGTAGTTGAGTTTGGACTTGTAAAGAAACTTTCTTCCAGGCTATGTTTGCAGGAACTGTTTGGCCTTGATGGGCCTAGGATTAGTCCCTAGGATTGCTTTCAGTTGCATCACTGCAACCCCAGGTAATTTAGGATATTGGTCATGCCTGATGTTTTGCTGCCATATTGTAACACAATGTAATTTTTGTGGCTTCAGGTCTTGTATTGTGAAGTGTCTCTCGTGCATGTGATAGACAGACTGATGGCTTGCTGAGGTGCATGTGTCTGCCTCTTAACTAACGATCTAGCACATGATTGTCTATGGTTATGCAGGACCAGACAAGATGATCCCGTGTCCTCCCTACATGACTTCATCATCAGCTTAAACATCTATGACGGGACTGCTACTCACACCTTTCTACCTTCCTGCAGCATCCCAGTTCATGTGTCTTGCTCTTTCCCTCGCATGAGCTCCTTCAGGTGCAACCACTGCGCTGACTGAAGAAAGAACCTTTTCCCAAAAGATTAAGATTTCATTTTGGTCAGTGAGCTGCTGTTGCTTATCCTGCAGCTGCCTGAGGACCAGACCCATCAGTAGGGATGCTGTGGGACTACACACTGGGGGTTCCCTGTTCAGCAGTCGCTAGTGGTTGGATCAGTGTACGTGGACCGGGAGGATGTCTGTTTGGTACCGGCTGGGAGCTGGGCACAAAACGGGGCTGTACTTGTGGCCAGTGAAGAACCTGAAACAGTTCCCATAGGGAGGATCTTTTCTGTGCCCATTACCAATCAGCCTTGCGTGAAGTCTGCAGTATCAGTTCTTTTAACACGTTACATACAGGTGTGGAAGAAAATACAAATCGGTATGGGCATCAGAATGGGAAATCCATTAGGCTGACAGAAAACCAATATGAAGTGTGATTGAAATGAAATGTGTTTTCACTGGTTCTGCTGCTTATGGGCTACTTTACTCATGTAGGTAAATAACAGATTTGATGCTAGTTTATAAAGCAAAACATTAAATAAAGAGGTACTGTACAAAGAATTCAATAAGGGTGACAATACAGAGTAAGTATTAGATCTCTTAATGCTGCCAGTGTAGGATTTTACAAGCAGACATTCTAATGCAATTTCTAAACCTCTTTCATCTATTTTTAAGATGTCCACACTCCTTCTAAAGGGATTTACATTTATTTCGAAATTTACTATTCCCTCACCAATGTCTACTGTTAAATGTACATGGAGAGGTGGATGATGCACTCTAACTAGTTAAGGTTTGTATTTTAAAATGGACTGGCTTCAGAGACAAAGTTTGAAATTTAATCAAGTTGCCATTTAACTAATACATCTCTCAAAACTTGGAAATTTCTCCAAATCCCTCTGTTACATGGAGTTGTATAACTCACTTGGACATTGCCATCTGTCTGGAACGGTGCTTACAAGCAATGTTAACAAAAAAAGAAAGACACCTCATACTAAGCAGGATGTAGCCAGCCTACCTATGAGATGAATCTTTCCAAAAATGCATTTCGTGGTTGCGAGATGGCATAAAGGATTGGGAAAGTCATAGAAACTTCTCTCAGGGAAATCCGTAACACCAGCTGATACCCAACTTTGTTGCAGAATATAGGTGAGTAATCAATCTGAGGTAATAGGCATTTTGTATTTGTTTGCAGTGTGGCATAAAGGAGTAATGTAGTTTAAATAACTGCAATTATGTAACCACACAACCTTGGGAAATAGGAAGGGCAGAGCTGTTATTTCCCAGGTAAAGCAAAAGATACTATCTGTGAAATGTTCTGATTTAATTACCCTGTGAACTTCAAGAGCAAACTTAACAATGGGTACATTGAATGATTCTGAAACATTAACATTTCATAATTGTGCCTGAATATGTCAGCCAGTATTACTGTCACTTCTTACACTATCGTTTTGAAATCAGACCTGTTCTTCCCATCGTTCTGAGGGGTCTGCGAGATGAGGGGGGGTCCTGCCATCATTACCTGCTAGGCATGTCAGGGGGGGTAACACTCCAGAAATTTTGCTTCTGGCATCTGCCTTGGGTGGAAATTACTCCACTGAAGCTTGTACTTTATTGTCATATTTTCCTGTCTTTTGCTAAGAGGTCCCTATAAAAGTAGGGCCCTTTTTACTAGGGCCTGTAGTGATAGGACAAGGGGTAATGGCTTTAAACTAGAAGAAGGTAGATTTAGATTAGGTAATAGGAAGAAGTTCTTCACCATGAGGGTGGTGAGGCACTGGAACAGGCTGCCCAGAGGAGTTGTGGATGCCCCATCCCTGGAAGTGCTCAAGGCCAGCCTGGATGGGGCCCTGGGCAACTTGGTCTGGTGGGAGGTGTCCAGGCCCACGGCAGGGGGGTTGGAACCGGGTGATCTTTAAGGTCCCTTCCAACCCCAACCATTCTGTGTTTCTGTGATTCTAAGTAGTCTCTCCTTCTTTCTAATAATGAGCTTTTCTCTCTGATGCAAAGTCTTGCCTTAATGTGTTATTAACTTACCATTGAGTTAGAAGTAATTTTCTGGAGTGACAACGCTGATGTTAGATTCCCAGTGGGATTGTTTCATTTTGCTCAGTTCTATCAAATTCTTCTGTTTGCTTCCTTTACTAAGTAGCCATCAACATAAAACAGTTGTTATAAAATTACTACTTAAAAGCAAATCTTGATATGTTTTAATATTTAAAAACTATGTAGGGGGAATAAATAAGCACAAAGAATGGCAAATATCTTTCACGTGGGTTAAGCCAAGGAATGCTAGAAGCTTGTTGTTCTCATCTAAACATAAAGAATGTTTGAGGCATACCAGTAATTCCCATTACAAGAATCACTAACATTTTTTTTTGTGTACTAACAGAACTTGTAGCAGCTTAATACCTACCACTTCTCATTGTGTGGCATTCTCATATGGTTTGCTGTGTTTTCTGGCATTTTTGGATATGAAAATGCACATTCTTGGCTGGTGTAAACGATTTTATGTACCCTTCCCTCTCCAGTAAAGGTGATGATCAGATTTGAAATTGGTTCTGCAAAGCTGTGTGCCTTAATCAGCTGCAGCTATTTCAGCTGTCTGCCGAGCTGTAGGGAACCAAAGGCCAGCAAATGGCTTTACTCTGTCGACACAGCCCATTCCATCATTTGGCTCACTTACACCCCTATCTTTATAATGACGGAGACACATTTGTTTAAAGGTATCTTTAGAAATATTAGCGCAGCTGGATTGAACTGAGGTGCACAGGATGACTTCCACTGACATTTTTTAATAAAAAGAAAAATAGCACTCATTCCTTCTAAGAGCCGAGTACCTTGACTAAGTTTTTCATAGATGATTTCACAGATTTCATAGATGCGATTTCAGTGCTTGTTTTCCAAATGCATGTGCTCCCGAGGACTGCATGTATGTTCTTCAGAATTGGTCAGATTGGGCATCAACAATTTAAATGACTGGATTGTTTTGTTTTGTTTTGTTTTGTTTTTTTAATTTATGTAAATTGCTTCTCATTCATCATTTAAAATAACCTAATTCTGAAAATTATTCTGCTAGTGTGACTTCTGTAATTTTGGGAGAGTTTACTACAGTCTAGACATTATTTTAAAAAGAAAATTCCCTGCTGCTAGCACATTTTAGTTGCTTTTTATAATGTTATTATAAGCAGAAAGTGGAACATTGGAAATAAAAGTGCTGATGTGCTGATTCTGTAAGTATGTTAACAGTTATGTAAACCAAATGTATATTATTCTGACTGAACTGTGGCTAAACAAATGACTGCATTAAGTCAGAGCATCTTTGGGTTACATCCCAAAGACATGGTTGCACAGTGAAAAAGCAGTCTTTCAAAATGATTTTTTCTTTTTTTTCTTTTTTTTCTTTTTTTTCTTTTTTTTCTTTTTTTTCTTTTTTTTCTTTTTTTTCTTTTTTTTCTTTTTTTTCTTTTTTTTCTTTTTTTTCTTTCTTTTCTTTTCTTTTTTTTTTTTTTTCCCTGAAGCACAATCTAGTTGTTTATCTTGTGTGTGGGCATGTGGCTTTTTTTGTACTCTTATATTAAAAACAAACAAAAAACTACACACACACACGTACACAAAAATACAATAACAACAAAAAACAAGGGGCCTTGATGATATTTTTTCCCATTATATATGAGTTTGTGTTTGAAGTAAGTATAACAGGATAAGACAAAATACTTCCCACACTGCCACTAATTCTGATTGCAGATAGTTAACAAACAAACAAAAAATCCTGACATCCTAATGTAAATGCAAACAATTGTTCATAGAAGTAGACTTGCAATGAAAAACTAGGTAGCTAGTTAAGTTTTTTTTTAAAAAAAAAGTGGAATTGTAAAACACTTTGAAAATAAAGTAGTAGTGTTGTATGCAAAAGTTGATATTAAATGTTTTAACTGTAGAAAAGTTATGAATGGCATTGTCTTCCTTGCAGACATTACTCCTGCTCTTACAGTAATTAGTTTTGTCTTATTGTACTTTGCTTACTTTCAGATTCAGAGTAATTTCACGGTCAGTATCTCTGTGTGGTGAGGCCGAGCTAAGCTGGCTGCTCTGGCTGGTGCATCCTTCCCTCAGGGATGAGAGAACTGCAAAACTTAACTGCAAAGCTTTCAGAATAAGTTTAGCAGCTGCAGTGGGGTTGTATTGCTTGCTTGGTTATGGACAGAAAAAACTTTGAAGGCTAAGGGCCACTGATGTTTCAGTTCTTATGAAAGGTTTTAAATAAAGAAGAACTGTGAGTGCTGGGGTCAGGAGGAGTAGGACAATTTTTTTCCCAGCAGCATGGGAAAAGTGAGGATGTGCCATTTTGTCTGCTGCATTTCTACCACAAGCAGAAACAATGTGTTGGAAGTAGTCTGGTTCTGGATACAAAGATTGTTTGGTCCCAGTGGCCGGTCAGCATAAGAGTTGCTGTTTAAACACCAACAGCACATTTATCTGACTCCTAATACACAACTGAAGTGGTGTTGACGAGTCAAATGGATGAATGCAAGGAACTGTTCATTTGCGAGTTATAATTGTCAGGCTGAGAGGTTTGCACCATAAGGAGGAGGAGAAGTCAATCAACACCCCCAAACCCATAATAAATGGCAATCCATTTTGAGCCAGCATTCACACCATTTCTGGATTTTGGAGAGCATGTTTTGAAGCTGTAGGTTGCTCACTTAGTCTTGGTGTCAGCATGGTGAACTAGCCAGTCTGAGTTGCATTAAGATCTTCATCAAGTTGAGAGAAAGAAGACTCTGACAGGCAGTGAATTCAATAAGCTATTTTCTTTATTGAAGTGCTGATTAAATATGATGTGGTTATTTGTCTTCAGTGAATATATATATATATATATATATATATATATATATATATATATATATTGAAATATTGAGCCATTCTGTGCACAAGGTGTTTGTAGGTTTTGGTAGGATATCATTAGAACTGTTTAACAAGCTATCTTGTTTGACTTGCCTTGTCTCTTGATTGACTATTCTCAGGAGACTGAAATAGGAAGAACCCTGCATTTTAAGGATAACTTATTGTAATTAATCTATTTTAATAGCTATTTATCAAATGTAGATTTTTAACACTTCTCCCCCAGCACCAGTTACTTTCAGCTGAGTTTCTTAGTTGTCACTGTTGTACAATCTGAAGTATCTGGTGTTCATGACAGGATGGAGTTTACTTACATTTGATATCATCCATGATTTTGTTCATGGAGCAAGATGGCAGCAATATTTATAATCTGTCTCCAACCATTTTCGGCCAGTGTGAAAAAGAAGAGGGCCACTCAGGTTTCCGTTAAAAAAGGAAGGAGGTATTCCCTGCTTCTACTGATTTTGCAACCACCTTTATAAATACAGGTTTATAACACATTGGTGTCCTTGGTAGCAAACACTGCAGTACTTGAGTAAGAATGGATACGGATGACTTTCACATTGAGCTTTGTTACAAGTGCGTGTGTTCCTACATATGCTTGCTGAACTCCGAAGTGATTGTGCATGTGTGTGGGAGTAAATGTAATTGCTATGGGTTTATGGACACAGCTATTGCTGAGGAATGTGTGGACAAGGGTTTATCGGTTACAGTAAGTGCCCTTGATCCTGATCAATGTGAGATGGCTAGAGCAAGGCACCGCTGGATTTAAAAAAATATATATGTTTAAAAAAAAAAAAAAAGACTGGAGCCTCTACAGAAATCTAGCTTCTGATGTGTTCTTCTAAGCTATATAGATTGAACAATGTTAGTTTGTTTAAATGGAAAAGGGGGCAAAAAGGTGATACTCCTACTTAATTTGAATAAAAAAGGAGTATTTGATCCTCTTGAAATTGGAGGCTATACTGCAGACTTCAATGCCCATGTGTCTGAACCATACTCACGATGATAGAATAGTACAGTTAGTAATGCAGGGCAATAAAATTAATCCATGTAGGTAGAAATTGGCTGTTGTGCGTTTGCGTATTAAAATCAGAAATACCCTGATGGCTTTCAGTAAAGTTTTGAATTTCAGTGAATGTTCAGAGCTGTCTCAGCCGCACCCTGTACCACTGGGTATGTGGTAGAGAGACTGAATTAACAGGAAGAGTTTAGTACAGCATAACAGCAAAATAACACTTCTGTGAAGTGAGCATTCAATTAGCAGATTGTGTGGAGGATTATGGGACTGTCCTCTACTTTTTAGTGGCTGTGTGTATCTTTTTGTTGTTGTTGTTGAGCATTAGGGAGTAATTTTGCATTTATGTAAAACATTTGTTAGCTTAATGTATTGCTTGAGTTGCAATGATGCGTGATCGTTGCCTAGAAATAAGAAACATATCTTCATTTTAACTTGTTTGGTGAAAGATGACAGGCTTGCTGGATCAATGTTGACTTTTTTGGTGTCCACAAAAATAGCTTTGCAGCATCTGTGGAGAGGAAGAAGTAATTATGATGTTATATCTTAAACAAGATGGCTATGCAGAAATAAGAAGCTCACCCTCTTTGTTGTATTGAAGATGCTTTGTATGGCAATTTGAATTTATATGGTGCTGTCTAAATCAAGGTAGTATAGGGCATGTGAAGATGGTCAGCATAAAGGCAGTGACATTGAGTTGGGAAATGCTGATGCTGGAAGATGGTATTTCTGGAAGATGTGAGCAGAGGGAACATTTTCTGAACAAGAAATTGATGGTGGTTTCAGATATACAGACAAACAGGGCAGAAGTGCAAGCAGGAAAACATGGGTAGCAAAATGAGAATTGGGAAGAAGTAAATCACGTGAACACTAACAAAGGCAGGCTTGTCAGTGTTGCATTCTCTGAAGGGTGGGTGTATTGTACTTTGAGGTGTCTAAATACTATGAAATGGCAGTGAACAGGAGGTGCTTTTAGAACTAGAGATAAGGGGGAAATTATTTTGTAGGCTTGCTAAGGTGAGGACAAATGAGAAGACGATTGTGGGGCTATTTGAGGAGTGAGCAGAAAGATGCATTATACCATCACGGGGGGCAGAACTGCCTCTCAAAAGCTGCAGCTGGCTTAGACTGGAGGAGGCTGAGATGGCTCTCTGAGAAGGCTTTCTTCTTCTCCAGAAGAAAGGAGCTGATTACCAATCAGCCTGGACTAAGTGTTGAATAAGAGGTGTTGAGAGAAATCATATGTCAGAGTGAGACACTGAATGGGAATAGGAGAAGCACCATTCAGACATGTTGGGATTTTTTTAAAAGTATTTTCTAGGGGAAATGAGGTAAGGTAAGGGCTGATGAGTACTTGATTTTGGAGTAAAAATCAGTATTCATACAAACATACTTTATTTTAGATATGTGGGTGGTGCTGCAGGCAAACTGGATGTGGTGGAAAATTTTTGTGAGTTAATGGTATTACCAGTGGTACTATGATGCTTCATAATCAGAGTGTGATTTGCATGCTAATTATAACATAGCTAATTACTGTATTTAAAACAAGTCTGCAGACATATTGGCACCTCTTCTCCCCTCTGCCTACCTTGGAAATACTTCTTAGTTAGAAAATTAAAGTTTTCAGTACTAAATGTTGCAAAGCTTCTGCAAAACTTCTTCACATTATCAGTGTGGACTTCCAAAGGAGATGGCAATAAAAATGAATTTTAGCAGCTGCTCTTTATTTATATTTTCCCCTTAACTGTAACGGTTAACCACAGCATGGTTTCTTGAGATAACGCTTCATGGCATGGAAGCACCTTGTTTGGTAAGTAGAGATTACAAAATCATATTGTTTTGCATAACAGCTCAGCTATAAATCAGCATCAAGAGTAGTGCGACGTGGCCAGCTAACACTCCCTGATCTGTATTTCACATGTGGTGCTCTGTTAACCTTATCCACTTTTTTCTATTCTGCTTGCTGAAAATCTTTTCCAAAACACTTTGTTCATCTTTGTTTTATTAATTACAGAAATCAATATCTCTGTTTTGCTTTTGTTTTTCCTTACAGGCAGCATCATAAAATCTTAATCAAGTGAAAATGGCCTTTAGCAATCTGACATCAAAGGCTGTGCTACTGTATGATGAATGGATCAAAGATGCTGGTGAGTCATTTAAGTCTAAAACTTACTAACTTTCAATAAGTTTGAAGAGCAGCATGTAGATATTGTAGGTGTACTAATATCAGCTTAAAGTAGCCTTGTCTTCCTGTACATGTTTCATAGAATTGTCAGGTTACCTACTGACATTTTTAACTATAAAGAACAAACTATTACCTGAATTTAAAAAAAAGAAAACAACAAAACTCAGCTAAGTTACAGCTATAACCCCAGACTAATAAAGTGCCAACAGTAATTACTTTGTAAGAGTTTCTGGCTTGCCTGAATATATAGTTTAATTATTTTTTCTGTGCTACTGAATGTAGAGCTCTAATTTTTTTTTCGTTAACTAACAATGGTTATGTTATCAGCTAATTGAGCTAGGTGCGTGGTGTTGCTGTATTTTCCCTTTGCAAAGTAAAAGGAAATACAAACCCAGATGAGTTATAATATCTTGAAATTAACCCTCAGAGTAATTCACTCTCACAGCCCCGTTTCAGAAAAGAATGATAGTCTCTTGGTGCACATGACATGCTTTGCTTTAATGTAATGTTAACGTGTTCCTCATTATGGTAGCCACGTAGTGTACAGGATTAGCTGATTCCTGGAGAAAGCTTGAGAATTAGTTAAGGTTTGATCACTACAATTAGTAACTTATCTTATCCAGTATAGCTGAGAACCATTTCTCTTGTTCTGTAGCACCACAGCACGCACACAAAAAGGGCGTTTTATCAGTATGACTCATGTGGATGAAGTGGATTGAGATGGGTGATGGAACACTTCTGCTGCCCTGTCCATGACTTCACAATTTGAGTTGCTCATCTCTCTGACTACCTGTGCTTGCATTTGGTATTGCATATCGTACTGTTAGTGCCTGGACATGTTTTCATCAGAATCACACTGGGAAAAAAAGTGGGAAAGTTTTGGTGGTAGCAGTGCAAAGGGTGGATACAAAAAAGCAGTCAGTTGTGAAGAGCTGGTGATTCTCTTGCAGTGCTACACATACAGATGTAATTTTTTTTTTAATCAAATGTGCAGTGGTTCAAAATCCTTGTTGGCCTGTGGGCAGCAGCATGGACCACAAAACAGGCTGTGAACAGCACTATAATTTGCTTTCCTCACCTTTTAAAAAAATAAAAATAAAAAACGCACACAAAAACCAAAAAGCCTTCCCTGTCTGTAAACAGCATCAGAGTGCCTCATGGACATGTTGGTTGAGTGCCATGGGTTGAATATCACTGACTTAAGACATTTGGCCATGAATCTAACACTTAACAAAAATTGTAGTGGTATAATTCCACCCCCAACGAACAGCAGCAGACCATGAAAGCAGCAGTTTACTGAGTCAATAGATAAGTTTGGGGTCCTTCAGAAATGAAACTTCCAAAAGGCACAAACTTTTTCTGAACTGACATCCTGATTATAGAGAAATTCTGAAGTCTTTTGACTGGGATTCAGTGTTGAATGACAAACAGGTGCAATGGGATCAAGGTGAAGCTTAAAGGGAAGGTCTGCCAGCCCCAGCTGCAAGGAGAGATAACAGTGGCACGAGTAGAAAGACTCTCTGCAATAGCTGAAATCTGTATGGGATAACTGGAGAGGAACTTGCAACATTTTTGCTGTTTGGAGGCCTGTAATATAAAACTGTGTGTTTTAGGGTGCTGTGAGTGGTGACGTGTCAGGAATCTTTAGGCACAAGCTAAGAATACCAACTGATGAGAGAATATTTTCTAACTCCAAAATCTCCATGCTTATTATGTCTAACACCATACTGCTTATAAGGCTTGAAGATCTTGAAATATGGGGCTACTCCTTGTCTATGCACTGAACTTGAGACAAGGTTCATGCTTTTCCAGAAGAATGAAGTCTCATTTGGCAGTGCAGCCTCAGTGATCTGCTTGTGCATTGCTTTCTTATACTGCCTTCTCAGCCACAGTAATGTTTGAAAATGCCAACTTTTCATGAGGGAGAGCTCTGGACTGAAAATCACATTGCCCGTGATTTTCTGTGTTTTCTTCTTTACGCGTGAAGAATTAATGACTTAGGAGCAGCTGAGGGAAGTGGGGCAGCTTAGTCTGGATAAAAGAAGTCTTAGGGGAGACTGCACTGCTCCCTACAACTACCTGAACAGTGGTTGTAGTGAGGTGAGTGTCAGTCTCTTTTCTCAGGTGACAAGTTGTAGGACGTGAGGACAGGGCCTCAAGTTGTGCCAGGGGAGGTTTAGATTGGATATCAGGAAGAATTTCTTCGTGTTGAGAGTGGTTAGGCATTGCAACAGGCTGCCCAGGGAAGTGGTGGAGTCCCCCTACCTTGAGGTATTTAAGAGACGTGCACATGGCACTAAGGCATGAAGTGATAGGACTCAGTAGGTCAGGTTGATGGTTAGAGTTGTTGATTTTCAAGGTCTTTTCCAACCTAGATGATTCCATGATTCTATGATGCAGGAAGACAAACAGAATCCAACAGGTGCTAAATCTTGTTATCCACTTGGCATGGATTTGAGGTGAATGGACTCTGAATCTTGATCAGTGAAAGCAAATCCCAAACCATTAAGAATTAAGTACTTTTCAGTAGTCTGTTTAGGATTTAATGAGTACTGGAAAGATTTTATTTCTTTTTTTCCTCCCCTCCTTTAGATCCAAGACTGGAAGGCTGGCCACTCATGTCTTCACCTTTTCCAACAACATTTATCATCGGAACCTACATCTATTTTGTCACTTCCTTGGGACCCAAACTCATGGAAAATAAAAAACCTTTTGAACTCAGGCAGATAATGGCATTTTATAACTTTAGCGTGGTAATCCTTTCTTTGTATATGACTTATGAAGTAAGTACTACTTTTATTGGGAACACATTTATACAGTTTATGTCTCTAAAAACCCTCATAAACTTTAATAAGTTTATTAATACAATTCCCACTCTTAAATTCTAAAATATATTATTCTGATTGTTGTAATTATATTTCTCCAAGCAGTATGCTAAACTCATTGAGCTGATACTTGATAAAAGGGAATAACTCATACCCAGAAAGAAAGATTGTAAAATATTTCATGTGCTGCTATATATAATTATATACAGAATTAAAAATCCTTGTAACTTATTTAATTTCCCTGGGCTGTAGCAGGTAAAGTAGACTACATGTTTTTCTTAGTCTGTTGTAATTATTTCTATCCTACTACATGATAGTCAGCACTGATGTTTCAAACACTGTATAGAGTATGTTTACTAAAGAATAATCTTCCATTAGGTCTGCCTTTTAAATTGCAAATGTTAACAAAATCTATTTTGGGGATCTTCACCCTCTAGAAAAAAAATTAAGCAAACAAAAAAAGTGAACATCTTTAGCATAAGCTTTTTCAGAAACAGGAAATACTCTTTCTCTGAGAAGGAGTGTTGAGATTTTGCTGTAGTTCATAGTTCAAGCAAATGTTAAACTTTAAAACAGCAAAACCTGGTGTTGTATAGGGTTATGGGTTGATAGACCAAAAAATCCTTAAGAATGAATTGTACAGGCTATGTAGAAGCTTTAATTTAGAACAAGTTTTTAAACCTTAAGATAGATTATGTCTGCTTAAGTTTTTTTTTTTTAAATGTGTAGCTCTGTTACATTAGTATTATGTGAATTATAGCTGCCTACATTTGCCTGATGAAACATCACTATGCCAGTACTGATGCATTTTATATTAAATCTGATTATGTGGTTAAGTTTGGCAAATTGGTAATGAGAAGTTGCAATATAATCCTGCCAAATTGGCAATGTGTCTGTTAGCTCAAGTTGCATAAATTTCATCATGAGTTACAGTGAACTGCTCGACATGTCTTTTAACAGACCTGTAATGACAGTGCAGCAGCAGCTACTTTATGTAATGACTGTTCTGCTGAATGTTTGTGTTGGGGCAAGATCCACACATTTGCTTTTTACTCTTTTTTTTTTTTTTTCCTGAAAAATCACCAAACATCTATTTGAAATTTGGTGATAAGCTTAGTTTTGATTATAAACCCTCAGAAACTTAAATAAATTAAATAAAATTAAACTTCTGTTAATGTCTGATACTAACACAGTATTCAATTAATCTGCTCTCAAGACTTCTATTCTAAAATTTCATGAAAGGGTGCATATATGCTGTATAACAGATAGACAATAGCAGAGATTCAGACTCTCAGCAAAAAGCTGATTCTTTCCCTCTTTGGATCTAAGCCAGTTTGTGGGTGTTTTAGTATTAAGCTGTCTTGATAGTGTTCTAAATCTTGTTTTATTTAAGCAACTGATTCTTTAGGAAGTTAAAACATCTATTGCAGTTGTAGACTAAAAACCTTCATCTGTTATGAGAGCTGAACCTCATATCATGCATGAGTGGATTATGATGATCAATTGATAAGTATTTTTTAAACTGATATGAGATACGGTAGACCTAATGGCCGGCAGGAGAATGAGCCAAGTGCAATATAAACAATATGACTTTTGTCTTGAGTTCTAATGTAGTCGAAGAGAAAAGGTCAAATGATCAAGATAAATGATTAAATGATGCTACCTACAATCCTGCCCTGTACACGTGCTCTCAATTGTAAAAAACGTAGCTTCTCATCCATCATATCAATGAAAGACTAATTGAATCATACTAAAAATATAGTGCATATTGATTTGTGCCTTGTCTTCAAAGGTATTAAGCTATACTCTTCTGTTCTGCTGGTTTTCTTGAGTACTAAGATATTTGGCTGTGATAACTCAAAAATTTCAAAAAGGTTGACTTGTTTTTGTGTTCTGATATACATAATAAGTTGCTTAGCTAGCACATGTGTTGAGATGCAGCTGTTTCTCCTCTTCAGTTACTAATGCTGAGATAATGGGTGTAGAAATAAGCTGCTTGTTCATAGGTGTGGTCCTGAAATTGTAAATTCATCAATCTGTAGCAGCAAATGATTTTATGGTAGCTAGCCGACACAGAGGTAGATGACTGAGAAGGCTGCTGATTCAACAAGTTTATAATGTTCTTTTCCTCTCATGCTTAGTGATTGCAATAGTAATCTGAAATTAATGAATTTTTCATAAGACGCAAAGTAAATCCATGCACTTTTCTTTTTCTTTGCTCTAGTTTCTTATGTCGGGTTGGGCCACCGGGTACTCATTCCGGTGTGATATTGTTGACTACTCGAGGTCACCTACAGCTCTAAGAGTAAGTTGCCAAATGCAAGGCTGAATTGTTATGCTACACTGACTTTATTTTTTGAAATGCTTTTTGAACAACCAAATATACTGCTGTAGAGTGGAATGCTCTGAAGGAAAATGCCTTCTTGCATAATGTAGAACATGTGAGTTAACTGGAGGGGCTGACTGTTTGGGAAAAAGGCAACATATTTGTTGGCTTGTTCATCTTGGTTTTAAAATTCTCTAATGATTAAAGAATGTTTTGTGTTTTTTATTTTTTTTTAAGAAAACAAACAAACAAAAAAACACCAGACAAACTATACATAACTAAGACACCACTTCTCCCTCTATTTCCATTTTATACACTTTTCCTGCAGCTTCTTAGTTTTATTTATGACTATTATGATTTAACAATTTCTGTTTTTCACTCTTGCAGATGGTACGAACTTGTTGGCTTTACTACTTTTCCAAGTTCATTGAATTATTAGACACTGTAAGTATTTGTAGCCTAGTAAATGATGTAGTGATGTTTCCTGTTTACAGTAGAAGAAGCACTGCTTGTGGGGGCTGAGGGCATTAACTGCTTTTTCATTATCCCTCCAACCTTCATTATTGGAATACCATCAAGGAGTTTACCCTTACTGCCTTTCATCTTATTGCATTAGACTGTCATTCCTTAATTATCAGGGAAAATGTTAGAGAACATATCCTTAAAAAATAAGGAAGCCTTGATAACCTGGCTGTTTATCAGCCAAATACAGTAACGTGTTGTGCTGCAGCAGTGCGTGTCTCAACACAGCAGATAAAAAAACAGTGTTGATTATGTTGAATTTTTTTCCATGTCATCTTCAGATTTTATCTTCCATTTCTGGAATATGTGCATCAACAGCACTGAATACAACATAAGTTGTTGTACCTACCTACCTGCTCTAAATTCCTGTGTGTGCCTTGGTGGCCATGACCACAGATGTGTTTGGTACTTGGCCTGCACTCTAAGCAGTTTCAAAGTCTGAGCTGCAGTGAATTAAAGCAGAATGCAGACCTTGATCACCACCGCCAGCCATCTGCCTTCCCCGCTTCCAGAGGCTGGCACCTACTGTGGTTGGTGGAGCTGTTCTCACACCAGCTTCTGGATGCTGGAGTCAGCTGTGATTTCGTTTGTCTTATCGTGTCGGGCACAACAGTGGTGATTCAGGAGCTGACTCACAAGCAGCTGGGATGTTCTTACACCCTGCAAGCAAAGTTAGCCATCTAACTTTCATCTACAAACAGTCATGATTTATTCAACACTGGAAGATCTTACTGACTGGGCCAAATGGAATGTTAATGGAAGGTCCAGGAATGCTAAAACTGGAAAAGCCTGACAGGTTTATTTCTCTATTTATCTGTACTACCACTGGTTAGATTGCCCCTTTTTAATTAGTCCTGGGCTTGAAAAATTTTTTTATTATTATTATTTGTCTTATTTGAATCCACCCAGTCAGGTACTTGGTTCTTAGCAGCTTTTTGGTATTATTGCAGAAGTGATTTCTTAGCTGTATTTAAGTCAGCTGTTTCCAAATGTTTTCCCTGGCATGCCAGACTTTTCTTCTGGGTTCCTTTTTTGCCATCTGATACCACCCTTCTCATGACCTGACTTACACAGTTTTCTTGCTCTGTCTTCCGTTAACATTTCTCTCAATGTCTGTCCTTTCAAATGTAGCCTATCAATATCCATTAAGAGTAGTTACATTTATTCTTTCCAATGTTGCCTTTTTCCAAGGGTAGCTAAGTCCGTGTTCATAATAAAGTGCTATTTCTCTAACTTAATATTTTCTCCTGTCTGTATTTCTTGCTAGTCCTTCAGTCAGTTTTCTCAAATGTCTTGTCTTTAGTAGTTCACTTAAAATCTAATGCTTCCAGATACTTCTTAACCCAGGCAAGTCCATCTTACAGTGTCCATTGCACTCATTGCTCAGCCTTTGGTATTTGCTTTCAAAGTTTGCTCTGGCTTCTGAGATTCAAAAATTAGTCAGACATTTCCCATCTTCTCCCAAGACTGCAACTGTGAAGAATTTTTAAATTTATAGTAGTGAGCAACCAGCACAGATGCATACAGTTTTCTGTAAGTATGTTGTGCTTGAGTATCTTCTATAACATTCTGTTTGTTAAAATCTGTTTCAGATATTTTTTGTGCTACGTAAGAAAAACAACCAAGTTACATTCCTGCATGTCTTTCATCATTCCATCATGCCATGGACCTGGTGGTTTGGAGTCAAATTTGCTGCAGGTAGTGGAGAGACAGTTCAACTTTTACATATCTTCTGGTAGCAAAAATTAAGCATGCTTTACAAATACTTGAAGAACAGATTAAAAAATCTTACAAACATCAATGTTTTTAAAGTTGTATGTCTTCAGAATTTTGTGGAACATCTGAGACCACCATACATGCAACTATCTAAATGGGTGGGGATTACTCATTTTTCTTACTTTACATCATTTTGTGCAGTATTGAGGGGGAAAAGGTGTGCAGGAGAGAGATACATAAGCAAAAAGTTTATATATGAAAGAGATGTGATTGCAAAGTTAAAGGTGGTAGGGAAGAAGTATAAGGCAGATACTCTGTTGAAACTTCTTCAAAGACATTTTTCCCTCAAAACATAAGAATTGAATTGGAAGGGAGGACTGTGTCTCTTCGTTTTTACCATCCTTAAAATACTGTTTTAGCAGTTATTTTTACTGTCTTTAGGTGGCATAATGGGGGATTACTTACATCTAGTACTTTAGCTTTCACAAAACTAGAGGTATTTTTTTGGACCTTATTTATTATAGAAATTTAGGCTGTACCTGTGTTTGAATTGTGATGAACTGACAGTTTTTGTCCACTTCAGATTACTTTCACTTTTCTCCTTCCCTGTTCCATGTGTCTATGCATGCATCTTTCTATGCTACAGAATTAGTGTGCAACACTAATAAATGTAGCATGCCACGAGAATAGTCTGGTAAGCGCAGAGTGGAGACATGCATGGTCCTTTAGTAGGACATTTGTAGGTGAAAAATGTTTTTCTTTTTTTCTTTCTTTTTTTTTTTTTAAGAGTTTCTACCAAGGAATGGAGGGGGGGTTGTACACGTTTCTTCACTCATGTTCTCTGGCAGGTTATTTTTTGCTTCTGGAAAATCGATGGCAAACTGATGAATAAAACCATTCTGATTACATCTGATCTGTTAGTTCTTGTTTTATGAATGCAAAAATAAGCCCTGAAAACAGTCCAGAAGATTTGTAGATGGGGTATTTTGAACAAATCCACTGTGTAGTATAAAGGCTATACTCCTGCTGCATTTGTTGTGTTTTGTTATTAGAAAGCTTGATCACATCTTTCTCAAATGTTGATGAATAACTGGTATTTTAAGTTAATGAGGAAACTGGGAATAGTTTTTTCAGCATGCAGTACAGTTTGTTTATAGATTCACAAAGAATCCCAGCAACCAACAATCTCTCCTCTTCAACCTTGAAAAGTTTCCATTTATAGGTGATTAACTTTCTACCTTTTATCTGGACATTGGATTAGTATACCAGATACAGCCTTCTGATTTTGCATCAGATTCAAATTTCCCATGTGATAATTTGACAAAAACTTTCAGCAAATTGTGCTAGATCTGTTTTGTCCTCTGCTCATACTAGTCATAATCAGTCTTGAAGAGCTGTGTTTATTCCTACAACTCTTTTGCTTATCTTTACACTAATCTTTCCAAATATTGTTCTGTTTGACAACTTACATTTTTTTCCACGAATTCAGTCCTGCTGATGATTATCTTGTATTCAGTTTCATCACTGTTTGTCCTTCTAAATAGTGGCATTGTGGTCTCTACTGACCAAGCCTTGGAACCTGCGTTTAAAAAACAATGAGTTTGTGAAAGGAGATGCTGATTTTTCTCTGATAAACAGAGAACTGTAAGATGTTGCTTATGTATGGCATTTCTTTTTGGAGCATATTCTTGTACTTTCTCTCTCTTTCTTTCTCTCTCTTTCTTTCTGCTTTAAATATTTATTTTTTCTTTTGAACATTCACTGTGCAGGCCAAAAAAAGTATGTACTTTTGGGCTGTGAGAACACTCAAATCATTTTCAAAAATACAAATAGCTAAGTTTCAAAGAAAGTTTACAATCACAGCTGGAAGAGTTATGATCTATCAAGCTGCAAGACTAGTGTGAGCTACTAAAATCACAAAATAAGCTTTATTTTTAACTTAAGTGATTCCTAATGGCAAATTGGCTTTTGGATAAAAATGTTTCTCACAAAGTGTCTGCTCTTCATAACATTTTGTTTTCTTCCTGATGCTCACCGTTTTCATGTTCATATTTCTCTTAAAAATACTTTATCTGCCACCTTTTGGATCATTTTTACCTAGAATTTATTATGTTCTTTAAAATAAAATTACCTTGAGCAGGCTCATCTAACTCCATTGTTGATCCATGGAAGAAGAAACATTTCCTCACTCACTTTGTGAAATGTTCGTATCTTACTAGTTTCAGTAATGAGTTTGCCCCAAAGAGGGTCATTATTTGGCCTTAAATTTCCTTTTCATTGTACGCGTGCTTTTGAGATGGAACATGGATTTGTGAGGCCTTTACTTACATCATGATTCCAGAAACTTATTGTCTGAAACTGTGATTCCTTCCCTGGAAATCCCTGTTGGGGAATTATTACTTATCCTCCAGAGCTTTGCAAAGTGCATCACAATGCCTAGAAAACAGGTGTAAAACAGAAGGAACACTGCTTCCACTAAATTCTTTCTGCCTCCTTCATGTATATTATTTTACTTCAAGAAGTTAGATTGATTTTTCTTTTTTCTTTTTTCTTTTTTTTTTTTTTTAAGGTCATTAGCTCACTTTTATCACAGTTTTGGGATAGCTTAGATAAACCTTTGTGATAAGATCCTTCAGAATTGGTGTCAACCCAATTCTGGTTAAATACTCAGAGGGTTAATCAAAGTCTATAGTTTTTGTGTTTTTTTTTTTTTTTTTTTTTTCCCCCCCCTCTGACTCATAACAAACTACTGGGACCTGAGGTGGCTTTTTAAGTGCCTACTTCAATAATACTACCTTATTTTGTTTTTTCTACAGGTGGTTTAGGAACATTTCATGCTTTGTTGAACTGCATTGTACATGTTGTCATGTACACTTATTATGGAATCTGTTCTTTGGGACCAGCCTATCATAAATACTTGTGGTGGAAAAAATACATGACAACTATACAACTTGTGAGTAATTTTCTGTTTGACTTCAACATCTCTCAGAAAGCTGATTGTGGCTAATGCAGACAGTGCAATAAATTTGTACTTTTTTATGTTCATGTATATAGGTTACAGTTGGTAAAGTTTTTACTCATGCTTTAACTGAGTAAAAAAAAATTGTGAGCCCCGCTCAGTCATTTACTTAAATCTGCCGACTTCAGAATTCACCATAAAACGATAGATTTAGACACACAAGATTTTCAGTTATGTAGTACTTGGTATTTACAAAACTCATTGCCTGTATAAAAATGATTAGAATACAAATACAAAAATACAAAAGAAAACATAATTAATGTTCATGTAAATAGTAATGAGTGCAGGGAAAAAGCAGTATTTCTTAAGAATTTCATGTCCCTTCTTTCATATAAATAGTGCTTAGAGAATTTGTACTAAGTGTTTTATCAGCATTAGATAACTTTGAAATGGCTACTGCTCCGGGTTCTTTGTCATGTCTGGCTTCTTTAATAGCTGAATTTTTAAAATTCAGCTTCTGGCTAAACAATCAGTTTGGCTAGCTCATGGAGGAGCAAAAAGAGCAGGGAGAAGCAGCCATGGCTTTAACTGTTTGCACCAGGTCTGGTGTTAGTTTATGTAACCCTGTGTAACTGGGGATGATTTAGCTTGAATACTTGTAAGTTATTTAGAGGCTTTTTGTCTTGGCAGTGTTACCTGTGGATTATTAACTTGGAGTTCACGTGGAAATTTTTTTTAAATCCTCCCTTAAATTGTTTTTTGGGACCCGCAGACCTTTGTGTCACATGACAGTATGCAGGTCAGAGCTGTGGGGAAATTCATTTTCACAAATCCTAACGTGGTTTTTGTTTTGCTGGCTAATTTTTCCAGAGGAATGTCCCATTTGTCACTGGCCAAACACGTCAAATTATTTATTTATTCTCTGAACTGGCCAGTGCTGACTCCCTTTCTCCTAGTATGTGTTCCTCATTGCTGCTTGTAAGCCATATTGTCCTGGGATGTCTTTCTGTACTATTTGAAAGTGCTTTTCAGTGCAGTAACAAACTGAGAGAGGGTCACTAATGGTGCATCTCTAGAGCTCAAAAAGCCCATACTCTCAACTTTTTATGAATGCAAGTTATGCTAAATCTTTTTAAATGTCTGTAGAAAGTTTGTCTTTCATCGAAAAGTATTGATTTTCCTTTTTTTTTTTTTTTTTTTTTTCCTCCAGGTCCAGTTTATTATGATTACAGGCCATATAGGACAAATCTATTTCATGGATGATTGTCCATACCAGTATCCAATCTTCATGTTTATTATTTGGCTATATGGTTCTATGTTTTTAGTCTTGTTTCTGCACTTCTGGTACCACGCTTACACGAAAGGACAAAGACTACCAAAGATGACAAGAAATGGCATCAGCAAAGACCAGTGAAACAAACTCTTGTCTATAAAAAAGAAGGAAAAAGTGCATACATCAAAGTGGAAACTTGCGCTACTTGACAATCAAGATACTTAGGTGCACACACTACACTGTGTATATTTTGTATGTTTTCTTCCAAAGCAGAACTTGTATTTTTACCATAAGTTATTTGGGTTTCAGAATTTGGAGGTGGGGTAGGACAGTGTGGATCTCTGATTTAAAAAGAAAAAAAAAAACAAAGTAGTGTTTTCAACAACTTGTTCATGTCTTTCCTGCAAGAAATGAATGGATAGATGATCTCTATCTAGAAGATGCAGGAAGATAAAGATACTCATTGAGAAAATTAGTGTGTATGACAAGTACAGAGTACTTTGAACATTGAGGAAGAAATTACTTCACCTTAATTGTTACAAGTTGTTGAGACTGTCAGCTGCATTTTATTAAAAGAATGAATCTTCAATAAATACTGTATTTGAATCTAAAGTTTATTAATATAGCTAATACGTATAAGCATTGTTATGTGTTTAAAAACAATATTACTTTAAAGAAAGGAATGTATGTCAATCTGTCAAAGTATGGCATTTAATTTGAAGACAGATTTTTTTTATATACCTTCTTGTATTGAGATAAGTTAACTCATTTAATGTAGGAAACTTCTACTCATTTAAACATCCTAAATGTATGAAACCTACTAATTTGAGGATTATCCAAACTGTCCTGTAGTGTAATGATCAAAACAACCTACTGATTTGTTCACCAAAGTATTATAATATTATTCATCGTGTCTATGAATATGTTTTGATATAGGTAGGCTAGACTGCTTAGGGGGAAAAAATCGTGTAATTCAGTAGTCGAAATCTTAGTTCTCAACTTTTAAAGAAACAGATTTTTTGATTGAAGCCTAAATGTCAGTTACCATGATTGGTACTGTGCTATTTTCTTCCATTCCCATTATCTATTGAAATACATGCCTGGAAAGACATTCTGGTGTTTTATTATTATTATTTTTTATTATTACTGTTTGTTTTCAACAACTCGAGGTTAAAGTTTCTCCATTAATAGCACCAGTTACCTTGTTGCTGTTCCCTTAAACTAGGAAAGCCATTCTCTGAACTCCTGAGAGTGGGGCAGGCACATGTGGTAGGACAAGACTGCAGTCCATATAGGAACAACCAGTATGGTATTTTCCATGGTTAGACAGACTGTTACGGCCACGCATCTATAGATATTAAGGGGCCTAGGTATTTGTATGCAAGTTGCTTTTCTAGTGTATGAGTTTATTAAGGAAATGGTTCATGCATAAGACCTGTAAACGAGGAGGTAGAGGTGTTTAAATTAACATGTACCATTAAATGTTTTCTATGATGATCACTACTAACTGAGAAGAAGCTTGTGATTTTTGTTTTGTACTTGATCTGATCTGTGGGGATTTTTAAATACTCAAAATGTTGGTGCAGGTTTTAATTGCCACCCTGTTGTAAAATTCCAGGAAAATAAGCTTTGTTACCTTGATACTTTTTGGGGATATCAACATTTATGTTAAAGCTAGAAGAATTTCAACTGTATCTTGGACATGTGTTGCAAATAATTTCTTATGAAATTGCATATGAGTTGTCTTTATAAAACAAATAAAAACTAATTTATATTTTATCTTTCCACTTCTTAATCCTTGCAGCTATCAGCTCTCATGGCAGATGGAAATTAGATTAGGATTTGGATGGTGCGAGATGTATACCATGACTCTTGTAATTTTAGGTGCTTAATCCTGGAATCCTCAGTGCTGAGCTTCCGCTCCCTGGCAGTGCACGGGGAGAGAGGTCCTTTAGCACAGAACCCAAATCAGCCAGGATGCTTACTGGGGGCCACACGCATTTCAGTGGGAAATGTGATCACTGACTCCAAGTCTCAAATCCCGCCAGCCTCCAACCAGCGTGCTTGCCCTTAGCTTTCCAGCTAGCTGGGTTATCTCCTGAGGATAGGGACCCAGTGCTGATTTTTCAAGCAGCTGGAAAGGATTTGCCTCTTTTTAAAGCTTGAATGGTGTCTATTTTTATATAGTTTATTAACTAAGTAGTGATGAAGATAGACTACTCCGTAGTCTTGTGGGTAACTCCTATGCTGTTGGGGAAGCCCTGGTTCTGGCCCCCCAGCTTGCAGTTATGCCACCCACCCCAGCAATACAAAATGCATAAATAGGCAGGGGTCAGAGCCAGCTGGAAATTTTATCAGAAGTAAGAGAGGCAGCGCACACAGCTGCATTGCAAAAGGAACGCAACCCACAGTGGAGTGTGAGGGGCCAGACACTAGCTTGTCGGTCGGGGACCGAGATCATCACCTGCTTCTTCACACTCACCGAGGCTTAATTAGGGGCTGAGAATAGACGTGGTCAAAACTGAGCTGCTCTGGTCTCCTGTAAGGAGAGGAACCACAGGAGGAATTACGAAGGACAACAACTAGTTAACGTTCGTTTTGAAAAAATAAGCAGTGTGTCTTCTGGGAAGCCAGCATGTCCCACTGAAGTGTGTTACGAGAAGCAGGTGTTGGGCTGGATTGCATAATAACCGCCACTTCCCACTCCCTCTGGGCCAGCTCGGCCGTTACACCCCACACAAGCCGTTACGGCCCCGCCCCGCTCCCTGCAGACGGGCGCTATGGAGCCTGCGCTTTCCGCTCTCCCCTTGCCGGGAAAGGGGGCGGGCAGGCGGCGGGGCGTGACAGGGCCGAGCCC
>VXAA01001714.1:43415-174425 GCA_013399115.1 Anseranas semipalmata | reverse complement strand
CAAACAATTTTAGATTTAACTCTAATTNTTCAAAAACAAACAATTTTAGATTGAACTCTCTAATTTTTGACATAGCTCATTGGCGTGTCAAGTTTGTTCAGGCGAGGTTTTTCTCGGATTCACTTGGTTTTGAATTCTATCGTGGCCTAATACTTTACCTTTTAATTTTATATACAGTACTGAACTGCAGAGCCAGTTTAGTATTTGTTTCATTTTTGGCATGCCAGCGTACAGCTGGAAGGTGGGGGGAAAGCGTGGCTTCTAAATCAGAGAACTTTGTTATTTTCTGTCATAACTGCAGACTGCAAGAGGCTCAAGCCTGGCTGAATGTAAGAGGAAAAACAAAACAGCAAGTTTTCTCAGGTCAGCTGTAAACACACAAATTCAGTAGCCGGCTGTTGTTTTGCCGTTCTTCAAAACCCGGAGCTGAGGCGTGCCTGCTGCTTGCGGGGCGCTGCTGCTTGCGGGGCGCTGCTGCTTGCGGGGCGCTGCTGCTTGCGGGGCGCTGCTGCTTGCGGGGCGCTGCTGCTTGCGGGGGCTCCCTCCCAGCAGCCGCTGCCCGCGGGTTGGTACGCGGGGGGAGCGCACCGAGCTCCGGCAGGGGAAGCCTTGCGCGTGGAGTAGCATGCCAAGTCAGCCGCAGGGTTCTGGCGTTGTCGTGAGCTTGCACGGACTGCGGGGAGCTCGCTGCCTGTCTCCTGCCTTCGTTTTGCAAACTGGGGTGGGCGGAACGCGAGTCTTAACTGCATAAGTACTAAGTATTGCTTTGCAGTAAACACTGTTTGCATATCTCCATTTGTTTATCAGTAACAGCTGTCTGGAACTAAAAATCTTACTCTAGTTCATCATGCCTAAGAGTGTAGTAGCCATTCCAGTGGGTGTGCCTCTAATGGAATCACGCACGTTACACTTAATATATTTAAAATACAAATTTTTAATAAATATACTGTATAAAGTGTGTGCTCACTTGAAGACTACTTCTTATTTAGAACTTTCTGGCTTCTCTGTATTTGAATAATATGTTCATTTTTTGTGATGATCAGGCTTTCGAACTATCAGATTTCCCAATTAGTAGTTAGTAGCTGCTGTGAAGGATTTTGGTGAGATGTAGTTTGTCATGGTCATAAACTTCTGTCTTTCCTTGGAGGGTTTGTATTGAGCCAGAATAATCGAAGTGTTACTACTTCAAGCAACAAGGGTAATGAAAACATACATTTTTTTTTTTCATAAATACCTTCATTTGTTTTCTCCTCTTCCACATTGTGCGCCATGTTGACTTCTTAGTACTACTATAGATCGCTTTCAAACAGATATGGGGGGGATATTAGAGACAAAGGGAAATTGATTCTAGTTATAAAAAGAGAAATTAGTTACAGCTTCTTTAAAGGGGATATTCTTTTTAAGACTTAAAAATCAGATGGTACGTATGCCACTGAGTAGCGCAATGAAATATCCCTGTGTCTGTTAACCAAACTCTCTTCTTACTTCTTTTTTCTGTTTCTCCTGTTTTAGGATTCATATTTTCTAAGTAAATCATACATGCCTAATGGGGCCCATAATGGAGTCCTGGAACCTCGTATCTTTCCTGTGTTTTGCATTTTGTTCCTATATGTTTACAGAGAAATAGTGGTGTTGTATTGCACTCTAACTCGGTGGTCATTCTAAAGTTTGTTCCCAGTAGAACACACATTCAAAACAAAGCTTTTGCTTTCTTAGCCTGTCGTATTTCTTATGCAGCATGCACTTATTTCTCAAACAACGTGTGTTTTTAAAGATGTATTGGAGTGGTGATGACTGGTGTACTGAATATGTTCCTCAGCTGGACGGAGCCCTGTAATGAATAAGTCCAGAAGATGTTACAGGGATTGGATGAAATGGCTATATGGTGTAGTGTGCAAGTATAGTGGCCTTTTGAGTTATGCGGCCTCTATAGAAAAGCTATTTTTTTTTTCTTTCCTCAAACCAGCAAGTTGATCCAGAGTGGCACTGCCTGCTTTGTACAGAGCCCCTTTTTCAGGTAAAAGGTTCCTAACAAGCTGAGGTTTGAAATGGCAGTATGTCTTCCACTGATACTACAAGGGTGTTGAGGATGAGTGCTGAGCGAATTAGCGCTGTGAGGCTTCCCAAGCCTGCCCTGTCGGACGGGAGCGCGTGGTACCAACTTGTGAGGCACTGAGCGGGTGGAAAGTGGGCTGTCACCTGGGACGCCTCCTTCTTCCCTTTTGCCTTGGCTCGAGTCTGTCCAGAGATGGTACGGGCTGATCTTTGCTCGTGCAGGAGTGATTACACTTTGGAAAATCATGAGGAATGTGGTTGGAAAGCGTCGTGTCATCGGTAGTAAGAACGTATTGTCTCGTTACTTCCCTCCTTGGTCTGTGCGATGCTGAAAGGGAAGGGGAAACGGGACGTGTTTGAGCGGCTCCGGAGAGGAAGGACAGGTTATCAGCGGCAACTCGCAGGGTTGCTTCGGTGAAGGAAGACTGCGGTTGTTCTCCTTCCTTGCCGTGCTCGTGAGCTGAGCATACGTGCAAATACAGTCGTGTCTCAGGTGACTGGTGTTTGAAAGTTGTGGACATTGATGCAGGTTCCAGGAACAAAAATTTGTTGTCTCCAGTGCTCTCTCAGCTGTCTTCTCCGTGGCTTTTGAGTTATGGTGCAGCTGTCATCAGCTTGTAAAGATGTTTCACAAAAAAATTGTGAATAATTTAAAGTATCCAGAGAACCAAAAGATGTAGTTGTTCTTGTGAATGGGTGGTTACTGTGTTCTCAGATACTGTGCTTGTATGAAGCATCACATGTGAGCTTGGAGAACTTGACATCTGAGGGGATGTGTAGTTTTGAGGATGGCACGTAAGGATAACATTATCTGCAGAGATTGACAGGTTCATTTGTCTAAACCATACTGTAATGATTTCCCTTTAGTCAGCTATTTTTTCTCTGTTTCTATATGTTGAGAGAGGAGCCTCCCATATAACTGTTCTTTGACCATCAGCTGTTCATGAAACTGCAGTTCAGTTTAACCTCTGTTCGAGCCGGTTCAAATTTGGGGTCCCGAGGTTAGGAAACTTAGATTTTTTTACTTTTTAAAGAATCTGCAGGTAAACACTGGAGCGAAACCCAAATGACGGATCTACCTGGCAGAAGGGCGATTGCCAGATGGCTGCTGCCTAGCAGAAAAAGCCAGCCGGCTGACGGGGGCGGGTGTCTTCGGCCAGCCGGTTGGCATGCACGGAGCTGTGCCGGGGTGCCTGAGGGCGCAGGGACCGGCGGTGGAGCTGGCAGCGCTGCGAAGGACTGGGGGAAGAGCTAGTTGATAGGAACGCGAAACAACGGTCTCGATCTGTTTAACGTTGTGCGGGCATCTTGCTTTATTGGCATTTGCTAGTGCAGAGAGAGCTGGGTCTGTTTTGTAGATAGACTTGAATATTTCTTGCTGCTTTTGTGGTCATTTTGCCTAAAGAGGGGGTGAGTGAAAGTCTAGAAACATATTCCTGAAATATCGATCGCTTCTGCTGGACCTCTTACAAAAAGCTTGTTTGCTATTCCAACATCGTTATTTCCGTTAGTTACGGGTAGGATGATGGGTAAGTTTAAAAGTGAATCAATTTTGTAAGTCTGTGGCATGTGATGAAAGAAGACTCTTGTGCTGTTTTGCAAGTCTAACAAAAAGTTGATGTTTGGAATATAATTCTATGGAAGCAAATCATTTGGTGTATGTTGTAAAGGATGACGATATTTCTGATTTTCAAACGTAGTGTTAGAGCCCAGGAATATTTGTATGAAGGTGAAAGTGTAGCAATTGTAAAAAGAAGAGAGAATGAATGAGGCCTTATCTAACTGGCATTTTTGAAAAGGGCAAAATAGAAATGGCAGATAAAATACTAATGATGGACATAAAAAGAGCTGATCTTCTTTGATATTAAAACTTTTTTCTCTTGAAATGACGGGCTAACGTCGCTTGTAATAAAATGCATGTTTGCTCTGAAATTTTATTTTTTCTTTGAAAGCTGACATAGAAGAGTTTAACATATTTTTCCCTCTAATTGTGAGGAAAAATAGTATCCTTTGAGGTGTCTTCACAACTGTGTGCTGGAGCATGAGATGTTAGTCTACCATATGTTCAGGAGCACAGTGAAAGCTTAACATAATTGTGATGCTTCTCATTTTTCCTCAAACCTTTGGTTGCAAAATAGAATTGCATTGTGGACAAGAAAAACCTGTTAACAAGGAGCTGTGTGGGGGAAGAGGAAAGGAATGATTAAAAAAAAAAAAAAAGAATAGAGGGTCTTGTAATACTTCAAGGGGAAATTGTGTGTTTGTGTATGTGTTCATAACTCTGAGAGAACAAAAAGTACAGTAGGAAAAGCAGGGGAGGGTGAAGAGGTTGACATGGGCAGAAGGCATTAAGTTTCATGACTCCCTTGCATATTGTCTGTTAGAAATACTTCAGGCAAAAAAGGAATATCTTCAAAGGGAGTTTTAGCTCCCATTGGCAGTGAATTCTTGTAAAGAGGCTTCATATTTTCCCTGTGGAAACATATCTGATTTTAATCATTCTGGTAAGCAATTGGTTTCTTTTATGGCCTTTAATTCAGTATGCTTTATGAGTCTAAACCTTTCTTCCTCATGTGAGTTTTGGCTGAGTGAGATGAGTGGAATTAGGCCCTAAAACACCAAGATACTTGGTTTAAGGAGGTTTTAAATCATACAATAAAGCATTTGGAGGTTCATGCTGTCCATGGCATGCATATGTAATTCCTGTAGACATCAGTGGAAATCCTTGCCATTACTTTCAAGGTCAGAGTTGTATTAAATGGTGAATTGGAGCCCTTAGAGCACTGCAGTGCTCCAGTGGTATCTCCGACTCTTCAGTCCAAGGCAGCTGCTGGGAGCCTTTCACCTGTGAAGGACGGGGTGTAAATTGCAAGGGTCAGCTTAAGGGCTGCTGTGTGCAGGCTTTGCACTTGGGCAGAGACCATTCAGACACTGCTGGCTGCGGGAAAGTGAGAAGAGCTGTGACCGTTCCTGGGGATATTCCTTCATTTATGGGGTTGTTGGAGCTTCTCGGCAGCCTGTCTTTGTGTAAGATAGGCTCTTGTTGTAGACCTTTCTGATCTGAGGTGAATCTGCCTCTTGAGTTCTGAGAATCATTTCAGTGTTTAGCTACATCAAGAGTAAAAATTTGATAGTTGTAAGCATTGTGCTTGTGAAGAGAAATAATCCAGGAACTGATGCAGTGAAAGCATGTGGTGCTTAACCGTATGTGGGTTTTAGAGAAACGTGCAGTGCTGCTCTCAAGACCAATGGTCTCAATCAGAAACAGAAAAAAGTCTAGGTTTTTGAGATAGCAAACCAGGGTGGGATATCTGCTGTTGTTGAAGTTCAGGCTACCTAAATATGTTTTTGAAATGTATTGTTTACTGTTGACTGGCATTCCCACTGATACGTATATGGCTGACGATGGCTTTTGCTGTGTCACAAAGCTCTTATAGATTATGTTGCTTTCCTTGGGCTTGCGAGGCTAATACCGTACGTAATGTGATGCAGAAAATATACCTGTGCAGTCAAAGCACTTTGGTTAGAGGCACAGAATAGGAAGCAGTGCCATTTTGGTGACAGTGCTGCAATTTAACACTGTTCCTGGAGAAGTCCCTTTTCCAGCAAAAATAAATCCTAACAAAATCTTAATTGCATTTTATAGCTTATTTCCATTTTTCTTGTTGTGTTTTAGCAGCTGGAGTGAAGAAGAAATAAGCTCATCAGGGCAACAACCTGAGCATCTCACAGTAGCCGTTTAGGATGCCTAGGCACAGCACTGTGCTTAGCTGTATGTGTAATTCATTGTAACATGGGAATAAAGCTGGAAGGGTAAAACTGTAGAACTAAAGAATTTTTCAGTACTTACTATTTTTTTAAGAAGGAATTAAAATACTTTATGCCATCGGCAAAAATGAGGAACCCTATGTAATTATGAAAGACAGCTTTTAAAAAATGCAAAACCCTCATCTCCCTGCCCCCTTGCATTATAGCATCTTCACAGTAATGGTCAAAAGGGTTCTGAAGAAAAGTTCCAGCATGAGATGGGCTGAAGGGCTGAATGTTTCAGACTTGGATGTGTCTAGTTATACATGCTGCTGCGGAAAAGCTTGGTTTTGAAGGCTGTGTAGAGTGTCGCCATCAAAGTTACTGGGAGGTTTGTCTCTGTAAGAATAGGAGAAATCTATATCTTGATTTTTAAATCCTGTCTGTTGGAGTTGAGCACACCGCCATTGATGTCAGAGGAATGTTATTCTGTGCCTTCAGGAAGATGCAGTGCTCTTAGTCCAATCTATCGGAATTATTGGAAGTGACTGAAGATCTGAAGTGTGAAATTCTATCAAGTACGGGAGCAGGAAACATGTTTGGCTTTCACTTGTGCTACCCACAGATCTTGAACATACACACCTTTTTCAGGTTTTGTGCAGAGCAGAGGGATTATTTAAGTTTTAAATAGCAGTCAGCAAGTTTAACCTTTGCATTTCACTTTAAAAACCATGCTTAACTGTTTTTTAATTTCACATCTTTGTGCTTCACATTCAGTGTGGATGAAATTGCATACATTCACACAGAATGCCACATTTCAGTACTAACCAATGTGTTTTTACATTTTTAGGCACTTACTCTGTATGCCAGATCGAGCTGCCTGTATTGCTTTAGTGCTGGGGAAAATATTCTGAAGTCTTTATTGTACAGAGGGAAAGCAGCAAATGGTGCTCCCTGGGTCTGTTACCGTGCAAGTAACAGTGCAGTGTCTCTGACCGTAGGGTGCAGTCTAATTTTTATCTATTCAGATTAAGTATGCTTTGGAGAGGAAAAAAGGCTATTGCCTTTCACTAGTCCATGCAGACAGCTTATCACCTGGCAGGAAGCTGAGGTCTGGAGAATTTCTGATCAGCTGTGATGGGTCACCTGGGAAGTTTTTATGGCCATACTTTAATAGCAAAACAAAGGTGTGATAAGCGTATGTACCTTCTGACTTCAGCTTAATTTGATTAGTGTGGGTAACAGTTGCACATTGCTGATGGACTTGAGCTTGTGTTAGTGTAGTCTGAAGCTGAAGAAAACAAGGAGACCTTGAAGAAAACAGGCAGACTGATTGCCTTGAGTTAGCAAAAGCAAGGGAGGTAAGGGATGGAAGCTAGAAAACAAGGAGGAAAATGGGTGAAGGAAGATTCCAGACTGATGCTGGTAACTTTTTGCTCATTAAGGGTAATTACTATATTAAAAACACTCATCAAAATGCAAATGTATGGATATGTGGGATTTGGTGCCTGCCCCCGCCCCATAAAGTGCATGCTCAATAGAGATAAGTTAGGCGAGCTAAAACAGCTTTTGTGATGGTATCTCACTCCAAAACGTTTGAGATCACTGCTCAGGCAATTTACCATCCAAAGTTGAGGCAGTTGGTTCTTGGTTTTCTACTGGACCCCATAGATCCACTGGAGATCCCGTGTCTGGGGAGGGACCCAAGAATGAAAGCAAGCAGGGAGGTTGCAGCTTCTTGAGATTGATGAAAGCTAAAGACATGAGTCTCTGGATTTGCAGTAACACTGGTAGTGCTCAGCACTATACACTTGCGAGCATCCTGGCATGGTTTTGGGAGGAGAAAAATCACTGTGCTTGGACAGATTCTCATTTTTAAATAAAGGCCACACAGTCTGAAAATATTTATTCACTCAATGTTTGCAGAGGTATGACAGCAAATTAGAGTGGAAGAAATTTATTCTACAGGAAGGAATTTTTTAAAATCACTGAATGTGCCAAGTTTTCTGGTTATAGAGATCCTGGAAAGGGGCGGGGGAGGAAGAAGAGGAGGAAGAGAAAGAGTATCAAATGGACAAAATTATCCAGTCCTTGACACACATGGAAGAAAACTAAAATACTGTTTGTTTTAGATGGCTATCATCATTTGCTTCTAAGGTATTGATTAGATGAAAATATCTGTGGTGGTTGCGTGCAGGCAGGGGCTGCTGTCTCAGGGGATGTGCTGTTGAACAACAGAAGTGGTCTGAGTCATGAATAATTGAAATACCTACTCCTGACTGTTGTAGAATGACCTTTGATTGGATGTCTGTCAAAAACTGTAACTGACAGAATTGTGTACGTTGTCATAAAAGGCTGCCATTCGTATGTCATCTGGCTTGCCTGGGACTGTTGTTGCCAAGCTGAGACGTGTTCCTACACGTATGATTTTGGGCTCTCAGTTTTGCTGTTCAATTTTCTCCCCTTCAGCTTTTATGCTGATAGCTGGTCCGTAGGCAGGCTCTGTTGGAACTTTCTGGCTCCTTCTAATGAGGAAAACCAGGTGATGGATTGGCACCACCTGGACCACTAATGATGCTCAGAAGGATCAGGCAGGCTTCGGTTCTTCAGTACAACCCAATTCTCAATGCTGGTCCAGTGCGCCAAATAGTTGCTGGGAGAATCATATATAACTTTGGGATTTGGGAAGATTTTTCCTCGTCCAGCTTTAGAATTCACCTGAAAGTTAAGAATTCCTAAAGAAGTTGTGGTTACAGAAGTGTTTATATTTGTCGTGGGTCTGCATGTCTGTATATGTAGGTCTTGAATTTAGTGGGACTCCGTGTGATCCTTTTCAGGTTAGTGCATCGAAGAGTTGCCCCAAGCCACACCAAAAGCGTAAGGAGTAATATGATAATTTGAAACAGGGCTAGGGAGCAAAAATTTCCTTTCTCTTCCTTCCCCTCGCATGCGTTCAGTGTATGCAGGCAATGAGATAAAATATTAAATCTGAAAATCTGAAATAGTAGTATGCTCTGAACAGCTTTGGTTCTATTCTTACAAGAGGTAGAAAGCTGCAGAACTGCTGCTAAATGAATTAATCCATTTCTTTTTAATTGACTGTGGTCTTAGTTCACATTTTTGAAATGGAGCGCGAATATATTATGTTTTCTGGCTGTACTCCTTTTTTGTCATAGTCAGTGAATGCTTCTCAGTAGTAATTTGCCTTTATTATGAGTAGCAACTCTTCAGCTCTATATTTACTCCTTTGGAGGAGTGCTTGCTCTGGGTTTTTTAGTGTCTTCCTCAAATACTTAACCTTGCTCCTAAATTGGTTAGTATTTCCCATCTCTGCCAGGCCAGCCACTTCAATTCATTTGCAATGTGAGATCAATACACTTCTAATGTAGTATATTTGTCTGTGGAAATAATACAGGTTTTATTAATTTATTTTTTGTTTTACTAACCTAGATGAGAAGAATGGTCTTATTTGATCTTATGACTTATTTTCTGAACTAATAAGGCTGACTATAATTACACTCATCTTAAGGGGGGGGGGAGGAAATTAGAATTGTGCTGATATTGAAAGTAGTGGGAAGATTTAAAGAAAATTGTTCACTTGAAATACTCATGAAATATCAATAATAATGCCTGGGCATGAGCTGCTCTGTGCTTGTGAAGAGGTTTTTCTGTTACTTATCACTGGCTGCAAAATAAGTCTGGGCTTGATGAGTGCAGCCAGATTTTGCTTTGCATGTGAAGTCCCAAAAAACCCACATGGTGTGTGGGAAAGCTCTTGCTGTGTTTCCACAAACAGTAAGGGAGCTATGGGGATGCTGCTGAGTAGAGAAGCGTTACACAGTAACAGTGCCCTGCTTTAATAGAGTTCAATCAGTGAGTTGGTGGTGAAGCCCTAGTGCTGCTTCCCAGCTCAGCTTGCATTCTGAGATGCTGCAGATTCTGTATTATATCCACGCTGATAGGGGTGTTCGTACGTACATGTCTGCCTTGCTGAGAAGACTGCATAGGAAACGCTGTGCCGAGACTGGTGTGGTGTAGCGTCCATTTCCTGACATCTCTGAAACATGCTCTCAGGCTTAGGTGGCCTTATGCTTGCTTTTAAAATGTTATTCTCTTGCACAGTACTTGCATTTCCGAAGGAAGACAAAGCTATATACCAGTTACTGTGCTGATGGTGGATGTACCTTCAATAGCAGAATGTCTCTGGCACACAGCAAGACTTGTGTGATATGTTGTATGTTCCTTTTAATGTAGCTTTATCAAGACAACTATTCAAACCTACACCAGTTTCAGAGCGAGGCATCATTGTGCTTTTTCTGCGCTGTTTACCCATCTTCTGGAAATGAATGGACAGCCTTAGTCTAGCTTTTTAGAGGCCATGTGTCCCTGGTAAAGCCGTCACTACACTTGGCAAAATAGTATACTTCTGAGCAGACACTACAAGTAGTTCTGGAGACCTCAACCCTTGGAAGTGGTCCTTTGAAACACTGATAGAATAATATGTTGAAGCCTTTACATCCCGTAATTCTTCCTGTCCTTACTCTGATGCTACATACAAGGCTGATGTTACTGAGGTTGCCATTTGCCATGCTCTGGGATTGCCAAAGTGAAAGAATCCGTGGTAAGCACAGTTGCATTTTGATGTTTGTAGGTTGAGATAAAGTGTATAGTTGCTGGGAGGTGTTTGTCTCGAGAGTAAGCTTACTGTTTTGGGAGTGTTCCTATTATGGATCAGAAATACTGAGATGATTATTTGCTTTGGGTTCTTTTCAGTATTTTATATATTATATTACATATATTGTCAATGGGCTGCAGACAGGATATTTCAATCTTTTGTTTTCACATAAAAATCTACTTCATGCTTTCTGTTCTTGCCAAAATATATATGGTAGTACTGACAATAGAAAATAAAGGCAACTGGTACTGCCATAACTGACATGCTGAAACCAGGCTTTATTCACATGAACATGCAGAAGTCTCTCTATCATTTGCTCTGCACGAAAGTCTGTCACTATTAGTTGCTTCTCTGGAGAAGATAATGGAAGTTTATTGTCTGTGTTGACTTGCATGATGAAAAGGATACTGTGAGGCTTGAAAATGGTTTTTATGGCCAATCAATGTCTAAATCCAGTGTGATTATTCTTAAAACACTGGTAAAGACACTAAAGAATAGGTTTTTAGAGGTACTGAAGTAACCAAATCCTCTGAAAATAAGTTGGCTGTGTCTAGATTGCATGGTAAGAGTATGCTGTGCTACAACTCAAGAGCCCAGTTCTCCAGGTCCAGGGCTTCCAGAAGTGCTTGACTCCCTTTGTTTGCATGTTCGAGCTTAACTTGCCAGAGGCACCGAGGTGTGGGAGAAGAAAAAAGGGGTCACTGAAATACTGCTGTGTGAATATGTGGAGTAAGCACCTGGAGCTGGGGACTGTCTAGGAAATCTGACATGCTCAAGAACCCATAGGAAATCTGAGGACAATTAGAGAATTGAATCAGAGTTTTCAATCTATATTCCTCTTCTTAAGCTAATCTTGTCTGTCATACTATCCGCTACAGGTGACAAGAGATTGAGTTGATTGTGCACCTGTTTTTTTGGTGTGGTGATGGTTGATGTATAGCAAGCAGCCTTTTGAGTCATTCTTAAAGGGTGGTGGGCTCAATAAGCTGCTGCTGGAGAGAAGTTCCTATGTAAAGCCACTTAGCCTAGGAGAACTTTCATCACTTGATTTGGAGTGCATTGTATGGTCAGTTTTCAAAGTTTAGGATCCTGTAGGAAATTCAGTTTACCTGTACTGAATGAATATCTAACATTTTTCCTGTTTCAGTGGCTTTGCTCTAAATAGGGAGTCAAAACCAATATGAAAATGCCAATTGCTACTGCACAAGGATTTGTGGTACATGCTTGTTGAAATAGTATTTATGGCTGTATATATGAGTGCACACCCTGTTCTCCTTTGGCAAGTTATCCTGCCTATGGATTTTTGCCAAGTTTAGAGTCCTAAATCTGGAGTGGCTCAAGCTTAATTACCCTGACAGCCTTCAAATGCTGGGAGTTGTGTGGTGTTGCTGGTATAGCAGTCTTTACATTAAAACTTCATGTATTTTACAGAGGTAAATGAATGACTATGCATGGATGGCTGGAATTACCAGTTTCAGGAGCACAAGCTTTTTTTTTTTCTTTTGCTTACCAGTGTCATATCTTGTTCTTCTAGAATGTCTCTTCACGTTTTCTTATTTTTCAGAGTAAAATACCCAACATACTTCGGAAAGCCAGCAATTATCAAAGCTTGTAATGCTACTACAAGGTAATATGTGAAGTAGGTCTTGTCTAAGATAATACAGATTTCTTGCCTTACTGTTGGAGAATAACTATTCCCAGCGTAGTTTTACAAGCACATGAAGAGGAGTGAAGTGCTTTTTCCTACTTCTGTGGTTGGTCTGTTTCCTGGTGTACTTTAGTGCAGGCAGGGAGTTTATGCCTGATCTCGCCAGTGGGATGCAAAAAGATGAAAAGATGTATGATGTGCAGGTAGATGTTGGAAGAAACTTATGTTTACGTGCTAGGACTAAAAGGGTAGTCTTTCAGAAGGGTTTCTGAAATACTTTCAGTAAATGTTCTGGGTGCTGGAGAGATCAAGAACTGTACTTCAAAGTGTGGCATCTTTTTTTTTTTCCAGTTCTATTCTGTTACTTGTATTTTTTTTCCCAGCAGTGGGGTTCTGTGACAATCTTTGTTCCAGCCGGTCAGCACATGTGTAGCATCTTGATGGAAGTGTTACACTTAATGAACTATCCCTTTACTGCAGTTGAGAACTTAATGGAATGTTTGAGACTCCTGTGCATGTACCCTTATTCCTTAGTGATCCGAACGCTGCCCAGAGGGCCGTAATAAAACATACGGCGGGGGNGGGGGGGGGGGGGGGGGGTGAGAGCAGAAATGAAACCCTCCTTGTTTGTGTTTTCTGGTCTCATTAGATTGACTCGCCTAGTTGCTCTGCTCGTTGGCTTCAGTAATGTGAGTATGAAAGTGCATCATGGTCAGTCTCTGCCTCGCAAATCTTGGAACTGGAGATGAGAATAAGCCTTACAAATGTTACAGTACAAAACCTGATGTAGTAACTCTTTCTGCAGCTTAAAATCTATTGACTTTGATCTCTGAAATCAAAATGGAATAATGCTTGTACCTTGTATCAGTATTCATTGCAGACCTCCATTGTAAAGCAGTTAGTGTGTGTTGATGTGTGTGAGAAATTTAAGAGCAAATTAAATTTGTTAGTGTGGCTCTCCTTAGAGGAACTGATGGAAAACTTGAAAAAGTGCTTCTGTTGACATTAACTGTAGTGTGATTTCTGTAGTATAAAGTGTTTTTCAGAGTGAGGTTAAAGTTCCAGTGAAGATGATGGAATTTACTCCTGATGTAGCTGCTTGTTGCTGTTAAAGCTTTAGTTTATATGCGAGTGTTTTAGATTCCTTGCAGTGTTTGATTTATAATTCGAGTGACTTGTTACATTGACTCTTGTGTGTTTTTCAATAGTCAAAACATATTTCCCCATGTGAGTTATTCTGCCCCAGGGCATGCATTCGAGGACTCTCCTAGAAAGGATTTCTCATCCACGAGGGCGCACGAGTTTGCGTTGTCTGTCAAAATGCAGAACTGAAGTCTGAGGTCTTGTTAATCCTGAACTGACATGCAGTACTGTTCTGCAGGGGTAAGGAGCAGATATTCTGAAACAAAATGCTGATTATTCTGTTTTGTAGATTAACATTTCTGTGGCCTGTATTGTAAGGGCAATGGCCATACAACCTGTTGAGGTTGATCATAATAAATTATTTTCTTTGCTGTTTTTTGTTGTTCTACAGCACTAAAACTTGAGGCTGGATTCCCAAGTAGTGGAGTCACCTAGAGCTCTGCTGACTTTAAGCAGCTGAGGATTTCATGAAAGAAGATAATTCTATCAGTCTGAGCATAGAACTTAAATGGCTGGATTTGTTTCATGTTTGTTTTGTTGCGGTATTTTCTTTTTTTCTGTGAAATTGGGGTTAATGATTTCAAGAAATATTTAGATTTCTAAGAGCCTCTAAGACAACTACTGGAGAGGGGTGCTTGAAATAGAGTTGTCTATGAAATGTATTAGTGTCTTTGACAATAGCTCAGTTGTCGTCGTCATTGATTAGAAGGAAAGAACGTTCTTAAAGCCCAAATAACCCGACTCTTTTGCATCTCTTAGATTAACAGGCCTAGAAGTTTTCATCAGAACTGCTGCTCCCCAGCCCAGCACCCATGTCCCAGTATTACTCTGCCAGAACTTCAGCTCTGCTCAGCTAGCTGCTTAATGGTAGTACACATGTAAAATCCTGCCTCAGACTTTGTCTACAGAGTCTCTCATCTCTGAAATAATTAGGATATGGATTACAACAGATCCAGAATTTTCCCCTTTCCTCACCTTTAAAATAAAGCTTTTAAATGTGGAAGTAAAACTGTCCGAAGGCTTTGACGTATAAGTAAACCCCTGACAGGAAATAGAAATTCAGGGCCGTGAGGTGTCATGACTCAGTGTTGGTCCTGTGTGTGCTGTGTTCGTTCTTGTAGTATTTCCTGTGTTCTGCAGCTCAGCTTTTCTCTGAGCCATCCACCTGGCTGCTTCTGTGGCAGAGAATTTTGGGGTCACTTACTCCATAAGGCTGCCATGGGTTTCAGTGTCAGAAGTGTTTCTGACCATATGGATAACAGAAGAATGACATTTAAAATGTAATAATTCCCTTGGCTTCGTTAATACTGATTTTTGTTGCACTCTTGTGCTGGTAATTTTGGGTTCCTTTCTGCAAAGGCGTACTGATTTCTTGGTGTGTGACTCTTTAGGAGAGTGTTCCCCAAGAACTCTGTAATGGAAAAAAGCATTGGCAGTGGGTTTGTTTTTCAGCAGTTTCAACATGACACATCCTGACACCTATTAAACACAGTGTGAGTGGTCAGTTCAGACAGTGCAGCTGTTTTCTCAATCTTGACCAGACTGCATGCTATTTTAGAGCCTGTGGAGTTTGAGATACTGTTGCTTTATTCCCACAAGACAAATGAGGCAAATGGCTCAGCATGTATTTGGTAGATCAATTCAAAATACGTGCCAGACTTCAAACTTTGTCATGTTCTGTGGCACTTGACAAACAATCAGTGCGAGAAGGTCATTGCTTTCAAACAGAAAGCAGACTCGTCTAGACTACAGTCATTTTTAGTGTGGTTCAGTTCTCATTCTTGTTTTTTTTGTTGGTATCCTATTACAAATAGGATATATCTCTCTTCATGTAGCATTTTGAAAATAACATCTGTTTTATTCCGCCTGGGCTTGGTGTGGCATCTGTATTACCTTCTGTCAAAGCCTCTCTTGGATTCATGTCAGTTCTCGATTGTGATCAGAGATGCTAGTTCCTATTTAGTTCAGGTATGCTGTGTTGCATGCTTTTATGTGCACATGCTTATATGTGAAGGAGCCTTACGCATTTAATAGCTTACGTGTAGCTGCATACATGTAATCTTGGTAGGTCTAATTAATCTTCTTAATATGGCTTGCAATTAAATTTTTATTTTGTATTTCTGCAGTAGGGGCACTTGCACAGATCACTGATGTGAACTGAGTAATGAAGAACTGAATCTTAATGAGCTGTTTCACAATTAAGAATACTGGAGGGGTATGCTTGAAGCATAAAGCAGTGGGATTAGGTTGTCTCTTTTGTAGTGGGAGGCCTTGGAAGTGTTGAAATTACAAATTGTCTTCTCATTTGGCGAGGTTAAGCTTCAGTGGTTAAACTGGGTGTAGTGAATGTGGAGGGACATTATATAGAGAAACTGTATAATGTGAAATAGGTGCATTGAATATGTTTCTCTGAGTAGCATTAATTTCACTTCTTGTTCTGAATCTGTGTTTCCAAAAGATCCAAGTAACAAAACTAAGTTGGTAGTGTAGGCATGTGTCTTGACATCAGCTGTAAAGAATGCAGCTTTGTGGGCTTTGAGAATGTGTTCCAATGTCTATTTAAACTAAGAGGAGTTTGGGGAATTCATTAAACACTGACATTTGCAAACTTACCTCTATCATTTCTCTGAAATGGAAATGTTTTGAAGGCCTTGTTGTGGTGGTTTTTATTAGAAGTGATGCTGAAATGTAGTCTTTTTTTTTTTTAAATACTTGAAATAAAGATACAAATGTTTTGACTGTCAGCAGTAAGGCTGCCGTAGTCATCACTGACCTGTCAAAGAATGAAGGAGGGCTGCAGGAGTGACTTTGTGTTCTCATAGGCGTTTGTCCTCATTCTACAGCTGAAGTTGAGTTTTTTTTAATACAAATATTGGAGGAGGGGATTTATGATATACAGATCATTTACAGCACTTCTGTTTTAAATGTTGGGTTTATGGTAGACTTTCTGTTGGTGAGCAGTTTCTAGATTACATTTTGATCATTTGCTTACATATTGCATCTTTAGATGCTTTTGCTTTGCTAGTTTAGTTGCTCAGTGTTTTTGATGGGTTGTAAGTGGCTTTCTTTATCACTGGTTTCTGAAAAAGGTCTGAGTTTTGCTAATCTGAAAATAAGTGCCAATTTCAGTAGTATTCATTAGGAGAGGGCTTCCTGGATACTCTTTGAGAAGATGAATCTCATTGACGTAGCTCCCACTAGATACTATTGCAAAATGCAGCCTCCTGTTAATAAAAGGCTCCATGTTTCTTTCAGATAATCTGGTTTCACTACCATGTGGGAGAGCTAGACATCAGGGCCATCTGTTCTGTGACATTTGTCTTACTGATGCAGTGACCTTCATTTCATGGCTAAACTGCTAATTCGTAAACTATTTGAAGCCCATATGTCTTGAATTTTTCTGTAAGTAGCACAGGTATTACGCATTGTGTTTCCACATATGCATTGTTACGCACAGTAGCAATGTCACTTCCCTCCTCCCAGCCCTGAATGCATCCCAATTCGTGCAGGAAACTATAGGAAATAGTGGAGTATAGACTTACGCTCTTGAGACTTTGGGACAAATTAGTAAAGTAGGTGTACAGTAAAATGCACAAGAATACAATTGGGCAAGGTTAAGGATGATAAGGAAATAAATGGACTGTATATGTCAAATTTATAGTCATAAAATGAGGAGCAACTTCAGGCATTTCGACAAGCTAGCATTCTGTAAGTACATCAGAACACTGTACAGCAGCTGAAGTGTTGATAAAGCCCTAAAGAAAAGCTTAAGTGAATAAAGCAAAGTATATTTCACTGTCTTTGAATGAATCACTGCCTGCTGCGGCTCCTCGAGAGTGCATGCAAGCGTTGCTCCACTCAAGCTTGCTGCAGCACAGCAGCACGACGCTGTTGTGTGTAGGAGTCAGCAAGCAAATGTGTGGGTGCCTGGGACCACAAGTTCTCCAGATGTTCCCCCTGTGCAAAACTGCCTTTGTGGGCCACATATGCTGCCACAGCACCCGAGCGGATTGCCTGCCTCACCTGGGGATGAGGGAGCATGCCGTGTTTGTAGCTTATGAAGGAGGAATGCTCCCCTTCAGATTTTTCCTCTCCTTTTTCTATTGCGCTCACGGTAGACCATTCGCGTGACAGGCTAACACACATATTTTGGCATGCCTAGCATTTTCAGTCAAATTAGTTGTCGGTACTTATTTCTACCTTCTTCCTTATTAAATTCATTAGAACAGTACATATTAAAAGCAATAACCAAGCCACCAGTGAATACTGCTGCCTAAAAACATGTGGCTCAAGGCTGAGGTGAAACTTAATGATCCTTTGTTGGCTCATTATGCTTGCCATTCAGTTTTGCACGTCCCCTGCAATATATAAGACCAGTTCTAACAGCTCAACGGCTAACAGTCTGAATTTTGTCAATTATTTGATATTAAACATTTGTTCTCTGGAGAAAATTGAAATAGTGCTGAAAGTATTTTAGCAAACTGTTTTTCTATCAGTGCTTCTATGATTAGGATTTGTTATTGAAAAATAACTTTAAATCATTCCTGTTAGCTACCAATAATTAATGGTGTGAAATGTTGGTTTCTGAGATGCACTCAAATGAACCTTTGAGTAATTTCTGGTAAGTGTCTACATATATTCAAATATCTTACTTCAACTGTACAAGTCGATGAAACCTAGCAGCATGCTTACTGGGGATGCTTTTATCACAGTAGTCGATATATGAGCCTTTGATTAATAAAAGAGTAGTCCCTACCTGTTTCTGGGAAACAGAGAAGAGCAAGAAATTAAGGACAAAAGCAGAAATGTTCTGTGGAAAATGGAAGCTTTAAGAAAATGTTCATTTGAAACCCAAACCAACAGCACGTCTGACTAGTGATCTGTGTAACATAGTTATCTAGCAGATAAAATGTATTTCCATATTTAACTACCTAAAGTCAGGCTTGCATGCAAAAGGTCTTATTTTGGCTCTGTTTAACATCGCGGAGGATCAGTATAAGTGCAAACAAAAGCATTCAGTGTTGTGTGGTTGGGCATACTGTAGCTCTTCGTGAATATTTGCTACCCAGTGAAACACACGGTGGTTACCCAAATAGCATTTGGGTGGGATTGTAACAACTGTAAAGATCTTATCATAATAATTAGAGCAAGGCATAGGTAAGGTAGAACTCCGTTCAGGCATGTACAGAAACTGTTGTTGCTGTTGCTCAGATAAAATTTGCAATTTGCCTTGGTTAATTGTTTACATGACTCAGAATAATGACAGAGAATGCTACCGTAATACCTGCGTTGGTTATTGTTTTGGCAGTCCTGGTCTAGGTAATCTCATTACTTCTTTTATGCCCGCTGTGTAAGACTTCTCTTTAAGATCAAGTGGCTACAAAAGTAGTGTACTGTGCTGTGTATTATCAGTTGTATTTAAAAAAAAAAAAAAAAAAAGTAGCGGGACCTGTTTGATAATGAATAGAAGTCGGCACTGGTTGCTACCTTTCAGAAGCTGTTCTGTGCTTTGCAATACTCTTATCAGGTTTTATACAGTTTGCTTTCCACATGCTATTCATGCCTCTATTCCATGCAGTATCTTAGCTTCCCCATTGTTAGGGATTGTAGGAAGGTGTGTTGCGCTTTGCAAGATGAGTTTCTTGGAAGCTGGAAAGGAATTTGATATAATACAGCACTGAATTTATAGCACAAATTGAAAGGACTGTTGTGAGCTGAGCTCTTCTTGCCTTGGTGTTTTCCTAGTTGCTGAGGTTTTCCTTTTAGCATCATGGTGGATATTGTTCAATAAAACACTGTCATCAGCTAGATCAAGAGATAAGTCTAAAAGGTACAACTGAAAGTTAAGTGAGCTGCATAAAAGAACCCGAAACCCAGACAAAATCTAGCATATACTTGAAAGCAGCATTCTTTTTTTCCAAAAATGGGTGTTTAAGGGAGTTGGACAACTTGCAGTGGTTTAGGCAGATCTTAAATGATTTTCCTAGTAGCTCTTAGGTTCTTGGAAAGAGGTCTTTCAGACTTGTGAAGAGCTTTTCTCACTTGGATATGTTGCTTGATGATACTGAATACTTGCATTACATTTCTGGGGCACTTGTACTGTGGAATATTTTTTCAAGCTGTCTGTAGATAGTAATTTATAATGTCAGGCTTTGTTTACATCTATTATCTTCTTTGAGATTCTATGAAAAATGTTTCTGCTGTGCCTGGACATTGTTTTGGATATTACTCTTCTATTTGGAAGCATTTACACTTGAACACCTTTGGGAATATGGCTCGGAAGCTCCTGGATCTGAATCTCAAAGCTTTGCATGAGCTTTCTCTTCCAGCCTTTGTGGTGTCCTGTTGCAGGAAGATTTCAGGTGTGATGATTTCTGTTTAGTGGCTATGACCTGAGAAGCCCCTTTGGCTATGTCAGTGATTTCAGTGGGTATCCTTTCATGGAATTCAGTGCCCCCGTTAGGTGATAAAGTCAGATGTGCTTAATGGCACTTCTGCCGTAGTCTGAGGTTTTGTGTCAGCTTTTTGAGTGAAGTCTGTGATTCCTGCATCAAGTTGTTTCAGGTCATGTTCCATCACATACTGATGCTATATTGAGAAAATCTGCTGAGGACTCAGTGTTGCACTTGTTAGTTCTTTTGCTTTACTCTGAGCATTGTTTAATCGTTGTCTGCTTTGGGCTGCTTTCTGTTGAAGTTCTCCATGTGAAGTTTTAACCACTTCCAGTTCCCTGGGTTGTCTTCTTTGCCGTTTCTGAAGATAGTGACATTTGCTGCCCCCTGTTGGGCACTTCTCCCAGTTCTGCAATCGTTCAAAGATGGAGGGTTGCCTCTGACATCTGCCAGCTTGCTCAGCACTCATGGGTGCATCCCATCAAGGCCTGTGAACTTGCGTATGTCCAGTTTCTGCAAGTATTCTCTGACCCCATCCTCTTCTACCAAGGGTACATCTTCTTGCTCTAGCATTTCCCCCGGTCTCTGGGACTTGGGATTCCTGAAGGCTGATCTTGGTAGTAAAGACTGAGGTGAAGAAGGTATTCAGCACCTATGTCTTCTCCATGTTGTATGTCACCTGAGCCCCTACCCTGTTCAGCAGAGGGCCCACGCTTTCCCTTGTCTCCCTTTTGTCACTTAGATACTTAACCGAAGGCCTTCTTGTTGACTTTCACATAACTTGCCAGATTCAATTCCAGCTGGGCTTTGGCTTTCCTAACCCTGTTTCTGCGTGCTGTGATGATGTCTCTGTATTCTTCCCAGGTTACTTGTCATGGCTTCCACCTTCCAGAAACCCTCTTTTTGTTTGTTTGACCAAGAGATGGTTGTCTATCCGTGCAGTCCATGCAGTCTTCCTGGCACTCTTGTCTGATTTTTTCCTGCTTATTGGGATGGACAGGTCTTGAGTTTGGAGGAGATGATCCTTGAAGATTGGCCGGGTTTTGTGGGCCCCTCAAAGAGGTGAGGGTCTGCTTTTTTCAAGCCCAGTCTTGTTATCTTGCATTCTGCTTTGCTGTCTCCTCTCATGGTCCTGGACTCTACCATCCTGCAGCTGCTGCAGCCAAGCCTGCCTTTGACCTTCAGGTCCCCAACAATCCTCTTGTTGGTGAGAGGCCTGGCAGAGCACCACTCCGTGTTGTCTTCTCTGTCACTTGAGTCAGAACATCGTCATCAGTTCTGCAGGAACCTCCTGGATTGCTTAGGAGTTTTTGTTGTTCCTCTAGCAGATGCCGGGGTGGTTGAAGTCCTCCATGCTGACCAGGGCCTGTGAATGTGAGGCTGCTCCTATCCCTCTATAGAGGGCTTCATCCACTTGGTCTTCCTGATCAAGTGGCATTTAGCAGACACCCTCTACAGTGTGACCCTTACTTGTCTTCCCTTTAATCCTCACACATAAGCTCTCAGTTGGCTCATCCATCCCCAGGCAGACCTCCATTTACTCCATCTGCTGCTCTCGCATACACAGCAGCTCCACCTTCTTCTCTTCCCGGCCTATCCTTCCTGTACAGCCTGAACATGTCCATCGCAGCACTCCAGTGTCAGGAGCTATCCCACAATGTCTGTGGTTCTGGCAAGATCACCGTTGGACACAGGTCTAGAATGCCTCATGTTTATTCCCTGTGCTACGTGCAAAGGTGTACGGGCACTTGAGAGGCATCCCAGCGTGCTGATTTCTCAGAAAAACAGTTGGTGGTTTTCCATGTAATGGTGCCTTGTAAGCATTTCCTTGGGAGTAGCCTAACAGAGCATGTCTGTCTGTCAGTATGAAAATACAGCTGAGGTTGACAGATGATTTGCTGCATTTGCTCTGTTTGCTGTGGAATAAAGTGTGATGCTTGATTTGCCTTGCTTTTAAGTGCCACCTCAAACACAACTTATTTTTACTTTATTTTGCTGCACTTACCTTAAAGGTGATCTTTCAAAGTATTAATTTCAGTTGTGATGGTTGCAAACACCTGGATAGTAAAGTATGCATCTTGGATGATGCACTTGAATACAAAATCGGTGAAGATATGGCTGGTCTGTGTCTTTGTTTTGCTAGTTGGCCTGATGGATTCTGTTATGTGGAGGAAGGAAGAGCTTTCAGAACCACGCTGGCTATCAGATGCCAGCTGATGCTCTCCATCAAAGTTTTAAGATAAAGATGTCCCTTCCTTTTGTATCTTAAATGGCGACATCATTCTTTTTATCAGAAGCGATTGCTGTTAGAATGGATAGAGATAGGCGATTGATATTCAGGTGGTTGCTGTTGCTGTGTTATACAAAGACATGACAATGTATTTTCAAAAGCAAATAAACAGTGTTGGAGACTACTTGAATGTTAGTGGGATAAATTATTTTTGAAAGTTAATATAAATGCAGAGTCTCTGAAGTACTTGGCTAGGTATTGCTGTATTCTGACTGCTACGTGCAAACGTGCGGATATTAACTACTTCCAAAACTCGCGTAAGAAGTTGACGTTTGATATTGGAGTACTGCTTGTTCCTGAGATGATGATGAAAATGTCCCAGAGTGATAAAAAGAATACAAGACTTTATGCACATATATTAATTTTAGTTAGAGCTTTATAACAATAGGAAGAAACTTCTTTTGTAATGCAGATCATGTATACAAGATCAATAGCTGGGTTCTGCGCTGTATTCTAAAAATAAAATTAAGTGTCATGGCATAAAGTGGCTAACCACAACGTGAATTAAGCTGGAACATAAAAAAAGAGAAAGTAAATACTTGACTTGAAACCGTGTTACTCAGATTTTACTTTGAGGCAATATGAGTAAAATAACAAATTTATAAGCTATGTGAAATCTAGTCTTATTTTTTTCCTTCCTGACATAGAACAAGAGAACAAGAAAATAAAGGCAAGACTTCAGCAAAGAAACCAAGTGCTTTGTACATCGCTTCCTGTCCTAGTCTTTCCAATTGAGTAACAATTTTCATTTGCTTTTCCTGAATAAACTGCTTTTGAAAATCTTAACATCTCCATTCAGAGATACCTAGTGAAAGCAGAGGCTTAGGATATCCTACTGATCATTTCAAATTTTCTAGGTCAAAGCTATAGTTGGACATTTTAATTATGCATGATTGATAATTTTTTATCACGTTTCATGGAATGCATGTTTCATGATTCAAAGTATTTGTCATTTTGCCATTTTAAGAATAACATTATCAAGTAGGCTTCAGTTTTGTTTCTTTAAATGATTCCTTTCAGGTTCTCTTTCCAGTTAAGAGTAAGAATTGTCTGGCTTTTGTTCTGAGAACTAGCTATCAAGACAATTTAAAAAATAAATTAAAAAGGAAGAAATTTTGTTTTAAGCCAAAGTGAAGGTGTTTTTGTAGGAATGTGTCCAGCATAAAGAAATAGTAAATGTCGCCTATTTTCTTCTTGTTATTAACAAAGAACGAAGAGTATTTTAAGGAATGCAAGTTAACATAAAAATAAAACACAAGTAATCTCTTAGCAGGATTGCTTTTTGTTCTTCTTAGTAAGTAACACCTTGAGGTCAAGGGTAAATGATGAGTTCACTTCTTGTGGAAAAGAACTGGGGGGAGTACAGAAAGAAGGATAACAAAAAGGGAGCGGAAAAACACTTAGATGAAGATGAGACTAATTTTTGAATGTTTTCCATAGTCTACCTTTGGTCTTTAAAGGAATGTTGGAGTTCCACTGTGGATAAAGATTGGAATATATAAAAAATTAATACAGGAAGCATAATTATGCTGTAATTAGTACATTTCAGACTGAAGTTTTGCTACAAGTGAGTTGTAGATGGTAAAACTGAAAAGTGTCAGCTACTTTTGAGAAACAGTTTTTTTTTTTTTTTTTTGCACTTACTGCTTTCCTACACTTTTATCACTTTCTTACCTCTCACATTCTGAAATGCAGTTGAATGAGAAGGGTGTTTTTGAATTGATTAGTATCCTCAGAGCAAGAGTTAAGCAATTCTTATGATTGCGATTGGCAGCTCGAAAACAATTTAAGGACTTGAATACTTGTATGTGTGCTCCCCACGTTCTCTACCTCATCCAGTTAATGAAAGACAAAATGAGTCTGTTCATGATGAAATACCTGAAGCTCTTGCATAATTCTGTCATGTTCCGCTTTCCCTTTGAAAATAAATAGTCTTTTCTAAGAGCCAGCAAAATAAACGTGCATATCTCTCAGTAGACAATAGGATGTTTGTTTTTCCACTTGTAGTACTGCTTTCAATGAGTTTACCAACTTTTGAATTAAATACCACACCAGTGACAGACTATTGGACAACTGTGATTCTGTGAGCAAGGTGTGAACTTGATTTTTTTTGTTACTGATCATGTAGTTGCTAAAACAACTGATGTGTAAGATTCCAAGTATAGATAGAATGTACTGGGGAACTCTTGAGATGAATATCAAAACTTGTAACTTGGCACAAAGGTGACTTTTTGGCAAAAAGGCAGAGGTTTTCACTTTGGCTAGTTAACGTGGCTCCAACTGGTATACAAAAAACACTTGTGAAAAAGGTCTGGTCTGGCAGTTTTCAATGCAAGTTGGTATGACTTGGGTAAAATGGAAGTTTCTCTGTAGGTATGTGGGGCTGGAGTTTCATAGGTCATAAAATAGAGATTGGAAGGGATCTTAGGAAGTCTCCTTGTCCAGCTTCCTGCTCAAACCAGTGTCAGATCTGGGATCAGCGCAGGTTGCTTGGGGCTTTGGCAGGTGGGCTCTTTGAAACTCCCAAGGATGGAGCCTGCACAAGCTCCCTAGGCAACCTGCTCTGCTGGCTGCCTGTTCTTACGTGAAAAAAAAAATTCCTTGTGTCCAGCCTGAACTTTCTTGCTTTGACCTGTCTGCTGTTTCTTGTCCTCCCAGTGTGTACCACTGAAGAACCTGTTTTTTCATCTTGAAAACTTCCACGTAGGTACAAGAAGAGAGCCATGAGATCACCCTCGAAGATCTCTGCAGGCTAGGCAAGACCTCTTTTGCCAGTGTTCTGGTGCACTCCTCTGAAACAACAACAAAACCCCACAAAATGCAGTCTGGGGTGCTCTCTATTGAACTTGTACTAGTCTTCCTGTGTCTCTCGTGCATTGGAAGGTCTGAAACTGCATGCTGTATATTCAGTGTGACTTGTACATGTCAAGTAAAGGGTGAGAATCATTTCTCTTGAGGTGGTCCTGCAAGTACAGCACGGGCTGCTGCTAACTATATTTTAGCTGCTTGGGCACACCAGTGGCTCCTGCTTTGCTTGCTGTCTGTCCAGACCACCAGGTATTCTTCATCAAAGCTGCTCCTGCGCCAGTCAGGCCCCAGCCTGGCCTGCTGCAAAGACAGGGGTAGGATTCTGCATTTGTCTTTGTTAAACTTCATAGGGTTCCTCTCACCCCTTTCTTGCAGACTGTGTAGGTTTTGCACACCTCAGATGGTACCGCTCATTTAGTGTCATCTGCATCTTGGTGTACTCAGTTTCCTTGAATATAGGATAGGTGCTGGGGACAGGCCTTTGCAGTACGGTATTTTTCTGGTCTGTGGTAGAGCACAGTCCATTAACTACTCTCTGGGGCTGACTATCCTGCCAGTTTTTTTACTCACCTAGCAGATGACTCATCCAGACAATAACATCACAGCTTGGACAGAAAAATACTGTGGGGAAACTGCCAAAAGCATTGCTAAAGTTGGAAGTAAATAACATCCAATCCTCTCCCTTCATTCAAAAATAGGGTTGTTTTATCCTAGAAGGCAAGGAGGTTGGCCAGGTGTGATTTTTCCCTTGGTGAATCGGTACTATTTCCACTCACTTTCTACTTTCTGTCCAGAAATCTTTTTCAGAAGACCTTGCTCAGTGCTTTTTCCCAGCCTTTAGTGCCCAGAAGAGTAAGCTGCTTGGAAAGAGTGTGCAGGTTACTTGAACGTAAAAATATATCTTTGGTAGTAAACTCCTGAAACAGAACGGAGCAAGCTGTAATCTTTCATTTACGTTTCCGGATTGCAGTTTGGGCTAAGTAGTCACAGATGACACACAGTGGGAGTTGAGGAGACTTGAACCATTTTAGGGCTTGAAGGGAAAATAAGAAATGTTTTGCCTGGAAATCTGTTAACTGTCACAGCAGCTTGTTACAGGGCATTGACTTGGCTTAGAAAGGAACGGGTTCAGTCTTTAAGGTGTAGGTATCCAAATCCTTGGCTCCCAAATGTATTGCTTATTTTCAGAAATGCAACCACAATGATGACCGAGACTTGCTGGATTAAAACTATGAAACAAAGTCCCTTGATATTTGGGAATAGATTTCCTTGGTATTTGGGAACACATTTAGTTCTATCAGGAAGCTAGGAAGTTTAAGTCCTACCTACAAAATGGAAGCAATAAAATATGCCTACTCCTTTTCAGTGTCATAATTGTGTGTGTGCAGTCATTAAAGATTGCAAACAGTTTTTGCTCTTTTTTTTTTTTTTGGATTATGGTGATAATTATTTACATAATATTTTAATGTTTGACTTTAAAATCATTAGACTGAGACAGGAAGAAAAAAAAGGGAAAGTGCTTCAAGTAACTTTGAAGCAACTTACAGGTAACCCCTAAAGCTCAGAAGAGTAGGAGTGAGTACAATAAAGAACAGATGCAGAATAGCAGTTAAAGCTGGGTTGTTTGTTATAACAGATGGATTTTGAAGAGAGCAGGGAGTGAGGGGCTGGCGGCATGTTTTATTTTGCAGGCAGCTTAGAATTAAGGCCTAGATGGTGTCTGGCTGGTTTAAGATTGTCCCAGGGACATTCACATGAATAAAACTTCTTCTTTCCTGGTTTGTATGGGTTGCTCAAGGGAGAATAATGGTCATAATCCCTTTGATTTGAGATGTGGGTATGTAAATTACCTACAGAAGAGACAAAGAAAGCAAAATAGAGCCTGGTTGTGAATTTTTATCTTCAAGAACGTGATCACTGAATATCAGCAGTGAGCCTTTTGCTGACTCTTTAAAAAAAAAAAATAATAAAAAATAAAAAAAGTAGGTTGGAGTCAAGTCACTGGTGTGGTGCCCTGTACACATGGATATAAAATGTTCCAGCAGCAGTTGTGCCCTTGCCCGTTGAGATATGAAGCTTGAAGTACAAAGGATTGATAGAAACATCTGTGTATTGAAATTTAAAACTAAAGTTGTTTGAATTCCCTGTAAAGATAGTTGTGTTAGTTTTGCTTATAACAGTAAGGAATAAAAAATCCAATTCACTTAAATCTTCAAATACACGAGAGCAGAAAAGATCAATTTTTGTAGCAGATGCATTGCTCTGTTGGAAATTTAATTGACAAGACACTCCTGAGAACAAGGTTTGATATACTTTGGAAAAAAATATTGACAGTGAAGTTTCATAGAATCAGATTTTAATTCTGTTATTAAAGATATTAATGTCTGTCTAAAGCTTTTAGAAATTCATGGAGACCAGTTTAAATATTTCATTTGGTGACAGTGACCCAACCGTTATAAAGGTAAATGAAGCTATTTGGTTCTTGTAAATAAGGAACTTGTTTGAAAGTTAGATTCTAAAGCTCACCATCTTTGAGGAAAGGCAGATTGATTAGAATATAGGGGTTAGAATAAAGTAAATAACATTGAAATTACTGAAACTGTTGGTCTAAATGCAGTGAACACCAGGTCTCTTCCAATATTTTAGCGTAATTTTGTCTCGCTGTGGACAACCTTATTTCTGTACTTGAAGAAAGTTACTGTGTCGTGCACACGTGTAGCATGGCTACTGCTCTAAGCACACTGGTGTGGTCTGCCACTGAGGGTGCTTCTTACCATTTGAAAAAACAGACTGTGTATCCACAGCAGAGGCTCAAGCTGATTCTTCCCCATTTTGTTGTTCATCAGTGAACATCTGATTAGAAATGGAAAGACGGTACCTCCAGCAGTTCTGCTTTTTGAAATCTGCCTCTCTCAAGGAAAAAAAGTATCTGCTTCCTCAGGACCTGGTTGGAGGCATTGTTGGTCACCGAAGTTTTGTGTGCCTGGTCACTTATGGAGGGAAAGACCTTGTTCCTGATTGCTCCTATTACTGATTCCTTATGCTTGCAAGGATTTATTTTTCTTTCTCTCTTAGGGATGCTGCTGTTTGCTCTGTAGCAGTTGTCAATCCCAAGCTCCAGGTGGGAATGCAGTGTCAGGCTTTTCCATTAGCTCTTTGTGGCTACAGAATATTATCAAAAAGAGCTGTAGCTAGCAAGTCACATGTGTTATGTACTGTTGTTTGTGCTCAGAGGGTCAGTGCACTTGAGTCCTTGCAGCTGGGCTTCACCTTTTCTTCTTCCTTCCTAATGTGAGGAAGAGTGATTACTTCCTTTTTCACTCAGTTGAACTGCACCTCAGAAATCCTTCTGTTCTGATGCTGCCCATGTTCCAGGCAAGCGTATAGCTGTTGTGTCCTGAGCAAGATGCTACTAGTTCTCTTTTTCATTGGCCACCTACAGATGAAAGGGTATCTTCTTGGATTACTTGTGCTCTGGGAGCTCAGAATTGATATATTCTGGTTGGGGGGGGGACGACAACAACCCACTGTCTCATTTTTTTCATCAAAAAAGCTAAAAGCAGTGCCAGCAAATCTGTTTGTCTAAAATTCTGCATACAATTTATATCAATATTACAATTTAAAGTGTATGGCAATAGATTTTTCTGGATAGATCCAGTAGTATTGTTAGGGGAGCCTTATAGATGACATTATTATGTGGGTAGCAGTGTTACTGGATGAACATAAATTATTGTATTCAGTAAAGAAATTCAATTACAAAAACATTGTGCAATAACAACCAGATCTATTAGCTCAGATTATCTACTATCTAGAGGAAAAACTTGAGGTTTTGATACAATATTATGTATGTTTTACTGCATATTGATGGAGACATGTAATCTGAAAGAAAACCCCACAATACTTCAATTAGTTGTAGCTGTGATGGTAGCAGTCTGATTAACCGTGTTCATTTTTTTTTTCTTGGTTAGGAGATCAGTTTCTCAAGGGACCTAGAATTTGTTTAAAAAAAAAAAAAAAAAACAAAAGCTTCTAACTGAACCTTAGTTTGTGACCTAGCCTAGGAACATGTGTAATCAATTACGCTTCCACAAAAAAGGTAGAATAATTCTACTTTATGTTAATCTTTACACTGAAGTAAATCCCATATAGCATCAATTACAAAGAGCTTTGTCTAATAGCTTTTGCCAGTTCTGTTGCACTGGGCTGTTTTCTTTGAAGGGTGGAGAGGGGAGGTGGTGGATTATGTTTAACTGAGGAAATCCATTGTGGCTCTTTTAATGATATTTCTGTGGAAGTTTTAAATGTGTGATCAAGATCTTGATAGCGTGCAAACATTCTAACAAGAAGTGGAGTAGTTCTTGTTAATGATGTAGACACACAAATGCATACTTTATGTATGTACGATATACTGTGGAACTCCTGAACTAACTGGAAGATTTCTGCACTTGTATATAAAAGTGTGTATACGTAACATGTAAAATATGTGCTTGTTTAAGCCAAATTAGGGAAAACTACCAGTGAAATGATTTGTATGATTCAAACGATTTTAAATAAGATTTTGGTACAAGTTGGCTTGAAACAGTTGCATAGACATTAAAGATTCAGACATGCATAGTCCTCATCTGAGGATGTCGGTGTACAAGCATGCATTTTGCAAATGTTTTAGCTTTGGTGTTTCCATGTAATTATTCTCATGGGAGAATTATTGTGAGTTGCTATTCACAAACTATTTAGTGTTAACTCTTTTTTTTTTTTTTTTTTTTTTTTTTTTTTTTTTTTGCTAGGCAATAGGTTGTATATAGCTTGTTTAATTCTCATTCAGTTCTCTTTGGCTACTGCATTGAAAATGATTTTTCATCATTTTTCACCACTTACTGCTTCATCCTTTTATATAACATTATAGATTAAATACAAGAAGCCTTCTAATGCTCATACACATTTGTCCTAAATGCATGAATTAGTGACTGCAGTTTTATGGGGTTTTCTTCCTCTTTGTAATAGCTAACGACCACTTCAGGTTTTCACTAGGATGTAATGGGGAGAGACAGTTCAGTTTGGAAATAACTACCAACTCTGAAATGGCTGGTGGCCTTTGTTTTGTTTTTCTGTTGGCAAAGGTGCATTTTGACTGTTTTTACTCAGGTCATGGCTTTTTTTATGCTTTGCTCAAGCCATTTTTTTTCACAGCCACTTCCAGTATTGATTCTGATTATCCTAATGCTTCATTTTATTTAGATTTCCAGACAATTCGTATTTGTGCTAGTGTGCATGAAACACATTTAAATAAAACTGTTTATGTGGAATGAGAAGGGTCAACAGTAGCATGCATGATGGCTGAATCGTTTCCTTTTTTGATTTTCAAAACCTCTGCCTGTCTTGTGTCAGTGAGGCAAGAGGGAATGAATAATAGAAGCCAAATTCAATTTTTCCAGGAGAATTTAAATTTTTTGTTCTCATGTATTTAAGTGCATAGGGATAATACATTACCCAGCAGTATTATGCAGGAAAATGGTTGCTAGTTAATTATGCATAATCACCATCTTACCTGGAAACTTCTGTTATCTTTTGTAAGAAAATGGAGTAATAAAAATGCAAGAGCAGCAAGGTTCTGCTTAAATATTTAATAGACAGGCATTAGAAGTTGTTCAATGGATGTCTCAAATATTTCCTCACAGATTTAGTTCTGTAGTAGCATAGTCATTTTAGATACCTGGCCAAACTAAGTCCTTATGCAAACAGCTGCAGCTCTACAAACTTCTGTTATAGCTGGATCCAAGTCTAACTGTGGTTCATGATCTCTTCATTCAGTTGAAAAGGTTACAGTTGGGAAACTTGCAGCATGAAACTGGATTTCCTGTTCATAATGAAAGCTGGAAGTTGTTTGAGCTTCCAAAGATCGTCCAGTTTGGAATCCATCAGGCAGACATACACTAAAATGACACTATCAATCTAAGCCTGTTCTACGAATTTTGCTGTTAGCAACATAAAAGGAAGGAAAAAAAGGAAGAGTGTGGTCATATTTTGCTAAGACCATGGTAAATAAGCTGCATATAAGCCTTGCAATCTGTGAACTACATGGCCTTATCAGAAATTGAATTATAAATAAACAGCCAACTAAAGCAGTGAAAAGGTAGGTGATTCTAGCCACCACCTCTTTTTGTATTTCAAAGTTGAAACAATTTAGAAAAATCTCAGTGCAGACAGCAAGATTTACCATAGTATGTCACAAAGTAATTTGAATCTTTAACCCTGCAGTGAGCCAGGTGGGAGGAATGGGACACACAGATGGACAAACCAGACCATGGAATTTTGCCTGCAAAAACACTTCTTACCAGCTGTAACTCTTATCCCTTGAAGTCTGTCTTTTTTTTTTTCCAATCTCATTTTCCCTATTTCCCTTACTCTTTTTTGAATGTATGCATGTGTAAATACAGATATATTTTCATAAGTAAAATCTGGCTTAACCAAGACCGCCTGGTTAGGAAGAAGCATCAGGTGAGGCCTTCTGTGTGTGTGATTCTTCAGACAACTGGAAGCCTCGTGTTTGCAGGCTCTGGTTGTAATGTGGGACTTGAACTACCCTGATACCTGCTGGAGGGGACAACACAGCAAGGCATAACAATGAAGGAGGCTTCTGGAGTGTATGGTAGCACTGGTGATGGAGGGATTCATGGTGGCAGATGCTCTACTGGAGCTGGTACTTAGAAAGGGCTGGTTGGGGTTGTAGAGATCGGGGCAGTCTTGGCTGCAGTGACCATGAGATGGTGGAGTTCAGGATCCTGAAGGGTGGCAGCTAGGGAAATAATACCTGATGAACCTGTGGTAGGTTTCTGTAATTAGATGACTGGCTTGGTGAACGAGGGTAGGGCAATGGATGCTGCTTATTACAACTTCAGTGAGGGTTTCAGCACTGTGTCCATGACATCGTGATTGACAAACTGTTGGTGTATGGACTAGGTAAATGAGGTCGGACTGAAAGGGTTATGATCAGTGGCGTGGAGTCCAGCTGTAGACCAGTACTCAGCAGAACACTTCAGGGGTTGATAGTAGGTCTAATATTGCTTAATATCCTGCTTAATGAGCTGTTTGATGGCACAGAGTGCATGCTTAACAAACTTGCAGGTTACCCCCAGACTGCGAGGAGTGGTTGAGAGACCAACCAGATGGTTGTGCAGCCTCCAGAGGAGCTTTGGCAGACTGGAGTAATGGGCAGAGGGAAACGTCTAAAGTTAACCAAAAGGAAACATGGAGCTCTGTGCTTGGGAAGGCATAACCTGAGGCCCGAGTACAGGCTGGAGGCGGACAAGCTGGAAAGCAGTTTTGGACAGAGGGTATGGGGTTGTGTGTGGGGGTCCTGGTGAACCCCAAGTTGACCATGGACCAGTAACACAAGCACCCTTGTGGCAAAAAGGGAATTTTCATCCTTGGAGGAGATTCTCACACTTTGGCTGGTGTCGTGGGCGCCCTGCCTTGCTTGCCTGTGCTCTGAGCTGCGCATTGGACTAGGCAGTCTCCAGATGTGCTTTCTAACCTCAGATGTTTTGTGAGGTTCCTTAAAAGTCTACAGGCCTACCACCTCTATTTTGGTGTTAAGCAGACCCATACATCCTTTTTTATAACTAGAGCTTTATTTTTGTTGCTGTGCTTTCTCTGTCAAAGTTTGGAGTAATCACTTCTCTTTTTTGGAGGTTTGTTATGAAGACAGATATGTTCATATCTTTTAAGTATTCAGATGTAGTAGTAATGGTCGCCACAGAAGTACTTTAAATACAATGGTGCTTTGTGGTGTAGTTAATTACAAGTTCTGTTTTATTGTATAAAATATCAACATTGATTTCAAGTACTTGAAGAAAGAATCTGCTATGAATTATGAGTATATGTAAAATTTGAATATCAGTATAATTGCTGCAATATTTTTCTTTCAGTGTTTCAAAATAATGCAACCAATAATGTTAGCTATAAGGGTTGGTTTTGCTGTTACTTGTGTTGCAGGGGTACTTAATAATCTTAGTATCATGCATTGCACTATTTTGTTTCTGTGAATATTTTTTTTTTTGTGTAACCCAGGTAAAGCACTGTATTGTTTCTTTGTATCAGCTAATTTTTTTCTGTTGCATTTACTGGAAAGAGGAGAGCAATGCTTTTTAGCGTTGATAGGGAATGAGGTTAGTGATTGTTTCTATTTTCTCTTAATATAGCAAAACTCCATGCTTTGGATCATTGAGGAGAAAAGTGCAAAATCACTGGGAGATAGAGGTATTGAACGGATGAATTTAAAGTAAATGGCTGATTTATCTGTGTAAGTACAGAGTAGTGACACTTTCAGCTGCTGAAGTGACTGAGCTTTTCAGTATATTGGCCAAATGTTTTTTGAAGGGATAAGTCATCCTGTACGCAGAACTGAGCTCATACGTAGTGTTCTAATGTTCTGTGTTTCTATCCGTAGTCTGTCACCAACAAGGGATGGCGGTCTCTGAAAGGGGTATGGTTTTAAGGCTTTGAAAAAGAAATTCTCACCTGTTATTTCCAGCTTGGCATCGTTTTTAATATTCAAGTGTAGACATCAGAAGGAAGAGGAACAAGAAGGGATTCTCTGTGCCAAAATGGAGAGCTGAAAAGTGCCTATTTTCTGAAAAGCCGTTGTGTATAATTAGTATTCATCATTGTAAGGAACAGTAATTAGTTTGTGTCTAGAAGCACAAAGGAAAAGTTTGTGATTTCCTTTTGATGTTTTTGGAGAGAAGACGAGCTGCTTCCAGTTCAATCTAAGACTATCCCTTGTTCAATGATAGCTTAGAAGATATTAATACTCTTATTTTAGAGATCAGTGAGACTAAAGAGCTGATAGGAAGTATTTTTTAGGTGTTTTACTACTGTTGCAACTTTGTTCGGCTTGTTTTCAGTAAATTACAGAAAGTATCAGCAAAAAATGTCAGTTAACTCTTTTGGAATACTGCATTTGAATGAAATATGAATTCTCAAACAGTATAAACTACCTTTTGGAGAACTTTGTCATAATCTCCTGTTAGTAAGTGCCGAATCGCATTTTTTTAGGGATGGATGGTTGAATTGTTTATGGCCACGTGAGCAGTCCAGAACTTTAGTTGCAGTATTGTATATGATAATGTAAGACTTTGTGGCATCGTATTCAACTTAGATTTAGGATGGAGCAGCTATACCACATGAAAGCAAAGGGCCAGAAAACCTTTTGAATCTAGCAAAAGTGGCTGTGTTGAGAAGAACTACTAAAGCATTGCCACAAGGGAAGCCAGAGCTGAGGGAGGCACTGGGATACAACCACGCTGCTTGCTGACAAAAGATCCAAGATGTTCTTAGTGGGATGAGCAAAGCAGATAGCAAATTTTATTCTGGTAAGCCTCTCCTCCCAGAAAAGGCTTCTGATTCAGTTATAACCAGCACTGGGGACTCAAGGAAGAGTACATTTACTTGGGCTTGGTAAGGTGTCAGAGTCCTGTCTGGTAGCCTGACTTGATGCTGTTCCCATAGTTGAAGCTTCTTGCTTTTGTGGCTTTCTAATCCAGATGGTTGACAGAAGCTGTCAATGGTTCCATTGGTTGCTATGCTTTGGCTTTGCACTCATCTGATGTTAATGTGGTTTACCTTCTGGTTTCTGCTGCTTATATGTCACAAAGATGTAAAGCTGTAAAGAGTTCATCTTTGCTTCTTTGTCTCTTCCTTGCATACCTAAAGCCTTAGAACAGGGCAGAGGGAGGCAAAAGTTTTTGGTTGAGCTTCCCTCATAGTAATTACCTGTGCTTTGTCTTTTCCCAGAGCATGTCAGGATCATCTAGTGGAAGAGAGTTGGGATGGTATAGTAAAAGTCTTACCCGAGCAATACATATGGGCAGCCATATAGTGACTTTCCTTAAAACACTCCTCACAACTCCCCACAAAGTTGTCAAAGGACTTACAACTATATTTTAAACTTAACAAAGCTTCAACAGTGAAGTGAGGAAGTGTGACTGAAATCTTGTGAGTTGTTCTTTTGGTTACGCGTTTGATGTGGAACCCCAGTGCAGGGCTATGCTTGGCTTCAGAGATGCAAACCAAATGAGTACAACCAAGTTCACTATTGAAAGGAAGCAAACAGTTTCTGGCTGTAGTGCTGTGCATGGTGTATGTGCTGTACAGTACTACCAAAAACAAATGCAGGTATCTGGTCTATTTTAGCGAGGGTGTCTGTGTAGGACCTCATTGGGTTTTTATGTCAGAACTATGTAATTTAATACACAATAGGCAAGGGTTTAATAAGTTGAAGCCTGGTTTTAAAACAAGAATTCAGTCTCATAACAACAAACAAGCAGCTCCCCCCCATCAGAATACTAAGGCTTTGAAATCTGTTTGAATTCCACTAGAGAACAAAACCGAGCCTTCTGAATGATTTCACAAAACAAGGATATAATGGTAGCCTGAGATTTTTACATCAAAGCCACTGTCTAGAAGATTAGAGTGCTTGAATGCATTTCTCAATTTCTTGCAAGTCTTTGTTCTGAAGAGAGGCTGGGTTTTCTGTGTCTCTGGTTTGTTGCTTTATCAGAACTACTGGGCATTTTGAGTATGAAAGGGAAAATAGATCCTGTGGGTGGGTGAGGTTTTTTTTGTAATCAGTTCCATCCTAGACCTTAACTGTGTTTTGTACTCCCGTTTTGAGGCTGTTCAGTTATAATACATTGAAGTACACTGAAGCCTAAAACATTGGTGTGGAAGAAAGCATTTTTTTTAATGAGGCATGTTTCTCTATTTTTCTGGCATTAAATGTGCTTCCTCATCTTTTACCAGTGAGATGATCTTACTGTTATGCTTTTTAGGAGGAAGTTTGTATTTCTAGAATACCAGCATCACAAGTCTGTTTATTGAATACAAATACTGTACAGACATGTTTTTCTCTGTATGCAAGTGACCTTCCAGCATCAGATCTAGTATTGTATCCATTTATGTGCTCTTTCACATTTCTTTGTAGTTTAAGGATCCTTTTCGCACGTTGTTTTAGTTGAGTGTGAAGTGAGTTTCAGGCTGAAATATTTCAGGATTTCTCATGATACCGATGAATGTGTACTTCTGTGTAGAAGTTGGCAGAGGGACTAATCCTAAGTGGAGCAAAGTGGAAGGAATTTATAATGGGTCGTGTTTAAAAATGGGATTTCTAACTCTTTCTTCATGTCGTTTATCATAAATGAAAAGCTATCTTTTAAAAGCTATTGGCACGTGAACTCAGTTTCTTTAAAGAACCCTTTTATCACCTGTAAATATTAAATACTGTACATGAACAGAAGATGACATGTTGAGAAGCATAATAACGCGGTAAGAAAAAAAAAAGAATCTGTAAAGTAATCTGGAGATGTAACCTGAAGAAAGCACCAGGAGAAATACTGTAGGTGTTCGCTGGAGGCAGAATGCACAAGCTGTTTCTCTGATTATTTTTCTTTAAACTTACCAATTTGTCTTAGTTAAGACTGCAGACAAACTTCTGTAAGTTCATCTTCAGTCGATCCTTTTATTTTCATCTAGGCTACTAAAACAAATATGTTGTTGGAGGTTCCTGAATGAGTAAACATTCGTGAGCCCAACCACTTGCCTGGGCTGCAGGTAGCATCAGCCAACAAGGCTGTCACAAAGACGATGGTAGGGACTTCCAAGTGAGATTTGGGCACTAGTTAACTTCCTTGAACTCTACCGGCAGGTCTCTTAACATGTACTTTTTCTCTTTCCCTCCGATCTACTCACGAGTAATCTCTCATCCACAGCTTGTGGATTGAGCGGGAGCATGTTAGCTCGTGCAAATCTCTGGTGGTGTGATCCATACAGCACAAATGTATTGTCACCCAGTATGCTTCCCTGGAATTTCTAGACATTTTGGAAGTTTGCCATGCTGGCATTAAATACAGGATACGGGAACTGCAGTTTGTCTATTATTTCAGCTTTTAAGTCAAAATCAGGAAACAGATCTCCACAATGTGGCTGTATCAAAATAGTGATTTTAAAGTATTCCATGTAAAGCTAATCACGTCCTGTTTTAATTCTTAGTTCATGAAAATTACCATCTTATTCGAGAAGTTAGAGTATCCTAGCCTTGTACTACTTGTGAAAGTCAGTCCTTTCTCCCAGAGCATCTTTTTCTGACCTTCTCCTTTCAAAAGGATTTTTGGAAGAGTGCATACACTACTAGAATAGCTTAAATGGATATTTTGTGTTAATAGCTTTTTTTAAGCGACTATAAGGGGGTGAAAAAAATCACACAATTCATATTAACATCAGACACAGCACTCTAAAGTAGGAAGGTATCACAGGCTTCATTTAGAAAGTAGGAATTAAAGGCAAGGTGTCCCAAAGTCATCTAGCAGGCTAGTAGACTCAGCATGATGACCCCAGGGAAAGGGGGAGAGTCACAGAGCTGCCACGTAAACCATATTCCCTGTCTGTCCCCATCAGCCCATGGACTCAATATTGCAAATTTGTGAAATGGCGTTGTTTAAGGAAGAAGAAAGATGAGAAAAACAAGACTGTGCTTTAGAGGTTTTGTTGTTGCATCTGAGAAATTGTCTTAATGCTTTTATTTTTCTTGATGGTGGAGGAGTGTTCTCCATTTTCATTTAATTACTCATGTATTTTAGAAAGAGGAATTGAGGCACCATGCAAATTTTCTATCAGGTGGACATAGCCATTATCTTTAGAGATTCCTAAAATTGAGTTGACTCTGTAATTCAGATTGTACAGTCTTAAGATATACTATTTTTTTCAATAAAAAAGAAATTGTAGATTGTGAATAATGTAGTTGACAATTTCTTTTTATGAGATATCATCTGGCAGATCATGAATTCTATAAAGCTATCTGTAGCTCAAACGTATTTGAGTTTTTTTTTTTTTGCTCTGTGGTCCAGTTGAGATGTTTGCAGCAGTTCGGTTCTGTGTGCTTGTTTGCTATGGTGGTCATTGTGTACATAGTTGAATTTGTCACTACAACCATGAGAAAAAAACCTGAAAGTGTTCGTACTCTGCAGTGGTACTTAATGCATATAGTACACTGATGTGACTATGTTACACCTGGGATCTGGGTTTCTCCTTATTGTGCCATTTCGACATATTCTCAAAATTAAAGCCGTTCTTGGAGTAAGTGTTGGAAGTATAGCCTCGTGCTAACTGACAGGTGGCCAGCTAGTGAAATTTACAGCTGTTAAAATGTTCCAGTGGATCAGTTTGCCCTTGTGTCAGGAGTTGCTAGTCCCGCTGTTCAACCAGTACAGCCGCTTCCGTGTGCTCTCAAATATCCTTCAGGCAAAATCAGTCAGGTTAACCTAAATTGCTTAAACCAGTGATTTAAGGTAAACCGAAGCGTTTATCAGAAGCCGAATGGAGAACTTGTGTGATTTCCTCTATTGTTAATGGCAGTATGTGGCTGGTGAGTGGTGATGTGTGTAGGGGAAGAAAGTATTTAAAATCACTGCTGTAGGAAGAGTTTTGTGCCTCTTACCTAGCTTTCTTAGCAGCTGTGTATTGCTCACCATTCTTGCAATCTTTGAACTCCTTCCACGGTGTGGCAGTGGTTGGGAATAGCTTAATTCTTTGGTCAGTAGTGTCCCCTCCCAGCTCCTGGTGCACCCCCAGCCTCCTTGCTGGCAGGGCAGCACGAGGAGCTGGAACGTCCTTGGCTCTGTGCAAGCACTGCTCTGCAACAACTGAACATCGGTGTGTAATCAGCATTATTTTTCTCGTAAACCCAAACCATGCCAACATACCAGCCCCTATGAAGATTAACTCTATTTCAGCTGAAACCAGGACAGAACCCAGAAGGTTACTTTCAAAAATGACTTTTTATCTTGGGGAAAGAAAAATTACTAGAACAAGCATAGTTATTTTTTACTGAATGACTGTACCTAACCCAGATTTTTCTCTACCTTCTTTTGTGATTAAAAATCTAGCTCTCCTGCAAATCATAAACATGCATGTCTGTTTACATATGGGTGAGTGCTAATAATTAAGTTGGTGTGAGATTATCCACACCTTTATCTTTCTATTAAGATACACCTGCTTTATCAAGAGCCTTTGCCTATGCTAGAAAATGTGGTTTTGGTAGGGGGTTGTTAATGTCAGTTTATAATTGCAACAGGTAATTGAACAGAGGAAAAAAGATTAAACATCCTAAATTGTGATTATATACATAAACTAGCAACTTTCTCCAGATACTTTCTCTTATCCTGCCTATACAGTCTGATTGCAAATGATTCTTGTACAATCTTTTCTCCACTGTGCTATTCTGAGGGTTCGGGGAGGAGGGCGGGAATGAATAAGCACATGGAAGAAAGGAAACACAGTGAAGCAGACGAAGCTTGACACCATTCTGCCTGTAGCTTCAGGATATGTTTCAAGTCCTGTAATGGAAAACTTAATACTTTAAGAAGCTGTTAGTAATTGTTTTTATTCACTTATTCCTCATTAAACTTATTGAAAGTCTTCTGTTATAACCTTTTGAGAGAACGGTCAGAAGTTAAGACACCCAGATTGAAGAAAATTGTGGTCTTTCTGATCAGGAAGGGGATGTCTAGTTCAGGGGATATCAGTTTGCCTCTACTATTTCTGTCTCAGAGAATCCCATAACTATGAAAATTGCCCATCGTATTTTAGTTCTTGGGTTGCCTAATGAAGATTCTCATCTAGGTATGGCTGGAATTGGCATAATTGCATTTTGCTGCTTAAGTTAATCTCTCCTCCTGGATATAAACACTTAGTCTCATTGAAGCAGGTTTTGCATCGAGTGCGCACTTACAGTTGTCATGGTTCTGATAATGACTTTTTTTTTATGGGGAAAGGTTCTTTGAATATACAGAAGGTGGCTTTCCACCTGGTCTGTAACTTCTTTAAAGCTGCTGTGAAGACACTTGCCTTCTGTAACCATCTTTATGAGCTATGGACTCTCGAGGCTGAGTTACTATACATTCACTGGTTAGAGAACATTTATTTGCCGCATAATTCATTAATAAATCATAAAGCAAAAAATGTATCAAACACTTAAATCTCTTATATCTGAAGGCATATGTTGCTTGCCAGGCTGGAGGAGGGAGGAAAATGCCTATGGTTTTGAGCAAATCCACTGTAGTGGTCCTGTTTCAAAAAAAATAAAATAAAAAAAATCTCAAGTTACCTCCATTTTTCTCTGTTAGCTGTAATTACTGCTTTCTGGGAAGAAATGATGCTGCATTCCTTTTATGAGGGGAAACCAGTCCTGCTTTCTGAACAGAATGGTAAAGGACATCTCCCATGTTTCTGCTGACTGCGAGCCCTGATATTCCTCCTCTTACTGGCATGACCTAGCCTTTCCATAGACACACGTGTCTTCTGAATTGTTTACTCTTCCATCAGTTAGACTTATCTTGAATTTAATGCTATGAAACCACATTAGAGTGCTTTGGGTAATTTAGATCAGGTTTTTGGAGATGCGTGTGTGTAGAAGTTGAAATTTTTGTTTCTGAAAGACATTTGGGACTTTTCAATTGTATTGAAGCTTCAAGTGCCTCAAAAAGAAGCAAAGTTACTTAGACATTTATGAAAGGAGGACAAAAAGGAGAAAAATGTTGGAAACTAATTTTAATCATACGCAACAGTTTATGCTCTGGGATATAATTGTCACATATCACCTTAATTTGGAATAACAAAAGTAATGCAGAAAATGTGCTGCCTTGTATTTCTCAAGGGCTTGTGTGGTTATAAACATTTCTGCAGAAAGCAGATAATTTAAAAATGTTGACAGCCAGAGGTAATATTGTGTAAAGTAGAAATGCGGTGGAATGAGGAATGGTGTTGCTACACAAAAGCTATATTTACTGTTTAAACTAGTAGTTCTTTAACATGCCACTGAAAGGTCAGCCTTCAAGAGTAATGGGAGAAATTATTGGAATGAAGGCTAGGAAATAAATTGCAAAGGATGTACTGGAAATGCATTCCAACTTTATCTTGTTCATAAAGTAACAGAAAATTAGTTGCTAGATATATTTCTTTAAAATAAGAATAAAGAGATTTTTAAATGTGTAATTTTCTTCAAAACCACGGTTGAGTTTTGGGGTTTCTGCATGTCCTACATGCTTCTAATCAAACATCTTTGGTGACACAGACAGTGGGATTGAGTGCACCCTCAGCAAGTTTGCCGATGACACCAAGCTGTGTGGTGTGGTTGACACACTGGAGGGAAGGGATGCCATCCAAAGGGACCTGGCCAGGCTTGAGAGATGGGTCCATGCAAACCTCATGAAGTTCAACAAGGCCAAGTGTAAGGTCCTGCACCTGGGTCAGGGCAATCTCAAGCACAAATACAGGCTGGGTGGAGAATGGATTGAGAGCAGCTCTGAGGAGAAAGACTTGTGGGTGTTGGTTGATGGAAGAACTCAACATGAGCCAGGGATGTGTGCTTGCTGCCCAGAAAGCCAATTGTATCTTGGGCCGCATCAAAAGAAGCATGACCAGCAGGTTGAGGGAGGGGACTGTCCCCCTCTGCTCTTGTGAGACCCCACCTGGAGTACTGCATCAGTTCTGGGGCCCCCAGCACAAGAACGACGTGGACCTGTTGGAGTGAGTCCAGAGGAGGGCCACAAGGATGATCAAAGGGCTGGGGCACCTCTCCTATGAAGAGAGGCTGAGAGAGCTGGGGATGTTCAGCCTGGAGAAGAGAAGGCTCTGGGGAGACCTTATAGTGGCAAAAGGCTGAAAGCAGTACTGATGTTAAATGAGGAGAAAAAAATCCAAAAACCCAGAGGTGAGCTGGTTGAAGCACAAGTACAGTGAAAACAGGGCATAACAAATATGCTCAGTCAAACAAAGTGACAAATGCAAAGTGCTTTTCCTGTTGGCTTCCATTTAAAGAAGTAAGAAAGTGACGGTTGGAAAATAAATGCACAAAAAAATACCTGCTTAGTTTAAACCTGCTCATTTTGTAATAGTGGTGGGGGCAACTTCCAGTGAGTTTGAGACATGAAACACAGGAGATGCTACAGTAGAATTTTCTATTCACATCCACAGGATGATTGCATAATAACCCTGTTGCTGTCATTTTTTGGTTGTTGAACTTGCTTTCAATAGGTTCTGTTTTATACTGCTTAAAGGAGTAAGAATTGCTTGGAACTAATTTCACTGATTCTGGGTTTATACTAAGAATTTAGCTATTATGCAGTGCTTTGTCAGCAAGGCTTTAAATCAATAAACACCAAGGTTTTTTCAGCTTAGTTTGGGAAATAGAGTATAACCCATGTGCTCTTCAGTTGATGAGGCATATTTAGAGATTGGTCTTATCCACCAAACAGGGATTTTTTTTTTCTCTTGGAATCTGACTTTTTTTCAGATTTTGTTCTTCCTTTGATATTGTTACTTGGCATATTTCTTATTTTGTTTGGCTTGTTGTTTTTGCTTGGAGAATTGCAGTGTAGATCTAGGACTACAGCTGAGCTACTTATGTAGTATATGACTGACTGTAGTCTCTTTCCCTTAGAAGGATGGGAGACCATAGCTCTAAAATGTCTACTGGAATGTAAAAATAAAAAAAATAAAAAATAAAAAATCTGCTCAGTATGAAGTCTTCAGAAATTGCAAAACTAGAGAACTCTACACTGAAGCTTTCACTCTGGGTGTGGAACCAAAGTGCAGGTTCTTACTTCCCAGTCCTTTTACTGATGAAGTGTTTGCTAAATTACGTGGATTATAGTGTTTTAACTGCAAGGTAAATATTTTAATTGTGTTGAGTAACTTCAACGTTATATTGCTAAGCACTAAATTGATGGTTGTCATTGACAACGGCTTTATGTGAACAATAGGAACCTGATTGAGATGAGACTTGTTTTTACATTCTTAAAAAAACAAAGTATATTTTCTGTGTTTAGATGATACCAGAAGATAGGAAGGCAAAATAATCCTAAAGAACAGGTTTTCATCTTTATCTTTCACCTAAAGATAGTTTCTGTGGTCAGCTGCCAGTGTTCAGAACTTTTAAGGACCTTGGGAATACCTTCTGTAATGCATTCTTTTGTAAATTGATGCTTTTTCTAATGCTCTTGGCTTTTGAAATAGCTATCTGGAGTGATTTAGATTTTTTTATTTTTTACTTGAAAGAATAAGGGTTAACTGAGACCGTGTTGTAAACCTGTACTTCTGTAAATAAAAATCTTTATTTTTGTCTTGCTCGAGTATTTGCATTTTTTTTTGACTTGTTTGCATTTCAAAGGATATGCACACAGTTTGATAATCTGTAATTGTTCAAGGTTGAAAGGCTTTCTTATTACACAAATGATACCATTTGGTAAGCTTTTGCTTATTAATGCTTTATTAAGTTATAATTTCTTTCATTATCCAGAATTGTTCTTCTAAGCATTGTTTCGATTAGCTCTGTTCTAGTTTTCTTTCCAGGAGGACAGAATTCGATAGGTGTAAAATAGAAATATTTCTTTGGTATCCTAAGACACCTTTGACAATGCTACTTCTATGCCAAAACTTTCAGTATAGTACTGAAACTCAGCTCCCTTACATGTTTTTATAATTATGGATGAAAACTCTAAAGAGATGAAAGTTTAAGAACTTGCATCCATCCTGATAGTTTGCAGTTTTGTCACTTGGAGCTACAGTTCTCTGTGTGTGTGATAGGTTTTCCGTACCAGTTGGATCCCCTTGTGAGTTTCCATTTCCTATTTCCACGAGTGTTTTTTCAGTAATAAGAGCTATCAGGATGCATCATTAGAGATGAGGACAAACACACAGAATCACGAAGAATCACCGAACCATTTAGGTTGGAAAAGACCTCCAAGATCATCCGGTCCAACCTATATCCTATCACTACCAAGTCCTCCACAAGACAAAAGGCTGAATTCTCGCATTCCTTGTATTCTAACTGCACTGTGGCTTGGTTGCCTTTTCAACAACAACAAAATACTCTTCTGGAGGCAGTAGAAACGTTTCACGTAATGTAACCTGATCAAGTCTTTAATCCCATTTAGAATTGCTTTCTTACACTATGCTTACAATAAATACTTTGTTAATTTTAAATTCGAGTCCTCTACTTCAGATGATCTTCCAACATTTTCCAGGGATGCTTGTGATATCTTAAAGTATATTTTTCCCTAATAAATTTGCATATCTAAATTTGGTAACTGTCACAAGTTTTTGACACAGTATGTCAGGTACAAGGTAGCTGGAGTTAGTGGGCAGAACGTGCAGAGAAGAATTGTCTGCAAGAGTTGGTAAACTTGATTTTCTCATAATCCTGGATTCTTCAGTCTGCGGTTCTGATTAAAGCACCTGAAGAACTGGCCAGCCTCAGCACTTAATCTCTTGATTTTTACACTAGAGCATGAACATTATGATAAGCATATTTATTTAAATGCCTTAATGGGATGTCTTAGCTTAATGGAAGTCTTTTCAGCCTCTTAAGGAGCTTAACTATAGAATGAAGTAGACTTTGCACATTAGTACTTAAAATCGATTAAAAAGGCCACAACTACAATAGTTTCTCCCATCTGTGAATATGTTACAGGACTACACTTAGGGTTGCTAAATTTGTCTCAGTCAGAACTCCTCCACCTCTAAATCGTTTGTTTCAGGCTGTGGTGGGAATGGATTGAATGTATTTGAGTTTGAATCTCTGCAGCACACGTTGCTTTTAACAGCTCTTACTGTAATGTAGCCCTAATGCTAGCTAAGCCTATTAACCTTTTCTACAAAATGATCAGCAGTTGGGTGGAGGCAGTTTTTGTACATGCTGTAAGTTGTGACACATCTAGCTAAAACTGCTCTCAGCTGTGGTTCCAAAAAAGCTATTTGCAGCTGACAGTAATGTCTTCTGTAGAAATGCTTATAATTAAATTCCCTTATTAGTTGTCATTTGCAAGCAGTTACAGGTGACTGTGATAAATATTTCTTATACCAAGTTATGCATTCTCTGAGTGCAAAATGGAGAAGCCAATAAGTAAGGCACTGGTGAAGAATGCCCTTTGAGGTGTGTGGCTACAGACGGTGGTATTCTCCTGTTTTCTGGAAGGCCTTACCCAGCATTTGAATCCTACCCCCAGTGGTGGCAGGCCTGCAGATTGCTCTTGGGTTCCCACAGGGCTATTTGAAGCAAACCTTCTCACTGCACAGATCCTAGGTTGATAAACATTAGCAGGACTGGTTCACTTCTGTTCTCAGTCTTCCTGTCTCTAATCCTGAATCAGAAGATTTCCAAAAGGTACTGTGTTGTTTCGTTGCCAGCTTACATTTGTCCTATTTTTTGTTAAAGGCTATATGGCAGATTTTCCTCTGCAACTGTGCAGCAGTTCTCCTGGAGACTGGGAGAGTTAAAGGTGTTGAATTGACTTCCTGACATCTTTTTGTGCTCAGCTGCATGTGCAGGAGTTCTCAAAAGCACATGGATGATTAGCTGTGTTTTTCTTGTGCTTTACACATCTGATCCTTCCTGAAGAACTTAACTCCATAAAGAAAAACAAGAGATGAGACTAAAGGAAGGGAGTTAGATGGAGGTAATAGATCCAGAAAATTTCACGTTGTATTGCTTTTTATTAGTTCAATGCATGCTGCATTCCAAAACACTCTGTGCTGTTTCTACCTTTTTCTCATTTTGGGAGTTTGTTATTCACAAGCCATGAGTGAGTATTGGCCTTGGTCACTGATGCAGGTATTTCTTCAATTGTTTCCAGTCTTTGAGCTGTGTACTGTTTTTTCATTCCTTCTAATGAAAGTAAACTTAAAGGGCTTTCTGTATTAGGGCCGATACATTTGCCAATCAGTGAGAGAAGGAAGGTCTTCTGAGGGCGTACTGGTATTGAAGGAAAGCTGATTAGCTTTTGCAGTTCAGAAGGAGGAGAATCTCACCCTGCAAGAGGAGAGGGTAGTTGAATGACTTGAAGGAAGAATATTCATCTTTGTGTTGGTCAGTATTGAGAATATAGTTAATCTCATTCTAAGAAATCTTTACTGGTGTCATTTTCACCTAGGATAGGCTGTCTGTGGTCTTTAAGAGTATTTGGAAATTTACTTTTTTGAAAGCTATTTAAACATAGCGCAAATGGTCAAGAATGGTAAGAGTTACTCCTGCTATTATTTTTAAAGACCCGATTTTTCAACTCTTTGGCATACAGACTGCCTGTAAATCTACAGTTAACTTTTGCTGTTCTGCTCAAAAGATAAATGTTAAACATCATTTTGAGGGGAAACCACCCGAAGTTGGTGGAGGTCTTTTAAAGCACCTTAGGTTCTGGACGAGAGCACAAGGTTTTAAACAAGCAAATGGGAAAAGTCTGAGAACATCAAGCAGTTAAGTGTTCAGTCAAGTTCTAACAAGAGACAGAACAATATAAGTGATTAAATTTAAATGTCTTGCAGCTATCCAAAAAAAAATTGCTGGCCTTCTGTAGGTGAATCAAACATGGATACCAGGACTTTTGCTGAACAGAGCATGTGTTAAAATTTTGTTGTCTACTTGACATATGCTCATGAACAGGCATTAAGAATTAAGCTTTGTTTCCTTACCAGTAAAACCGTGAGATCAGATAAGGAAGGACCTGATGCCAGAAAGGCAGGAGCTGAAGCCTGCAGTTCTCCTTGTGAGCTGAATAGGTAGGGTTCTGTGTACCTAGAGTTAAAAGGGACGGGAGTCTGTTTTGATTGCAGTGATATCACTTTTGCTCCAAACAAGTGGAATGTAAGCTGTGGCCTCCTGAGTCAGACTTGGGGTCTGTCTCGCCTGTTTTCTCTTGCCCAGGGACAGAAGAAGGTATTCAGGGACAACTTGAGACCCTGTTCACTTTGTGCATTCCGTTCCCTCAAGCTGTTCATCATCCATGATGATGTTAGGGACATCAGAGGCTACTTCCCTGCCTAGTCCTATTTAATACACATTCATGAATCTGTGATCCTTGAATTTGTCTAAACACTCTCTGAACCTGCCATTAGAGCCTGCCTTCGCAACCTGACAGAAGCAAGTCCCCAGACATTCACTGCCTGCTGTGTAACACTTCTTAAATCTGCTGTTAAGAACCCCTACTTCCAGCATTGCAGGATTTTGGTCATAAAAGTTTTGCCTTTACACTGTAGACCATCTTCACAGCATTAGGATCATGGATCATATCCCCTTCGGCTTTTTCCTCTTCATAAGCAAAGTTCAAGACCTTTCTACTTTTTCTTCATAAAGCAGCTGAAACAGCTGCTTCTTGATGCGAAGACCAGAAATGCATGCTGTGGGTTCTTGTTTTGCTGCATCCTTTCTACTGGTGCCCAGTCCCTTGTTGGCTCTTCTAGCTGCCACTGCACGTTGCTTGAGAGATTTCAGAGAACTGTCAGTGATGACTCCAGGATCCAGAGCTGTTGTCTGCTGGTTCCAAGCTCATCACGGAGGCAAGCTTGAGATGTTTTTCCTGTTGTTTACAACCTTGCATCCGTCTATCCTCAATCTCATCTGCCATCTTGTGCTGACACACTTGGCTTAGTGAGGTCCTCACCGTTGTGTCGGCATTAGTCCACCTGGAAAAGTTTAATACCCTCGGTGGACTTGGAGATCTGGCAGGGCGCTTCCTCTTGCGCGTCATGGATGGTGAACAAAATGAGAGTTGCAGCACTGATCCCTGGAGGGCCTCACAGCTGACTGAAGCTGTTGTTCAAGTTTTAGGTCCAAATATTTGCAGGAAATGCTTCTTTTGGTACAACTGAATGGGGTGAGGCCAAGAGCATTACACGGATAAGACTAACTATTGAAGCTGTTAAAAAACATCGCTAGTTTTTTTTTTTTTTTTTTTGCTGTGTAAGCGTACTTGAACGCTGCAACTACTTGCAAATGACAATATAGAAAAACCCACTGTCATTCATGCTTTTTTTCTCTAGGGTGGAAGCTTCGGAAGAATTTAAGCACTGAGGACTGTTAGATATAGGAAAATGCTCAGGTCAGCAAGGAGAATCGGGAAAATGCATGTTATTGATGCAATTTGAGCCTAAAAGATGAAAAGACAAGTCATTAAAACCAATTGATAATACACAACCTTTATCACATTGCTGATTTTCATAGTCAGCTTTCAACAGTCTTTAATTTGGGGGAACAGTTTGGGGTTTACGTTAACTACAAGAAAGTGTTGAAGACTTATTAAAGAAAGACTACTTTTCTTTTCCTGGTTTGCTTTTTTCTTTCCATAAAGAGCCATTTAAGGTAAGCACAGGAAATTCAGATCAGTAATTTTATGAACAACCCTTTTGTTTTGAGCAGTATTTAGGATGTTTTATCTTCAGTATTTTCCATGCAACTTTGTGAGACGGATATAATGTAAGTCCTTTAACAAGTTGCTTCTCTGCCTTAAGAAATTCAGACAGACGTGTTTGCTGGGAAATTGATCTTTCTTCATTTCACTGCTGTTCCTAAATGTAGCATACGCATTTAACATAGAATTATGTGTAGAATTATGTAAGTAATGAGCTCCTATGAAACTTTTCTACAAACATAAATCCAATAGATCAATCTCATGCGAGTTACTTCAACACCTCATCTCACCTGTGTGGAGGAAAATCCAGAGCAGTTTTTGAAATTGTAGCTGTTTAATCACTGTTAATGGAGGCAGTGGAATCTGAGAAACGTACATTTCTGCAGTAGTAATCACTGGTGGTACAAAAATACTGAGAGAAACTTGTGGAGAGATGTTTTGGTTTTTCTTGTGTAGTCAGGGTTTCTAACTTACATTAGCTGATCTGATACCTTTCACCTGATGTTCACAACATAGATACTCCGCTCTCATGGAGAAGTTGAGGATTGCCCATTCAAGGCCAGGCTGGATGGGGTTTTGGGCAACCTGATCTAGTGGGAGGTGTCCCTACCCGTGGCAGGGGGGTTGGAACCAGATGGTCTTTAAGGTCCCTTCCAACCCAAACCGTTCTTTTATTCTGTGACATCTATTGACCTGGCTGTCTCACCTTGCTGGAAAATTAAGGTAAATGCAATCTAGGAGCAGTTGAGAAAAAGCTTATTTAACCTTTCTTATGTTTATTTTACTTTAAACTATCTTCCACGTTTTTATCTTCCCTTTCTTTATATTCAAAAATCCAGCAAAGGAACCATTTTTCTTCCCCTCTGCAGAATTTCTTAAAAGACCGACCACGCTGAATTGGAATAGCGAGTCTTGCGTGGCAGTGGCGCATTCAAGTGGGAGTTGCATGCAAATGAGCACAAGGGAAAAAGCAATTTACCTGCATACCTTCTGATACTTAGATACCATTTCTGCACATGCTAAGCTGGCAGCTGTCGCAGGCAAACACTACATGATTAACGTAGTTTATCAAATCAGGATCAAAGCGGTTTAATTTAGTGATTTATTAATGATGCTTAATTAGCCAGCAATCAGCAAAATACCCATTCGCGATCAATATGACTAATACAACAGCTGAACTAGAATACTAGAGACTTACACGCTCCTAAACATCCTTTTGCAACCAATCCTTGCAGTTGCAGGCACGCCCGTCCCCGGGCAGCGTGGGCTACCAGCGTGCGCGCCCTCGCTGGGGCTTCCCCTGGTTGCATGCGCTGCAGGTGTGGGTGCTCCAGCCTTCTGCCGAGCGGTGGTGCTCCCTACCGTCTGCTTAACTAAAGGAGTGGATGATTTTGACTCTGTGTGAGGGTGGACTGGAGAAACACCAGAAGAAGACTTCCCGTTCTGCACAGGATTTGGACGTATGGCTTCATAGAGATTGGACAGTCTCCTTCAGAGAGGCTCTAAGCTTAGCTAAGTCCCGCTAAGTTATAAAGGAACAAAAACATCAGATGTAATGGTGAAATTATTGTTCTCAAGTCATTCGTTCCACAAAACAGTTTCAACTAATTGTAGAGTAACTTTCTGGAAAGCTGCGTCCAGCGTAATCTCAGTCTATGAAAGGTATCCAATTAAAATATTGACCTCTTGACTTGACTGCTCTTACGTTTTTTGGCAATTCTTTCCCCCATCTATAGCAATTTTGTGATCTTGTCAGAAACTAAACACATCTGTAGGTAGCTTCTGTAACTTAAATAGCTGAACTGTTGACATAAGAAACTTTTATAGGCCAACAGGACTTTTTTTGTTATTGTAAGTAGACAAATTATCTTTGCACACAAGTAGACAAAACTACCTCAGTTCTTACAGTAGTTTTATGTCTCAGGAAGACATCGGTTTGCTGTATTTTAGGTATGTCTAGGGGTTCTGTACCCATAAAAAGTATATTGTTTTGGTGTGTTGTGCTTAGTTATAACTGGCAGAGCTATTTTAATTTTATTTCTGCCCTTTCATCTCTAGTCTCCTGTTGCTATTATAATAGCATATTAACACACATTTTCCTGCAATTACTACATTTAATTTTAAATATGCCTTCTGACATTTTTCTGCCATCAGTGCAAAATTACCTCACTTCATCTATTTGATTTGCTGATGCAAAGTACACAATATATTGAATTTTCTTATCTGAACCTTTTTCATTTATTTGAACATCAAAAGAAAACACCTTAATGTGACTAGAATAATCCTGTTTGCTGAAGTGGGCAACAAAAGCTTGAAGACATTTGATGGGAAGCGAAGAATTGCATATCAAATGTCTAATTTAAATATTTCTAATGCTGGTATTTCTGATACCCTGCTGCTTGAAAGTTATTAAATCTGCCCTCATCGTGGTGAAGATAACAGGAGGCAGTGTGAAGCGAAATGGAACTTTCAGGATGCGATAGCGTGGTTCTGAATGCATTTTAAAAAACTGGAGCTGCAAAGCTGCTTTGTGCTCGTCAAGCAGAAAGGGTGTAAACCCACGGATGACAGTTTAATGGGTGCGGGTAGGAGGCTGAGGTTGTGGAAAATCAAGATGGATGGTGCAGAATCCTCCGATGGATTCAGTTACTGACTGTAAAGATCAATAACGGCAACCGTGATGGTGACTTACTGCTGGGGGAGCATGCTTTGGCACTATCCAGGGCTGCTGCAGCAATCAGTATTCAGAAGGTGGATTTAATTCCCGGATGCGTTAACCTGTTGGGTCGAGTCTTGCTGTAGGTATGCAAGTAAAGCTGTCTTCCCTCTCCTGAAAAGTACTGGGACGTACAACTTGTGTAAGTGCCCGGGCTCTGCAGAAGCAGACAGAGCCTGGTCTCAGCTGTGCCCATCGCACCCTGGGGGACCCCCTCGTGCCTGGCCCCGTGTCGCAGAGCGGAGCTGGGAGCTGCCGAGGCTGGCTGGGTAAGGCCGGGTTCCCTCCTGGCGGCTCTGCGGACGGTTCGTTCCCCACGCCAGCCTGCTTCGCTGCTTTCCCTGGCACCACGGAGGGGTTGGTAGTCGTAGTCAAAGCAGTAATAAGGATTGCAAGCAGTAATCTTCTCGGTCCTTGAGTGTGAGGCTCCGCAGTAATGCTGGCGGTGCTGCTTACCTTGGTGAGGTAGAAGTGTAGTACGGGTTAATTAACGCGCTGGAGTGCCCTCCCTTGTGTGCTGTATTTGAAGGGAAACCCTGTCCTCCTTGAGGCCAGAGTTCTTCTGACTTTTATAAGGGTGACAATCTAGTCCTATTAATTGAAAAGGGAATAGGATATTTTGGATTCTTAATATTAATCTAATCTTTCAAGACTTGACAGTCTAATCTTTCAGAAAAGTTTTGGATGACCGATTTAAAGTGGGGAAAAAATTGCATGTTACAGTTAAGTTGTGGAATTAGTGATTTTTTTTTTTAAATAGGTAGATAATTTTTACCTCTTATGTAGTCACAAAAGCTTATTAATTTGTCTGTTTTTAAGCTGGTTTTAAGGGGTAAGGCAAGAAAAAGTTATTACTGATAACATTTTTGGCTTTGTTTCATCTTTTGTGGATGATTCAGTTCTGTATTTATGTTTCGGATACTTGTGCACAATTCTTGAAAACTAGCTTAATCTAGGATTAGTATGGAAATGTAAGCAGTCAGTTGCATATGCAGATGTTTTGACTGAGTCTTATATGTACATTAAGTTGAATTTCAGAAATATGTAAATGAGTGATATTTTGTACTAGGTCCAAAAAATCAACAATGCACTGGCAAGAGACAGAGCTAAAGCTGTGCTGTCAGTCTTCCCTGCTGGATTTTTTTTAGACAACTGAACTCAGCAACCCTTTGTTCTTACTGTGGAACCGAAGCAATAAATTTGCTGTATGTGGAATCCAGGTAACTTGTGGTGATGAGTGTTTCAGTCCTTCTCATTACATTAAAAAAGATATTGAATGTATATCCTGAAAGCTTACTGCTAGTGTAAAAAGTTATTTTCACTGCAAGTGGTTTGTGTTTTAATGTGTTGGGGAAAAAAGTTACTGAACAACCGCCTTTGATTTTGGTGGCTAGGAATAAAGGACATATTCAAAAAAAAAAAAAAAAAGAGGATTAAATGCACAATCTTGAGTGTTACTCCTTAGTGAATTAGATGTTAAAAATTAGTCCTTTTAAAGAAGTTATGTAAGAGAATAAAGGTAAATTATTTATGTTGGGTTATGAGGCTTTTAGTGAATTCAGTTCTGGTAGAAAGTGATGGACTGGTTCATCTGCTTTTGAGTTTCTCTTGAGACAGAAGTGGATTTATTAAGTCCAGAAATAAGAGCTGAACTTAGTTCTTTTTCAGAAATATGAGATCCTGGGATATCTGCCAGTTTTAGAAATATTCCTCTGGGGAGATGGCAGACCCAAAAACTGAAGTTGAGTTAAAATCCAAAGCCACGGGCTGTGTAACCTGGTTTGCTGGCAGTTAGGCTGTACATTTATGCTGTATCAGGAGTGTCACTGTGTTAATAGTATGGTCGAAATTAGATACGAGTTGACAGACATTTTAACAAGTGGTCTCTATGATAAGATTTTCTTTTTCTGAGCTCCTAAAATATTCTGTATCCTAAAAGTAAGTTCTTTAAAAGGAATGTTAAATTTGATTGCTGATGGTGCTACTTCAAGGGACACGTAGTGAGGTTTTTCTAGTATTCTGTAAAGGTAGAAAGACATTTACTGTGCTTTTGAGAAGTGCTCATATTCCAGTCCTCCACTGACATCAACAGGAATTAGGTATCCATATGCAGATGTCTAACACTGTTTACTGACTTATGCCCAGATACACAGACAAAAAGCATAAAAGCATGTATCTGTTGTCATTCTCAGCTGAACCATCTGACTATAAATAGTTGGAGGAAGAAGTTCGCTCCTCTTTCTCCGACACCACAGTCCTTTTTTTATCTGCATTTCCACACCAGCAGGTACTGAGGAAATACATTGCTTTATTTGGAAAGTGCACAACTAGTTTTTATAGAGCCATCCATTTAGACAGGTATATGGCCAAACTAGACATGCAATGAGGAAAAACTTTGTTTAAAAAGAAAAAAAAAAAGTACGAATCCAACTGGAGGCTTCATTTTTTTGTCCCAGTTGCCTGTCAGGTGTGCAGCTGGAGGGGTGACTGCTGATGCCTTTCTGGGCAGAGGGAGAGGAGCACCATTCGGCACGCCTGGGCTCTCGCTGCTCTCCCAGGGCTGTTCGTGCCCGCCCAGGCCCAGGGACGCCTGCTTGCTGCTTGCTTGTCCTCCTGCTCCCGCCCGTACCGCCCGCAGCCTGTGCCTAGCGGCCATTGGGAAACCAGCAAGGCTTCATGCTGTGCAAAGCTGCTGCGAAAATGAGAAAGTGTTAATTCAACACTTTCAATTTCTGTCTCTTGATTTGAACTTGATGTATTTTTGTAATGGTGAGTTCAAGACCCATACAATTTTTCAGATAAATGGAGGAAGACAGAACGTTGTTACATCTGCTTCTGCTTAAAAACAAAAAACCCTGAAAATACTAATTTTCCTGAGTTTGCTAATATGTATTCATCACTCCTCTCAGCCTGATAAGAATGTACCAGAATTAATCCCCTTGCAGTGGTTGTCCTTATGAAACAACTAAACGAGCATGGTAAATGTGAGTGTGAACGTATACAAAGCAATCGAACCAAGTCTTAAGTAGTTGTGTTGTAAAGGGATGTAATAATTCAGTTTCCAGCCCTACTTGTCCAAGTACAAACTGGCTATTGTGCATAAAGTCTGAGGATCAAGACTTATTTTGGGTCGTAAAAGATGAATGGATAAATTCCTTTAATTGCAAATCTTGTGAGGCTAAGGAAATGGAATAAATAGGTGTATCTCAGTATGGAATAAATAGGTGTATCTCTGTATATATTATATATATAATGTATATATTATGCACTGTAATAATGCACTGTATTAGCATTCAGAGATGTAGGCAAACTTCTATAGAGCCCTCAAACTTTTGCAAGCTATGAATTTTCTACTGATTTGTATGGTGGTATTGCATTAATTTCCTTTCATTGATATTCACATTTCAGCACTGTTTTTTGAAGAGTTACCTAGAAACCAGATTGAAGAGCCTTGGAGGGCTTTTAACTGAACCTACTGTTTGGCTATGAAATGTACAAAAATGGAAGTGTGCTGATACATTTGGGAGATAGAACAGGTATTTCTTTAAAATAATAATAATAAAAAAACCACACAATGCTTTCAGCTCACCAGTCTATTCTTTGTAGATGAAAAGGGAAAGATGAATTATCAAATACTTTCAAATAAGGGATAATAGCCATACTGGAGTGTATAAGACGTTTTTTTCCTGAGTATCCAGAAACGTATGATGATGATCAGTTTTAGTTTGCATTTGACCAGTTTACTGTTTTTTGACAATTACCAGTGTTTCTAAGCCCTTTTGGAATTGTGGCTAACAGTGACTTGATATTTCAGTGTTAGTTTTGTTGATTCATGACAATATTTATCAGTCACTGTTAAAAAGAAAATACATAATTTAAAGATTAAATGAGCACTCTGATATAAGGGAATATACAGTTGGAAAGCAAGCAAACAACAGAAGGGCTATAAACATAGCACTCATCAGCCAGAATTAGGAATGAGTTGCAGCAAAGCTCATGCAAATATTTATGCTAAAGTAATACAATTTCAGCGTGGTACCCTAATGAGGACTGAAACCAAACTGCCCAAATAATAATTCATGCATTCTCACAGTGGGTAATTTCAAACATTCCTTCTTCCCTAAAAATGCCATTGTCTTAGTACGGTATTAGTGTAGTATCTGTTTGAAGAAGCAGGGAACAGGCAAGATTTTCTACCCTTCACTCCAAGCCAAGTTCATATAGGTTTACTGACACGCACACTTCCCCAGGTCTACCAATGTTACTTTGGTATCCAAATGGAATAGCATTCAGTGTATGCGTATCTTTTAGTAACATGATTTTTAAAAACTCTACCGCAGATGCCTAGATTAGTTGTCAGGAACGTGAAGCCTCACCTTGTCCAAGATGAGGGCGGTGATGAGGAGTTTGCCCTGTAGGTTGCCAGGTCTGTGCAGTGCCGGTCCCTTTCTGATGGAGGGGAGCAGTCGCAAAGGTGAAGCCGCACCTGTAGTGAGGTGCGACTGCTGCAGTCTGAAAATAAATGGAAGGCTTTAGCAGTGTTCAAATTACGGGTGTAGAAAAATGGAAGAGTAATGCTATTACCTTGGGTTCTTTCAGAGCCTGGATTTTTCAGGCTGTGGCTACGTGTAGTTCTTGAGTACAGCAGTTTTCATTGTTTTTTACTAAAATCTTCCAGAGTAAAATCTTCCAAGGGGAAATTAGTGGTCCGTGGCTACCTGGGGGACTGTAACAGTGCCATTAACAAGCCCTGTACATTTTAGGACGGTCATGTCTCTAAAGTCACAAGCTTGTTCAAACTAAGCTTAACTAGTTCTTCAATAACACCTTAAAAGCTTCCTGATGCCTAGCCAAAGTGAATCCATTTAAGAGTCAAGATTTTACTTCAAGATCATTCAGGTATAATTATATTACACTTCCTTTAGTTACTTGCTAGAATTACTTTATCTCTATTTGGGGGGGTAAGGAGAAAAGAATAGGAAATGTATTGTTCAGATGCACTTGTCAGTGAGGCGTGACTGTCTTCTGGTTTTGTATTCTGCTTTTTGATGCAGTGTTAAATAGAACTAAGCACTAAAATCACTTACAAATATTCTGTGTTTATCCTAATTAAAAAAAAAAAAAAGATATTTTCACTTTGAAAGAGGTTATGTGACTGAGGACCGTTTAGTTTAGTTCTTTTCAAATTTGTTCTATTTCATAGTGGTATTTTTTCCTTAAAGTTTTCAAATGCCCATGAGGATAGTCTGTCACCTAGTTTTGAGAAGGTCTGTAATATGGCTGTGGGGTGCTGGGACATGGGGGAGAACCTTTTTGAGCATCCTCGAATTAAATAACACAACTCCAAGCACTGATCTGTAAGTGGAAACTTGAGCTGCTTTCTCTGACTACAGTACCAAGATGCAGTGCTCATTGCTGTGGCTGTGCAGCGTGGCTTCTTGTCTTGCCACATGAATGCAGAAGACCATTTGATAACTTTGTCATCAAATTTAGAATTATTCAGCTTGGCTATTAAAATTATGATTATAAAAAACAAAGTTTCAGAGAATGATACAATCTTGGTTTTACACAGGAACCCTGAGAAAGGAGGGGAAAAAACAAACCAACCCTAATTTGTACAGAGCTCTAGTATCCTGGTAAGAGTATTTGAGGTTGGTTTCCAGTTTGTACTTTTCCAGTGTATCAGGGTTGCATGATCAGGCAAGTCTGATCACGATCACTTCATTTAAAAAAAAAAAAAAAAAAAAAGAAAACTATTGCCTACAAGCCTAAACCAGAAATNTGAGAACTACTGCCTCCAAGACTAATACAGAAATATAGAACACTATTGTTTAAAAAAAAAAAGTTTCAGGTCTTGCATCTATGCTCAGAATTCATCTCATTTTACAGCCATTTTACAATATTGGTGATGAATTTGTGCTCTGATTTCTGTCTGATATCTTCAGTGCATGGAAGAAAACATCCCCCATATGGATGTATCTAGTGAAAAATTACCTTTCCCTTTTCCTGCTCCCCCCTGTTTTAATTACCTGAGGCCAGGAAAACATCTCTGTATTGTGTAATCATGAAGCTACCATTATCGTATTTTAGAAACATTACAACAGTAAAAACCTTTGTAAATGTCATACATACACAGAATTGTAACGCTACTTTTTCTGTTTTCTGGCTACTCTTATTGATGAGGAATGTAACTCAGATATAAATAGCATTTAGCCCTTTTAATTGCTGTTGTTCGCTGTTCCATGAGGTACGCAGTAAAGTTTTTATGGAGGCTTAAAATCTGTTTCACCATTAAGAGTGAGAACATCGTCAGCTCAGTGGTTTAGGTTTGGTGTGTAGGCTCCCATCAGAACATTCAGACATCAAGAAAAGTGAGTTAGGTGCTGCTCTGGCAGGCTCTTTTCAATACATTACATTTCTTCCAGAGGAAGAAACCTGTCCAGCTGTGGAAACGTTTGCCTTACTTCTCCTGTTTCTGAAGCCCTGGAGGCAGTTTTCATGAGTGAGATGCATGTGGCAAGTGCAAGGCTAGCAGTTATTATCCATGTTCCAGTTGCCAGAACAGTTGTTGTTTGCTGCTCTGCATCGGTGGGGAAAATGAGCGTGTAATTCCTGGCACAGGCTCTGGCAGGAGTCCTTGGCTTCCTCTGGTAAGACAGGGTAACCTCATGCTGCTTAAGGCAACTTCCTGAAACTGTTACCTGCTCTGTAACTGGTATGACAAAGGGAGAACTGCAGTGTTGATTTTTTTTATGGTCCTGAGAAAAGCCCTATGTCTTCCTAAGCAGTTTACCGAACAGAAACACGATACTGTTGGCTAAATTCAGGATTGTAAAGTCAGCCCCAATGACTAATCAAATCCTTGTGGTTCAGACACTATATCCAGTTGGAGTTTGGTGGCTCCTCTGCAATGGGTGCATTTAAGTGAGACATTAGACTTACATTGTCAGTCTTTGAACTATTTTCCAGTGTTCTGATTCTGTACAAATTGATCGCAAGTGATAGTCTTCATAGAGAATTTAGGACTGTCTTCTTCCTTCATGAAACAACTCAACATTTCAACTTAATGATTAACATATTAAATTCTAAAAACGAAGATTTATATCGTTTAAAATACATCTGTGGCTATTTTTCCTCACAATTTGTGATTTATGGTATTTTATAGAAATGTTCAATCATAATAGCTACAGTTTTTTTTCAGCTGCAGAAATCTTTAAAGGAATCCTTAAATCTCTGCAGGTGTCTGGCTTTTTTGGTTCATGTGTGTATTGGCAGAACAAGTTTTTGCCTGCCTACCCCTGACTCAGCTGTTGCAGTCTCAGGTTTGGCCTTTCATTGTAAGGGCTACTACCATGCTTTTGAGATGAAACAGAAGCGTCTTGACTTGCGATGTAGAGTCAGTCCGGGTATGCTTTCTACTTTGGGAACTTCTAGGACTGAAGTTGCAGGTTGTATTGCTGGCAGGGATCCTGTTCTGAGGTTGGTCTTGATGAGCTTTAATGGAATTGACACTTAGGATGCGTAACCCTGGCCCTTGGGGCGCTGTGAGAAGTGTCTTGGAGCCAGCTCGAAGCAAAGAAGGCCCTGTACAAGGTGGGGTTGTCTTAGCCCCAAGCTCATATACGCAAATCCGAGGAGAAAAGAGAATGCCCCTGAATGCTTAGCATTGTGGTTTCATTGATGGTTAGTAGTGATTAGTAGCCATTTATTTGCTCATCTGAGGTTATCCCCTTCCACAAATTTTCTGAAGATCTTCCCAGCAGGTTTTAATCTCATCTAATAGGTATTTGTCTGCTCTTAAACCATTTGCCATCCCCCACTACAAATAGGAACAGATATTTGTGAAACTGGACACAGGAAAATGTGTGTAAATAATTTAAAAAAAATTCACTGTTTCACAGTGTTTCTCTTCACTGTTTAGCGAAGACCAAAACTACTGGTGGTGTGCAGGAAGAATGCAGTGAGACTATAAGATCATGGAAGTGTCTGTCAGCTGCATTGCTCCTTATGAGAAGGTATCTACGTGAGGAAGTTACCTTCAGAAAAAGGCGTACCTTTGTGCTCTGCCTCTAGTAGCAGCTCTCTGGCTCCATAGCAGAACTTCACCTGCCTTGTTGCCAGTGCCACGCAGTACTTCAGTGTAAGTTAACATTGAATTGATGTGTTCATCACTGGATGTAGATGAAAATTTGCAGACTGCACCAAGAACTCTCATTCCCTCTTGATTTTAGAAGGAACCCTTTCTCTTTTCTAGTTCTGTCAGAATTCCAGGATTCTCATCTTGTCTGTGGGCAAAGTTGGGGATGATAATCCTCCTCCATCATGTTGCACTCATGCATTGTGTGTAGAGCATATGAGCAAAGGTGATTAATGACTGTAGATAAGAGGTGAATGCAATGGCATCTGCTTGATGATAATAAGGAACTGGATAATTGTATTTAAAATTGAGCTAAGAGAAACTCAGTTTAGTGTAACTGAAGGCTAGATAAAGCTTTCGTAGCACATTAAATTCATTAGAAAACCGAAATTGCTTTATTTAAATTAGTGGTGGGAGTTCTTTTTTAGTGCTCCATTTTCAGTTTGTCATCAGTTAAAGATAGTTCAATCTCTTTATCACTACATTAATCTCATGCTAATGAAGTTAACGTAACAAGTAACCCAGTATTTCATAATACTGCGTTTATTTAAATGCTCAACTTGAGTACATCATATTTAATTGAAACAGTAATTGAAGAAAGGTCATAGGTTAGAAATGAAACTGGGAAGTGAGCTTCCCTAGTATTTTCAGTCACAGGAGAAAAAAGTTTAAATAGCTTAAATTTTAGTCTTAAAATCAAAAACAGAATAAAGCTGGTATCGGTGTGTCTGCTGAAGCAGACAGTGTGTGCTTTGGCGCTTAGGTAAGTGATAGGTTTCCTATCTTAGCGAAGAAGAAGTGGGGCTGTGCTTCTGCGGTGAAGGGGACTGATGCTGGGAGCTGCTGGAGCAGCTCTCTTGGACCTCTGGATCCTGCCTGGAGCTCACGTGCCGTAAGACCTCTCCTCCCTGACCAGACGGCCTTGCAGCCCAAGCAGCAATTGCACCTGATGCCGAACCAGCCTTTGGCAGCGTCTGCAGTGGGAACCAGAAGTGCTACGTTCGTGTGCATGAGATCGCCCTTCTTGGAGGCTTCAGCACGGTGAAATGCAACAAAAGGTTCTATTCTGCGTTAATTTGGAAAGCTACACTTCTGACCAAACCAGCATAAAGCTTATTGTAGAGTTCAGACTTGAGTGACCAAATCTGTTTTGTAAGCCTCTAATATTTCAGAGTTTTTAGTGTCATTTAATGAATCCATATGAAGATACGTTGTCACATGATAGTTGTAATGACTGCTACTGAAATGCTCATATCACCAGTGCCTCAGTGACATCTGTGCTTGCCAGTACTTCAGTTTTCCTATGGTAAATAGTTTGTAGTGGCCAGGAAGTGGTTTTTTTTTTTTTTTTTTTTGGTTTATTCTGCATACCAGGCTGTTAAGCACAGTGAAAATAAATAACTGTGCTCGTCAAACACTAATTTTCGTACCACCCTGTGAAGAAGCTAAATTCAATGAGACTAATTTTACATATGTGAGGTAACGAAGGAAAGTAAGGCAATAAGAGTTTAAACAGTGTGCGAGAAACTGTCAAAGCATGTTGACAGCAATGCCAGCAATAATGACCATGGTTTCAATTTTCAGAAATAAATACTTATTTAAAAATTGTTAGTGGATATTCTTTTTAAAAAGTTGGGTGCTCAGCACTTTCTGTAGATTGTGAAATATTATGCCACCAAAGAAAATGGAACCACCCAAATTCACGTTGTTTTCTTCTTGTTCTTCTTCAAAAATTCCTCCCCCTGAGAACGTAGATACTTTTTTTTTTTTTTACTGTGTAGCTACAGAAGCATTTTGTTTTCTCAATATATACCAAGATGCTATTCACATCTGAGATTACGCTTAACTAGTTTTAGTAGCAAAACTTAACAGCAACTCTCATTACGCTGTTTAAAATTTTGACTTACCTGTCAGTGTTTTTGGTTTCTGTAAGTTAGAATCTATATTGACAATAATGGTAAAAGGACAGCTTTCAAAAGAAGGGAGAAGGTGCATATCACAAAGCAGCAGCAGCAAAGGTAGATGTGTAAAGAATTGACACAAAATTGGAAAGGATACAGACATAGCTGCAGCATTCATTTTATTTCAGCTTATCTATTAAGGAAGATGTGGGGAGAGATGCTTTGAATTGGTAGTCCCACTCCAGTTTTCTGAAAGGGGGAAAGCCAAAGTGGTTAAGTACTTTTTAGTGAGTAGGTGAGCTTTGAACTTGAGTTCCTGTTCTCTGCTTTAAATTATAAGGTCATAATGAAAATTAAAGCAATTTGAGGTAGGATGTAGATTGTATGTATAGGCAGTAGAAGAGGAAAAAAAGATTTCAGAACTTGCTGGCATTGCTTTTTGCTTAGCATTTTTCCTTTGATTAAAATAATGCCAAGTTTAATACAGAGGTCTTGTATGTTGGGTTTTGCGTGCGGGTGGAGCACATTGCCACCCTTGGCTATATAACATCTTCCATACGCAGCTGTCGCCAGTGTCAGGCCTGGCCACGTCCTACCAGGATGCGGTGGGATCCCTGGGTAGCTGGTCGTCTGCTTGTGAATCGGTTCAAAGATGCTGGCGCCCATCATTCCTGTGAAATACAAGGTGCGTGTCCTGTTGGTAATAGGAAGGTGCTGGGTCACTTCCAAATGTTGGGGCAGGACCACCCTTGCTTCAGAGAAGCATTTTGACTAAGTCTGGAATTTGGGCAAGTTTTAGAGGGAGTGATTGTTGTTACTTTTATTACAGTACCTAGTTATATAGGAATATAAGCTGTAAATGTTTTGATTTGCCACACAGGCATGTGAGACTGTTTTGTGTAAACTGCATGGCTAATACCTCATGTAGTGATCTGGTACTTTTGATACCCTTTAGACTTTATTTTGTGTTATTAAATTGCTTAAAATACAAAGTATAAATGACATGCTAGCTTCTGCATTTTTGGTTCCCTCAATTTCTCTTCACCCATTGTTTTGCAGAGGAGAACTAAATGAGGGTAGTAAGCTGGAAGCAAACAGTGAAATCTCTGGTGTCTCTTCTGCACAGTTATATAATCAACTACTGTGGGCTGTAATTTGTGACAAAACGTGATGCTTTTATTTGAAATCCATGGGGACTCATTTACTTGCAGATTTCAGGAGAGAAGTAGAAGGTAAGTTAGAAGAAACTTCTTCAAAGAATATGAACTTAGGAAGATAAGTGTCTTGAGACCTTAAGGTCATTGTGTGTACTTTGTACTACGCTGCCAATGTGCCACAAAGTACAAGCTCCATCTCAAAAACCTATTGTTAACAGAAGAAACTAATTTATCAGCAGCTTCTCTTAACACTCAATGCCTTTGTCAGGATTTGTAGCATACGCTGTCACACGTGCTTCTTGTCAGCTTTCCTTTGAGACAGGTTTAAAAGCAGATTTCATCACAGTGATGGAACAGCAGAGTCTTGAAGGGTCTGTGTCCTTAAAGGATGGCTGGTGATGCTTGTTCTTTCCATCACAACTTGTCACCCTCATATTTTATATATAAGGATGAGGGCATGCCATTGGGTGCTATTAACCTTTCTAAAAGTCAGCCTTCTACATTTAGCTTTGGGAGACAGAGAAGCTTTCTTGCTTGAAATGTTTAAATACCCTACAGTGAGGTGTTTTGCAGTCGACTTCTGCTTCTTTGCAGTTCTAGAAAATGCATCCTAAACCTTTCACATGCAAGATTGTACTTAAAGTATCTCTACCAATAATTTTCCCTTAAAATTACTGAGTCATGCTCTGAAACATGAATACTATAAAGGTAAATGCACGCTTGCATCTAACTTGTCTTATTCTGAGGAATAGTATCTTGTTTATAGAAACTGAATAGGGTTCTTCAGCTGTGATTTTGGTGGTGTATGTTCTATAAAATACTGGATTAATTTGTCATTAGTGTTTTAAGCCTGTGCATCGTATTAATAGCAGTTTGCCACTTCCATTTTTCTTTCTATTATTTATATGCAAGCTCTTGTGTTAAATTGGAATTGGAAGTAAATAGTAAATTAGATGTGGAAGAATGGTTCAAGACTCAGAGCTCCTGATTGTTTTTTTGTTTGTTTTAAATAATCCCAAACTTCTTTAAATGCTTTAGGGATTTGAAAATGCTGTCTGAACATTTGTTTTAGCATCCTTATTTATTTTGTCAATTGTTGGCATGGTAAACAGAAGTGCCAGTTCCTAGACTTAGTGGTTATTTCACTAGTTTAGTCAGTCTTGCATGTTCGTGTACTGCCAGTGTCTGGAAAATGCCAAGCTTCCTCAGGTAATAGTATGTAGATTTATGATGCTCTTACTGGATCAAATGCTACAGTTTTAAAGGTTTAATTATTTGTATCACTGGGTATATCACTAGATGAAGACCTCCCTGATCTTCACAGCCTTCAAAAGATGATAGTCCCTTTGTGAGGACACCGGTGATTTCTCCAGCACCCTTGGATGCAGCTCATCTGATCCCACAGATCAGAATGGGTCAAATTTTCTCATTGTCCTGACTCAATTCCCATCCACTGGTGGTATTTCTCCTCCCTGAACTTTAACTAAACAGATGCCTAGAAGACCTTAGTAAGGACTGAAGAGAAGACATTGAGTACCTGATCCTTATATCTATTACTTAAATCACCTGCTTATGCAGTAATGAGCCCATACTTACCATGCTCAGCCTTTTATACTATTTGTGTAGCAGTAGATGCTCTTGTCCTTGATGTCCATTGTGAGTCTCAGCTGCAGTAGAGCTTTGGTTTCCCTAACAGGATCGCTAATCGCTTGAGTAGTGTTTTGAGTTCCTTCTCTGCAGTTGCCTTTTGGCACTGGATGTTTGTCATGAGTTCCCTGCTTTAGCCAAGCTGATGTCTGCTTGTTTTCCCCAGCATGAGGATGAGCTGTTCTTGTGCTTGGGACATAAGGTCTTAAGGACTGGCCAACTGTTCTGGGATCCTTTGCTGTTCAAAGCTGTGCACAGGATCATGTTTACCAATTATCTCAAGGTGATATCTATTCTCTTGAAGTCCAGGGTCTGTCTCATCTTCTTCCTCACCTTGATCAGGTAGTCTGTAACTGATTTCCACCAGGATGTCACGCTTGCTGGCCTCTTACCTGATCTGAGCCAGCAAACTTTCAACAAGGTTGTCTCCCATCCTACAGAAAAACTCCCTAAACCTGAGCTGCTCCTTTGCACAGAGGACAACTCCCCATATTCCTGCCCTCTGTCTCACGAAGAGCTGGTGTTTGTCCATCACAGCTTTCTACTGGTGTGAACTCTCTCAGCATGTCTCAGTTATTCTCATAACATCAAAGTTTTGTGACCACATTTGGAACCCCTGATTCCTCCTGCTTGTTTCTCAGGCTGTGGACACTTATGTACATTTGCCTTGTTTTACTGTTAGAGATCTCTCTTGCCCTTCACGCTTTACTTCCAACTGTTCAGGCCCTCCCATTATCTCTCATTCGTGGGTTGTAGTCTCCTTCCCCTCTTGAGAATTCCTCTTCTGGAAATCTATCCATGGTGAAAGTCTCTTGCAGTGAACAGATGTTAACTGATTAGTGCTTTATTAAGAATATGTATTAGATATGAAAGACTAGTTGTGTAGTTGTTTTGGTTTACTGAAGACATTAAATATCTAGTAGTGGTCTTCTGCGATGTAGAAATACAACTATTTTTGCAATGGGCCCATAAAATAAACATTGTCTCCTGAATAGACCTATTAGTCATTAATACAGATACCTAAGTATAACAGTCCATAATATCTAGAAATTTTTCCATAATTGAGTCCATTTTTAATGCCTGTGACAATGTTTGCACCCGTTAAACTGTTAAAGCCCTCAGTGGCCCTTTGCTGATTGCCTTTGCCGCGTGTTTTGCTGCCATGCTGGCAGCTGCCTCACGCTGTGCTGGTGGCTGCTCCGCGCGGCCTAACCGAGCCGCCCCATGGCCAGGAGCCCCGCGGCGCCTGGGCGGAGGAGAGCAGCGTCACGGCGCTGAGGTGTCCTTGGTGGACGGTACCTCCAGGGGAGTGCCTGTCCTGGCTGTCTCCAGAGTGACCTAAGGGTCACTTCGCGGCTGTGGAGCAGGCTGCAAAACCATAAAGGCTTTTTGCTTTGCGACAACCTTTGAGGTGCTGCTAAACTGGCCCCAGAGGGTAATTCCGCTAAAATTTTTCAGCGGGTAGAAAGATCTGGACTTGGTTACAAATTGTGCCTTATGCTGTTGTGTGGTGGAGGGAAGAAGGGGACTGTGTAGCGCCTCAGGTCTCCAGCGACTGCTGTTAGGTGGGGAAACTAGACCCTAGGGAAACCAATGGGTTTTTTGAGTGACTAAATAAAAGTAAAACCAAAGTAAATAAAAACCAGAAACAGATGCTTGAACTAAAAAGAAGTCCTGGATTAGTTACTTTATTTTTATTTATATATGAAAACAAAAATACAGGTCTGATTTAAGCATGCGAGGAGTTGTACTGATGATGTTGGAAGTACCTGGGTTTAAATTGGATACATTAATATGTCTGTTGATAGTAGAAGAGTTATTTCCTTGAAAGAATTGAGATCTTTTGTTAATATCTTGCCCCAGGAAAGATGGTTTTAACAAACTGTTTTAATTTTTGCTTTTTATTATAGTCAATAAAGAGAACATTATTATAAATACATTTTTGTTTAGTGAAGCATGGCAATTTCAATGTGAATTATTATGTTAAAATGTCCTGAGATTGTTTCTGTGTTATTGCCTATAAAATCATAAGTTGAAAACAATGCAGTTTTTATAACTGAAAAGGGCTGGGGAAGACTATGATGAGAATCCAAAACTCTGGGAAGCAAAACTGAACTACCTGCATTTAAAGTTTTCTGATCTGGCAAAAATAAACATGAAATTGAGAATAAGGAGCTAAGTTGTTTATAAACAGCTTTCTGAGTAACCTTAACTACGTGAATAAGGTATATAGCAGACTTTTCAATATGGTCTTACGTCTCTGCCTACACTACTGTTTCCATTCTCTGCACAGGAAATGATAACTCAGGTTTATTAGCCTGTCTGACAGTTATTTAATTCTGTAGCCACAGAATTTTGATCTAAGGCACTTCTCGAATGTAGGTTTATTAGCATTTCTATGAAAAGTGTATATGAATGGGAGTAGCTTGGGGTGCTTTAAATGGCACTTTGGTGTAATTTTGTTTAAACTCCATGGTATAACAGGGAAAGCAAGTCAAGTGATTCTGTTGCAGCGAATGATTCTCAATTCTTGTCACTAGAGGTTTTTTAAATGTAAATCATATGCAATACTGAATGTGCTCTTAAAGGCTAGTGTAAAATTCTGGCATATTTATTTGTCCAAGGCTTTATTTTTGTGATTACTCAGTGACAAAACCAAAATCTATATTTTGAGATAGTGTGAATACTAAATATCCAGTATTAATGTCTGCATATTGCCACATCTACCTGGGATTACCTGGTAGGAGGGGGTTGTCCAGGTCGTTAAATGATTTTCCTTCTTGTTGCAGCTACCACATCATATCCTTTCATAGACCCCTGAAGCTCCAAATCCCGGACTGAAAACAAAATGCAGTTTTGTGTGCAGTACCTTTTCTGTTGTGTTGATGTGACTTTTCTTAATGGGTATCTTCTCGGCAGTGAAAATACTAGTGGGCTGGAACTTTCCTCTGAGGCAAACTTTTTTAGTGTGTGTGTATAGACAGCACTAGGCTGTGCTGAAAGGTGTCCTGCTGTGTAAGCATTTAAACTTTTCAGGCCTGTGGCCTATTTACAGTCACAACCCATAACCTAGTGGGTAGAATTACTTCTCCATATGTCTCTGTCCGAGCCCTTGTTGTCACTGGGCTTTGACAAACTTGTGCTTTGAGGTGTGTCCTGACCAGGACAACGGTGAGCTGGATGTGTGATGTGGATAGCTGCAGCTTAGGGAGAGACTCCCCAGTATCACTTTCTCCTTGCTGTTGAAATATGCTGCCGGTGTGATGTTAAAGGCTGGCAGATTAAGTATGCAGGACATCACCATGGGAGAGCAGGAAGGGGACATCCATTCTCACTTGTCCCAGTCTCTTTTAAGATTCTCTTGGCATTAGTTTGTTGCAGTTCTACAATATGCTCTTGAAGTCTGTGCTTCGGTTATACTTTAATACTGCCTGATCTGTCACTGAAACTCAGTGTATTCCTTAAAGTCTTACCTTCTGTGATCCTGCTGCTGCATCTTCAGGAGAATGGGTTGGTCTACTTCAATTTTGCTGAAGTTTAGTCTGTGTATGTCTGTGTGCTCTATTCAAGTCAAAAATCAATTACACTGTAAAAGTCCTCCGAACTCCTGAGGGAATCAAGTACCAACTGCTTGAAGGAAAGAATCATTTATGGGAAACCAACCTAATTCTCTCGCAGTCAGCTTGGAGGGGTGCTGGTGCTTCCAGTGGCCTCTCCAGTGCTTGTGATTCAGGCCATGCTAACTGTCCTCAAGCCAGGGAGAGCGTTCATCCCTGCAGAAAATGGGACAATATTCAGGAGTTAGGGCAAAAGCCTTGGGAGGAGAACTTTTTGTAATCTTCCCTGTTGGGGAAAAATGTTTCAGCTTTTGTTCTGAGCCAAAGTTGAGCAATTTCCAAATGTTCACTGTCCTATTGCATGAAACATTCAATCATCTAACCAGCTGTGTTATCACAGGAATGCATACTTTTTTTTTTAAATAGATCTTCAAATATTAGTGTAACAAAACAAAAAATGCTGGGGGACATTCAGCTATGAGGAAGAAAATATGGTACTTCTGTGTCCTTAGTTTGTGTACTGCATTACCTTACATGGAAAATGGACCCAAGTGATTTTTGTTCCATAGGGAGAAAAATTAGTTTTTTCATAAGATGTATTTTCTAATTTATGCTGTGACTGACACCGGCCCTCAAGGAAGCAGATGGTTAATTACAGGGTTGCTTGATGGGCTTACAGGAATAGCTTGTTTATAACTTCAGTCAGGTTTTAGAGTGAGGGCATGTTTTCTGGCAAACAGCTCGTGTTTGGGGGCATGCATGCAGGATGCAAGTAATTTAGAAGGGACGGAAGGGGACAGAAAAGATGAGAAAGTGAGAAGGAAATGTGTACCAGATACTGTCAGTGGGAAGTGAGATGAAATAAAGATTATTTACATGTTTATTTGCTCCCTGGTGATCTTATAATTGCTGAAAAGGGTGGACATGTTTTAAGAACAGATGCTTACAAGGGAGTTTAAGATTATTTTGGATTCAGCTGTATTGGTAGCGTACAGCTTTATATCTAACTGCTTTTTTCCCATTTGTTAACCTCAGCAGGGAGATGTGAGCTATAACAAAATTGTTTGACTACATCAAAATTATATGTGCATGTGTACATGTGTGAGAATGTATAGCAAGTTAATGCTGAGGGTAAATGCACAAAGTGACAGGTGTTTAAATGTCTGTCACTTTCCCTTTGGCCAAAATCATGAATCCTTGAAGACAGGAGTCTGACTGCATCTTGGAGAGATCTAACTGTCGGTGTCGGGGTGGGTCGAGCCCTGCCAGCAGCCGAGCGCTCACCGGGCTCTTGCTCACTCCCCACACTCGATGTCAGTGGCGTGATGTGGAGGGGCCCTTCCCTTGTACACCCAGTACAGCACGGGCCTTCGCGGCGCCAGGAGGAGCTGTGCTTCTGTGCCGGTTGCTTCTGAAACAGCTCTGAACACATTTGTGTGCTGATGGCGTCTCCTTTTAAGCTGGGGTGTAGTGGGTCTCAGCTCCTGTACGCCCCTGGCTCCGAAACCCTAGGGGCTGACCCCCGGTCTCTCCAGGTGCCTTCTGCCAGAGGCTCTATTTGAGGCCGTGCTTTCTGGCTGCAGGGTTGACCAAGCTTCTTGTTTCTGGTTCTGTCTGGACTGGCCCAAGGGCTACCGCATGGACTAGACCCTGAACAGATCAAACAGGACCTTGGTTAAAATACTTGGTGGCCTTTGACTCCAGTTTGTATTGGAGTTCTAGTGTCTCTGGTATGGCAGCACTCGCTGGTGGCATGTCTTTGTTTGGGCCGCAATAGTCTAATGTTAGCCTCTACCCTCCGTCAGACCCACACTGTCCGTATGGGAAAGGTAATCGAGTCTTGCTGATCACTCTTTGTCTCTCCAGGTGGCAGATCTTCCCATGGAAGGGAACCAGGGGGGTTTGGTTGGCGTGATATCGCTGCTGGTGCAACATCATGGCTGCATTTGGCACCTGCTGCTCTGTGATGAGCAGCAGCCCCACAACAGGAGGATCCTCCGAGAGGCCAGACAAGGTAGCTGTTGTAATCTCCTGTATCCATAGAGGCTACACCAGAGGCCCACTAGTACTGTTTTGGGTCCTTGAAGAGCTCTGAGATCTGTGCTAATACCAGGGCATCTGGGCCAGTCCCTGGTAGGATGCTTCTGCTTGTTCCCTAGTAGGTTCACTGCAGCCTCTAAAACAGAGAGCAGTTGGGATGTCCCATTGCTCCAGAAATCCTGTTGGGTTCTGCCCTCGTGGTGTTAAGGTGCACTGTGCGCCAGTGTCTGCTAGAGCTGTATACCCCTGTGGGTATGATGTGCTAGGCTCTCTAATCCGTACCATCAGGCAAACCCGGTTCTTCCTTGTCTCTGCCTGGCCAGAGGCAGTCTGTCTGTTGCTGGTCAGAGCATTCATTAGCTGATCATGGTAACTGCAAGCCAGAAGTCCCTACATCAGGATCAGGAGTGGAAGTGTCCTTGCCCCTTCTACTCTGTCTGGGGAATTGTTAAATAACAGGAGCAGTAACCTTCCTGGAAGGACCCTTTTTGGCCACTGTTCTTCCTTGCAGTTCACTTAAGTGGCCTTCCAGGTTTGAGGTGGTCCTGCTTTTGGCTGGGATAATTTAATTTTCCTCCTAGTAGCTGGTATGGTGCTGTGCTTTGGATTTGTGATGCGAACAACGCTGATAACACACGGATGTTTCAGTCATTGCAGAGCTGTGCTCACGCAGAGCCAAGGACGTTCCAGCTCCTCGTGCTGCCCTGCCAGCGAGGAGGCTGGGGGTGCACCAGGAGCTGGGAGGGAACGCAGCCAGGACAGCTGAACCCAAAGGGGTGTCCCATAGCACGTGGTGTTGTGCTCAGCAATAAAAACCGGGGGAGTTGGCCAGGGAGGGGGGGGCTGCTGCTTGGCATCTGGCTGGGCATCGGTCAGCAGGTGGTGAGCGATTGCATCGTGCATCACTTGTTTTGTATGTATTTTCTTGTATCTTTATTATTCTGCCTCTGAGTTCTGTCCTATTAAACTGTCTTTGTCTCAACCCGTGAGTTTTCACCTTTTTTTTCCACAGTTCTTTCCCCCATTCCCTGGTGGGGGGAGTGACTGAATGTCTGTGTGGTGCTTACCTCCTGCCAGGCTAGGCTGCATCAGGTCCCAGTGGCAATCGGCCCGTTTTCCTCACGGCTTCCCTGCGGTCATGCGGGTGGAACCGCAGGGTGGCACGTGCCCGTGGTGCCCTTCACCTTGAGCACAGAGGCTGGCTCCGTCACGGCGCTTGTGAGAGCTGAGACACCGGCCTGCCAGGGAGAGGAAGGCATGCTGTCTGCGTGTCTGGACCTGGTGGGACAGCTTGTCCACAGCCAAGATGCAGGCCCATAGGGTTGGGGAAGAAGGGAGGTTCCCTTCAGATGACCAGAGCTGCCAGTCGGTATGCAGTTGGTGCCCAGTCTGCTCTTGTCCAGCAGCTGTGTGGACTGAGACGTGCTCTGTATTTTAGCAGAATTTTTAGCAGTATTTGTGCTGAAAGCTAAGGAGATGCCTGATTTCTGTGAATTTTAGTAAGGGTTAGGCTTCTAAGCGCCTCTCACAGTCAGGCTCTTGTGCTGGGGGGCTCCCCTCTCCCACAACGGGTGTCACTGCAGCTCAGCGCCTGGGCCTTGGTAACGCCGATGGCACCAAGCGCCCACAGCCTGGCCCCAGAAAGGGGGAGAGAGAAGGGTGATGTGTGACCAGGCTGCTCACGTATCCTGGGTGTTCAGGGGGTCAGCTGCAGGGGGCACAGGTCACAGTAGTACAGCAAAAAATGAAGGTTTTGCCGTCTTTAACAGTCAACTTACTGCCGTCTTAAAAGTCTACTTACTTTCTGTAGGGCAAATCTCGTGTTTTTGCATTCCTTTTTAGCTCCTAAATGTTCTCTTTCAGAAATTTAAGTACGATTACTGATGTCTGCTGCTTACATTAGAGCCTGGAATGGATGTTCTTTAAATATTAAATGTCTTTCTGGCTTTGTCTTACTGTCTGGACTAGAAACTTTAGAAAAATACAGTTAACACTTTTACCAGAAAATTTTGGAGAAAAATATGAATGCAGCACATTTAAAATAATGTTAAAAACATAGTAGGTATGTAATACTGTAGGTATATCTCATGTATTTAATACTTTATAGACAACCAGTGCAGTTGCACAGTGTGCTTGTTTCTCACTTGTATTAATAAGCTGTGCTAATTTAACTCTTTTCAAGACAGCTGTGCTTACATCAAACAGAACTTTATGGTGCTTGCATGTGTTTCTATATCAAAGTAACCTAAGCAAAACAAATTTGAAATGTGTTAAGAAATATGTTAGCACTTGATTGGTAAAGGGAAGAGGACTTTTTTAACCAACTGAAAAAAAATATATATAGCTGTCTCTGGCTGTAAGCCAGACATGAGATGAATAATCAGGTAACTCATGTGATGTTCAGTTCATTTCTGAAAAGAAAGGATATAATTTTTTGCTACACAGCTGTTGAATGGTCCCCAGTTACGCTTTCTGGGGGAGCCCATTTCTAGCTTGTACAAACTGTTGACTTTATCTAGTTCGCAAACCGTGGGCTAAGGCCTGTTCTGTGCTTCAGAGCTTCTGTGCGTCTTTGGTGCCACTGCTGCATCCTCTGTAAGATAGTGTGCCCGTAGTCTAACACACTTGCTTAAAATTCTGTAGCTGTGCACAGCTGATGGGTGTGAAGAGATTTTGCTGATGTTAGGCTAGATAATATGATTGGAATTTGGAAGATAACAGCAGTACAGAAAACAATGTGGTCAAAACAAAGGGTCAATTTAAATAGAATAACTTAGCTTGTTAGCTTGATCTCCAAAAATACATGAATGTAGTCTACTGCCTTACAAATTGAAAAGGTATGTTTAACTTAGTACATGGCCATATGATGTTCTTTCAGGAGTCGATTACTTTTCCACAAAATGTATTGCTTCATAAATTGTTTTTGTAGAAATCAGTGTTACCTGTGGAGTAAAGGAATGGGGGAAAAACCTGCCCGTAATTTTTCATGCTAATTAATTTTGCACTGCCTTTTGAGAAATTTTACATGATTGTTTCTTGGATTTATTTTCTAGGCTAATAGCTTAAAAATGTTTGCTACGCTTGATTTGAATAATTCTGTACTCAATCAATGCAATATTAGTCCATCTACTTGCTCAGATGCTTATTGCTGTGTTTTGAGAGAGAAATGTCTTTTATGGGTCTAGCCATTTTGTTCAATCAAAGGGAAATCATTTTACTAGGATCAGTAATTTTCAGCTTGTTGATAGGAAACAGCAGTGCATTTTTATCATTTAAGATAGACTACTGATTTTTATACCTCTGTGTATTGCACTTTGGAAACGGAGAACGCGTATTTTTAAGTTGCAGAAATGCATTTCAAAAGATGCATGGGCAGTGTGAGGTTCAGAGAACTTCAGCCCACCCCCCAAATAGCTGCCTTTTACTTCCCTTCCATGCAGATGCTTTTGTTATGTAAGTAATGCTCCCATATTTTCAAGTCTGTAGTACAGCCAGCAGCCACGCAGAGACAAGACAAACACCCAGCTCTTTCAGCAAGGGGACTGCATCTTTTGTTTTATTCTTTAGATCTGTGTTGCTTTCTACTGGAGAGGAAAAGTTACACCCAGGACATCCAGCAAGTCCTTATGTCCAATATTTATAATTGAATACTCACTAGATTTTCTCTTGGAGGAATATTGAGTTCTTGTGTTCATCTTCCTCTTATGTCCATCAGTTCATATCGATCCTATAATACTGAGTACATCTACTGGGTGATATAGTAGATAGACCAAAAATAAATTCCTATTGCTTTATATAGTCATGTTTTAAGATGTTATATAGCTAAAGGTATTTCTGATAGTTTATTTCCTCTCAAGAAAAAGATCTTTTCAAAATGATAGCTGTTCATTTGCAGTCACTCCCTATGATTCTGGAATAACCTTGCATGTGAAACAATTACCATTTCAGCTTTAGAGGGCCAATTTACAGAAGTTTTCTAGACCTCTGAGATTGTCTTGCAAAGATGGTAAGTCTTGAGAGAAAAGAATGATAAATTATAACAGATAAGGAAATCAGGCCTCTGACTTTTTAATAAAATGTTTCATAGTCCCATAGATTTCTCATTTGTCAGTTCTCTATATTTTTCTGATCTCGGAGGAAATAAATCATCAGCTTATCGCCCTGCTTTTCCTCACCCAGAGCTGTACCAGCATGCCTTGCACGTACCAGTAAGCAGGCACGAGAGGAAGTCTCAGTCAAGAAGCTTAAGAGGCAGGGTTTTCCTGCCCTGCGCTTTGCTGCCAGGGCAGCAGTAACTGCTCGCTCTCATCAAGCTTAATAAACTTAGAGCAGGCAACCAAGATTTTTAAATGGATAGCTCAGAGTCTATTATACACTAAATCAGCAGTATGCTCCTTATTTTCCTCTGGAGCAGATAAAATTTGCCAAAACCAGTGAAAAGCAGATTCAGTTCTGTTTTGAAAGCTATTGCTTTCAGTTTTTCCAGCTTACTTCTTAAATTAAGCAATGTGCTCAAAAATGTGTTTAGTTATGACTGAAGCTCCGGGGAACAGGAAGGGTAAAAGCAAAAGATGAGTACTAGTTTAATGGTTAACTTGATTGAGTGACTCTCGTGGGTCTAAGACTGTTGGGTCTAAATGAAACGAAAATTTTTTCAATTTAGTTTGGATCTGTTGTGCTGCTGTGAATGTAAAAACCTTTAGTGGAGACAACCTTGTGGATCAGCTGTTCTTCATTGATCGTGAGCTTTCCTACTGGCATCAAGATTTTTATGCAAGTGTCTTGGGTGTAACATAAAGAGTAGTAATAATAAAAGCTATAATTTCCTGTAAGGTTTAAGGCTATAACAAGTTTGAGTGAATTTGGATCAGAAAGAGCTGTGTATATTTGAAATCCCTCTGTGAGAGTTCCTTCAAATATGGCTAGACTTTTCAGTACAGGAGAATTTAGGAAAGTGCTTAAGGCATTAGGAAGCTATTCTGGTATTTGCTTTCTGTAAGTTTAGAGTGCTTGTGATTTTTTTTTTTTTTTTTTGGTTTATTCCTTGAGTTGTAGCTATATTAAGAGGCTAGAGTTCTGAGCATTTTACTAAGGAATTCTAAAAGGTGTATTTTGTTCTGGTTATTTTATAATCTTAGTTCATGAGAGAGAAAGAGGAGGAACTATTATTCCCATTTTATGGTTGGAAAATGAGCTCCTGGAGCAATTAAATGTACTTCCATTTACTACATGTGTTTGCATATTGTAACACAAGTGAAATGTGTCAGAACTTGAGCTGAATCTAAATGTTCTTGGAGTCGAGACATCAGTTTAAATATGCTATCCTGTATTACTGTATCAGATCAGCATTTAGTCCTTGGGTTCGGAAGTTCTTGGTTCAGATCTACTGGAAAAGTAAAGGTAAAAATCTGCTTACAGTTTTGATTTGAATGTCACTTGTTCAGGTGCTGCAACTGCTGATGTTCTGTAGAAAGTATTTGCCTTACCAGGTGGGAGGTTCAGAGAAGTGGTCTGTGGCTGTTGTGCTATTGCAAATGTTAAATGCTCCAGGTTCCTTTGTATCACATTGGCAACCCCTGCCAGCCACTTCTGTTTCAGCAAAATGCTCAGTGAAGCTTACATTCTGATCAGAACACTTCCATTCCTGTTTTCTAATTTTAAATTGGAGAAAATAAGCAAGAATGTGGCTACCCACAATTTAAAAACTAAGTAAAGCCACTTGGGTCTGTGGAGTTCTGATAGCAGCTTTAAGGCAGCACAGTTCTATTGCTGAGAAATTAGGACGGCTTTAGCATATAAATTGAAGAGTATCTAGAACGTCAAACGAGCATAACTCCCATTTGTTTAACTGCTGTCACCTCAAGCCATAGAATGTCAACTAAAACCAGAAACTCTTTTACTGTCGTCAAATATTCTTCATAGATGTAAGACTCAGTCTTGCACAGTACAGTGAGCTTTAAACATGAATTCATTAGTTGAAATTAACTCTGGAAAGCTAATGAAAAAAACGGTTATAATCACAAATGATACATCACATCATTACAATTACGAGTCATAAATTATTCCACAGCGTTTTAATATGCCTTTGACTAGTTCTTCATAGAAATTCTTTTAGCTCAACTTACTTGCATTGTTTTGCACTCAGAACCCTAGGGAATGCAAAACTCACTTCCCCAGATAGATTTGGGGTAGGTTTGGCATGCTGTTTCTGCATGGATTCAGTGCTTTTTTGCATAAAATGGATGGGAGGTGTTCCTTTGGCCAAGGTACCTGGAGTCATCTAGGCAGTCAACAGAGCAAGTCTGGAAATTTGTCATTTTTTAGGATGGATGGACTGAGCTGTCCCTTTTGTCTGGACTACCAGCCTGGGTTGGGAACCTTTCAGACTGCTGCAGTGGGAGAAGAACGTGGGCAGAGACGCGCGTCTTTCCTGATGGCTTCTGAGTGAGGAGAACTTCTCACTGCGCGAATGCTTGGGTTTCCTAACAGTGGAAGCTTCACCAACTCTTTAAGGCTTATGTCCAGCAACGTAAAGGGAGAAAGTGGTTAATAAATGATAGTGCAGTTTATAACTATGAAATAAATACAATTCCATGGATTTGGAAATATGGATTGTAGAAAGTGAAAGACCTGTTCTCCACCCCCACCCTAAAATTCTGCATTTTGCCAGTGGCACACATCTGGCACACAGCTTTGCCTGTTGATAACAGCAGAAGGTAGTTCTCAGCGTAGTCTCTCTTAGGGACATGATGCTGATGCAAGGAAAAGCTTTGCTACTGGTCTCAGTTGGAACATTTGGGCCCCCTGTCTTAGGGACGTGTGAACTCCTTGGATTCCAGTTTAAATGTGGTAAAGTTCGCTTATTGATGATAAAAATCTATTTGACAGAAAAGTTTTAGCCATTCCTTTCTCCGTACAGCTGTAAATAATCCTGTATCTACCGACTCTATAGAGAGAATTACAGTTGCCCTGGTTTGCAGATATAAATCAGCGCTCAGGCAAATTTTAATCATAAGTTACTGTAAGAAATAATTTTCTAAAAATTCACACCCTTTCATTATTTAGTAGCAGATTAAATGAGTTGTTTTATTTAAACCTGTGAATTATATTGACATCTCGGGATATATTTGCAGCACTGCATTTATAGTTGCTAAAACTTTTGGCTACAAGTAGTTCTTTAAAGCTAAGCCTTCAAGATCTGTTGAAATAATTGGGAACAGGAGTTCTTAGAACTGAAGAAGACAGCTGTTAGAGCAGAGTCATGCCTTGTGCCACGCATGTGTAGCAGGGAATGATTTATCATAAAGTTACTGAGTAAGAAGCTATCTAGCAGCAAGGAGTTCAGTTTTTTTATAAAAAGTGAATTTTGATTTGCTCATATTTTTGTATTGTATTTTGTAATTCTTCTGTATACTTTTACAGCTTGTTCTGTTTTAAATTGAATATTTAGATGAAAGTATTTAAAGCAACCACAGCGCAGTCTTGAATTTCGAATACTTCATATGCTTCAGAATCCCTTAATGATCAAGTTGTAAAATTTGTAAGATATCAATATTAAAACGATGGCATAATTTCTGTGAACATTACTTGTTAAATTCCATCATACAGTAGGGTGATTTTTAATGGGTGATGTATTAAAATGCTGGAAATGTGGAGCTTAGCTATTGTTTAAAGACAGTTGTCATGCACAGGATAAATCTCTTTTTTATAAAGTTATCCTTCACCTTTATTAGTCTACAAGAACCTGGCATGCAATTTCAGTCTTGTAAAAATGTTTGAAGAAAAGTCCTCCCTTAAGTCATTTAAGCAAATACGTAAAATAGGCTGAAAAACCCACCTAGAACATATAATCAAAGGCAGTTCAGTTTGTCACTTAATAACATTGTAAACGATTTGTTTAAGGAATCAGCATCCTTTGCTGACATGTTGATTATGGAGCAGATGTGTAAGTTTTTGATTATTGGCTTGTTTTTTCTTTAAAAAGAAATTGAAGAGTCTGGTTTTTAACATCCATGAGCAGTTACCATATACAGAAGGCTCTTGGCAGATATTTCCCTTGAAGAAAGCAGAAGTGTGAAGCACTATGCACTGGAATGAAAGGCTGAGGCTGCAGACTTCTTGCAAGTACAGTAACTCAAGCTGCAGGCAGTATTACAGTGCTTTCTAACTAGTTCACAGTAATAAACCCGAAGCTCTTACCATGTCTACTGAACTTCAGGGAAGACTTGAAGGCATAACAGTGGTGTAGAGAAACAGTTTTACAGGAGGGGTTATACCTTGTCATGATGATAAGGTGTTCATTTCTCTTTCCTTAGAATTTTATCAACTTGAACTGAAGTTTGGAAATAAGGAAAAGAAAGCCAAAGCATTGGTGTTCTTCAGGAAGCAGCAGCTCCCTGAGCAAGGTGCTGGTATCAAACTGTCTTATTTTTCCCGAGGCAAGAGCACTGGGGGGCAGCTGCTGCTTCAGCAGCGTGAGCTCCATCCTGAAGGGACGGATGGGCCTCGTGGTGCGCCAGCGCCCTCCTGACGCGCTGCTCCGGGCACTGGCAGCGGCGAGCGGATAGCACTGGGATGGCTGGGGCTGGTACCGGTTTCATCTGGGGGAAGAAATGTGCGGTTCAGGTGTGCGAGCGTACGCTCCTCCTGGAGCTGGAGCCGAGCTGGTTCGCAGTGGGGCTGCATCACCAGGAGCAGGCTGCCTCTGCATTGTCACTGGGCAGAACAAATAAATGAGGTATATAACACAGTGCAGGACTTCTGGTGTACTAGCTGTTAGGTAGGTTTCAGTGGATGCTTCTCAGACTTTTAGGAGTTCTTATAACTTCCGAGTGAGAAGATAGAGGGAAAAGATGGTCTAACAGAAGACTGTTGTAGGGAATGCCTTGTCAGTGACCTCTTTGCCAGACCACTTGATACCTGTCATGGCTGTATTTTTAGAAAGCATTTCTGAAAAACTGTGTATACTATATGCTTCATACTTCTAAAAAGCAGTTATTTTGGTTTAAAAACAAAACTCTGGGATTTGGGGGGAACTTTGAACCAACTCTGGAAAAATTCTCTTAGGATGGGAGTAAAACTTTTCTTCGGTGAATTAACATTGGCATGTAAAAATCATTCGGGTACTCAAGGAAGAGATGAATAGAATAAACCACCAGGTATCTGGATCAGCTAAGGACAGAATTAATAATAGGGCCAATTGATTATGCAGATGCTAAGAAAATGGAAAGATCGGAGCAATATCAGATTTTTTTTGTAATTTTTTCCTGTCCTATTTCATAAATGCAGACATCTACCTATATGTGCATGCACCAGCATATTTCTATCTGTACTAATTTTACAAGAGTTTACAGAAGACTGGAAAAAATGGGTTGTTGAGAATGACTTTTAGGTGTCAGTGGTGTGTGATTGGTCACTTAGTTCATACGTTCCTTCCTAAATCAGAAAGCTGGAGCTTTGTAAGTGAGAAACGGTAGCACACCAGCAGCGTATATTTGAAATGGTTGCTCGCTCCTGTAAAAATGTCATTAATGAAACCAGAAGATTTAAGTAGGTGATTGAATATATACAGGAGTTATGAGTAACTGTAACCTTCCACAGAGCAGTTTGAATTAACAATCCCATTGTTTCAAAGCATTAGTAATTTTAATAACTTCTTCTGATGACTCTGAATTTTAAAGCTGGGACAATGGAACCTGTTTGTGCAGATAAGCTGTGGAACGTGAGTTAAAACTCTCTGTCACAGAAACAATACTCAGTGTAGTCTGTCCTTGTCTGTATTTCCAGGCAAAGGTAGCCTAAGAGTCAGCGTCTGGTCTGCAAATCTGTGCAGCTGTAAATTAATAACTGTATTACAAATGCAGTTCAGCTACCCATGTTTGTCATGAAAATTATTGGAAATGCATCCCAGGGAAGGTGTCTTGCTAGTTTCCATACTGGTTCAGATTAATGCAGTGCTAGTTCATAATACTCTGCTTGTCTGCCTTTGCCAGTCCCCTTTGTGCACAGGTTCCACGCCTCCCCCTGTATTTAAGAGTAGGGTTTTAGATTCTGCATTCTGAAATCCGTTGCGCTGTGGGTTGTGTGTCGAGCTTTATACCATGCAGGGTTTGTATGAAGAGACTGAACAATGTCAGTGTCAGAACAAAGTGTGGAAATTTGAAATAATATCTGTGCTTTCTAGGAAGTGGAATGGATTCCGGTGCTCGTGATGGACAAGGTCACCGAGGGATCAGCTCTTGCGTAGGTTCCCTGTAGACAGACCAAAGACTTCTGATGAGGACAGGTAAAAGGTGAGCGAGCATCCAGTCATGCAGATAGCCATGGTAATAACCAGCTGTGGAGCTGTCAGACTCCCAGGTAGACCTCTCCGGGATTTTATAAAGCGTGCCCCTCCACACCAAGGCAGGCTAATGGGGAAGGCTGTAGCTGTTGCAGAATTGGGCTATCAGTGATACCTGGATTTGGTAGTCTGGGGCTAGAATCTCAAGTCTCTGTGCCTGGGGCAGAGTAGATCTGTGATGAATTAGAGGTGCAGGGAGTTATGATAACTAATTTGGACACAACTGCGGTGCCTGAAGCAATAGCATGCCATAAAAGAATGGGTTTCAGAAGTGATGCTGGAGGCTACTGATAATGCACACTCATAGCTAATCCTCTTTTTCCAACAACAAAAATATAATTAAAATTTGTATCTTCAAAAACTTGGTTTGTCACCATTCAGTCTGGCCAAGTGCAGTGTTGCGGCTTACATGAGGTATGTTACCTCCAGAGGAATCTGGCACTTCCCTGTTGCACATTGTCATTGCTCTCTGCAAGTAAATTATTGTCAAATGTGTGGACATTTCAGTACTGCGAAGATATTAAAAAAAAAAAAAAAAAAAGTTATCAGTGGGAGAATAGATCTAAGTAAAAAAGGCTGGGATCTCATTGCTAAAATTTTATTCACCTTTTACATTACATGACACAGTCATCAATAGAAAAATGTAAATGAGGGACAGTAATTCATGACTTAAATCTTAAATCAGACCTCCTCTGATTTCTGTAATTCCAAGGTCAACATGAGGAAGATCAAAGTACAGAATAAAATTAGGAACCAAGCTCAAGAAAACATCCAGCTTATTCTATAAGCACGTTTTTAGTAGGACTAAAAAAGTAAGAATTGGGTTACTGCTTTGGTGCATGTGGGACTGCAGAATGAGGCTTCTGTTTGTGGGTGGTGGGAGGAAGGCGGCTGTGCTTATGCTCTTCTGCCCTGGTCTTCACTAACGGGGTCACCGCTGATGTCTAATGGTGCAAATGCTGGCAACAAGCTAATGTCAGCCTTAACTAAGGAAAGTTTAGAGAATTTTTAGATGAGTTAGAGGTGTTCAAGTTACTTGAGCCTGTTGAACACCATCCCCAGATACTGAATAGCTCATGAAATCTCAAAGGTGTTAGCAGCTGTTTTCAGGAATTTGCAAAGGACAAGTAAAAATACAAATGACTGAAGCGAAAATATTTTGCCTTTTTTAAGCAGAAAAGAGCTGTGATGTTCCAGATGCTTCTGAAACTTCCAGAAAATAACTGCGTAAATAATAACAAAACTGAGCTGTAGACCTTAGAAGGTAGGGAGAGGAATAACTCTGACATGAAAGCTCTGAAAACAACAAAAAGCAGCCTAGTAATGCCAAATACACTGAATTCATCATGACTTTCAACATTTTTTTCACGACCTTTCTCTGTAAACGAGTGTGGTCTATTTAAATCTCATTCAAGATAAAGTATGTAGAAAACTCATATGGAGTACTCGCTGTCAGAAGGAATGTATCAAATGAAACTACTGATCTTTGGTTCTGTTTTTGTTTTATGTTAATTAGTGATCTGGACAGTGATGCAGAGAGACTTAATACGGTTTCAGATGATGCTGAGTGGGAGCAGAATGATGTGGTACATTTTCAGTTTTTGTTGCAAGAATACTCTTGCTCTTAAGCTGAACTAGACTGAAATGCTCTCATTGTTGCCACGTCTAGGCCCCAGAAATGTATGATCAGTGAAAAATACAAAATCACAAGCCTCAAATCAAGACTTATTTGTCTCTGGGGACAGAGAAAAGGTGGAATACATTATTGTTGAAGACATCTAATATAACGTGCTCTAACAACAGAGCCTTATGAAAGGCTTTGAAATAAGAGGAGCCCATAGTTAAGTTGTTGTATAACTTTTGAAATAAATCTGGCACAGCAAGGCTAGCTAGTCACTGAAGAGCAGTTACTGTGTAGGCCGTACCTGAATGCCCTGCTGATATGGAGAAATGAGAACATCAATCATTTAACTACTGTATTTCCTCCATAAGTAAAAGACGACAAACTGAAGGAGGCCTGGCCATTCTGGGTTCTATCGCTGGAGCCTTTGTCTGCTTTGTGAACGATGGCAACGCACGTAGAGAGCGCAGCTGTAGCGTGGCAGTGGTGGTGGTGCTGAGCTGCAGTTTGTTCCCCTTCGTCCTGTTCACAGGGTGAGTGCAAAGCTGCAGCCTTATGCTGGGGACTTCTCAGGAAGGAGAGGCCCTGTCACAAGCTGGTGCCATAATACTACATCTGATACCGTGGGTTTGTTTGTCCTTGCACTGAGCGGGGCTCGGAGCTGATCGCATACTGTAAACGAGCCTTCCTGTCAGTCAGAGCCCCGTGTGCTGTGGGCCAGGCCGTGTTCTGAATGCCGCTTCAAGTACAAATAACACCTCAATCTCATTTGAACGCTCCGGACATAAGGCAGCGCATAACACAAATAGGAATGTCAGAACGTGTACTGTTTCTCAAACTGTTCTTATGTTATTCCAAGTGACAAACAACATGAAGTCTTGCTCTAAATCATTATGGTGCGTTTCTTCTCTTCGTCTACTCTTAAATTAACACATTCTATGTCACAACAAATGACTTTTCAGTGAGCATGATGAGCAGTAGAAACCACTCCTGTCAAATTGACTTGAAATATGGGCCAGAACTAATATAATGAGGTACCTTGTTACTATGTCAGTTCAAAGACATTAATAATTATTTTAAATGGCAATATATCTCCACACTTTGTGGCTCTACAAATACATACACGTGTTTCTGGCTTCTGTCAGGAAAAAGTTACTAATGATGTTTATATCAGAATTATATCTATTCCTGCATCATTCTGCTCGTCAGATAAAATGAGAGAAATATTGTGCCTGATTGTCTTATTTACAGCAATTCCAACAGAGAAACTGGTCTGATCTGTTTTTGAGTTGGTAGAACTGATAGACTTTGGTTTCTCATTCTGAAATGGGTTAAGATAACTTGCCAGGTTCTTGTGCACCATGCTTACATAAAAATGCATAGCTTAGTAGAGACAGTGTCAATTTAAAACATTTGATGCATCATTTTTACAGTATATTAAATAGTGAGGATTTTTCTCTCTCACTAGTCACCAAGCTACTTTTTGTGAAATTCTCCAAATACTTAGGAGAGCAGTTACAATTGTGATGTCCCATGCGTGTGGAATGTGCTGTGAAGTTTAATCCAAATGGAATTGCCACAGAAGCAACAGATACAGACTATCCAGAATTTTAGCCTCTGCTGTAGCAATGTTTAGATATCTACAGCCTTTTAACTGATTCATGTTTGAATGAGGGGATAACTGGGTTGTTTTAAGGTTCTCTTGTTTAATTACAGGTGCAGTTTGCCTGAAATACTCGCTTTAAGCATGATACGTGGTGATTTTCTGTGTTTTATTTCCATTCGCTTTGACCTGTCAAATATTCTGTTCTTGAACACGCTAGGCATACTTTGGAATATGTAAGACAAATGGAAATAACTAGAGAAAAACATAGAATCGGAGTATAAATAGCTATAATTCTGCAGATGAAATACTGCAATGCTGCTGAGGGGAACTTGCATCTTGGCTTTATAAATTTGAAATCTGCTCAGTTCATTAAAAATTTAGCGCTTGAATAAACATAATACATAATTATAAGTTTTTTTTGAATTCTGAGGTGCTTGTGCATTAACCATGTCAAGTTTCAGTTTTGAAGTTTGCTTAAATATCTCTACTTACTAGAGGAAAATACTTATTAGAAGACATCATTGTTTGAGAATACTGTTGTACAATAGAAAACTCAACTGTTGCATGCACCCAAACAGTGTTAATTACCATTTTCCAACCGACAACAATAAAAATAACCAAACATACTGAAGATATTTTATTCTTAACAATCAGACTTGGAAAATAGCTGGAAACAAAAAGATTCAATGATTTATTTAGTCTGACTCCCCTGCTTTTGACTCTGTAAAAGGGCCTGAAAGTTGTAAAGACTAGAAAACTTTCTACTCTGCAATAATGACTGTCTTGCTCCTTTACGTTCCATATTTGTGGTTGGGCAGGTTCTGTATGCGGACTGTTGTGGTGGAAGATGAGGCATCGTAGTGTGCCTTCCTCCTCCTTTCCTTCCCTCCCCTCATGTTATGCTGCCCGTGGAAGGGCTGGGGTCTCAGCCAGGGGAGTTGACCCGGGGCGCTGCTGCCCTGGCTGTGCGTTCTCCTGCAGCAGCTGGGGAGCATCCGGGAACAACGGGGCGTCTGAGAAGGCATCCCAAAGGTGGTCTTTTCGCATCCAGATCTTCCTGTTAGCTGGAACGTGATCCCGTGGGCTGTACCTACCCTGAAGGAAATGATTGTTTTTCTTTGAGTGCATTGTCTCTGCTGGGAGATTATAATATTTCTTTTTTTAGCATGTATGTGAATCTTGTTTTTGATCTGAGACACAAAATCTCTGCGAGGTAGCAATTCATTTTGCTTATCTCTTTAACTGTATGGGCTGTTCCTTGCTAGCTCTAAACACGTTTTTTCCCTATGTCAAAGCAGAAACGTCTGGGCATATATCTTGAATTTTACATTTTAACTAGTTATTCTATGAAGGAAAAGTAGTACCGCTGGTCACTGAAGTAGAACTGACTTCATATCCCTAGTAGAGAAAAGTTTCCTCAGATTGAGAAGTATAGCAGCAAGGTTTGTTAATTGAATGCTTAGTAAACACCTGAGCAGTATTTTTTCCAAGTAATGGCAAAATATTTTCTTTTATTAGTAAACAGATTACAGGCTATTAAGGTTTCACTCTTTTTTGTCTTGTTTTCTCTTGATACCATGTTCACTATGGAGATAACAGCCAATCAAGTGCAGTTTACACCAAAAGAATTTCTAGTACTTCAGGAGCCAACTTGATTTTTTTTTTTTTTTGTAGCTTAGGGAGAACATAGAAAACCTCTAGCCTCCTAAGGCAGCTATTAGTGAAAAGTCCAGAATGAAAAATTATAAAGGGAATAATATAACCAAAGCCAAGAAAAGAAGAAGAAAGGAGACAACAAGGAGAGAGGGATGGGAGAAACAGGGTTTTAAAAGCTCAAAAGAAAAAAGAAAATGTAGCAGAGGGAGACGATGAGAACTGGATTGAGAAAGGACAGTGAAAAGAAATGCCTAGTAGGAGCTCTTAAAGTAAAGATGGTTTAATATTTTTTTAAAAGGAAAATGTCTTGTCTGTGACTGAGGATATTCTGTGATTGTGTCAAGAAATCATTACATTAAGAAGTTTTCTAACAAAGGTCAAGAATAAAGTAGTGAGGATGGCAGTCTTGTGTCTTGTACTTAAATATGTATGAGGCTTGGTGTATGAATTTTTAAGTTATGCATTTCTTAATTGTTCTAATCCTGCAGGGGAGAAAAAAACTATGCTAAGATTTGTTTCCAAAAAAAATCAACCAAAACATATTAGTTGTTCTGGAAATAATTTCAGGAGTAAAGAGATCTGTAAACAGCTTTTTCTCAGGGGTAGTTGATAAATTCTCAAAAGTACATTGATCTGTTTATTTTGTCTCCTGACAAGTTGCTACAAGTACATGACATAGTTGGCTTTTGCTCGTCGGATGCCATTGAACTGTGTACTTCAGGCTACAATTTTGACCTTATACCCATGTGACTGGAAGAGGTCAGGAAAAATAGCAGTCTCCTTCATGGGGGTGGCCAAAACAGTATGTGGCTAAGTATGTAAGCCACTTTGTAGAGGAAAAAAAAATACACACACACACACACAAGCGTATGTATCTGTATTGATATGTATGTTTAAAAAAAGAATACAGAAATGCAAGAGGTAATGCCTGCTAGCCATTTACTGAGAATACTTCCAGATGATCAGCTTCCTTGTCATTCTAAAGGACACAAACAGGATTTGTTATTGTATTACATAGCTAATAGAAACAAAACTTAAGAACATCATGAGTATTAACTCCTGGAACATCAAAGTAAGCACGCCCTTCAGAAAAATAGGGGTTTGCAGAAACTGGATCTTGTTACAAATAATGGTTTTCCTTTACATCCATCATTGCAGGCTTCTTTCATATCTATCACTAATTAGAATTATGGGAAGTCAAAATTTTAGTTGATACATTGAAATTATTCTTACAGAATATAGCGTTCTATTTTCCAAATGTTCTTATTGTGGCTGTTTGGATTTTCTTCCCAACTGAAAAATTTGGAGAAACTGAGTTTATAACAAATGCACTTTCTCTTCTGATATGATGTTTATCCCATTTCCTCATTTTTTTCAAGGTTTGTCATTTTTATTTCTTTTACTTTTTTGATCTTTTCAAACATCTAATTACCAGACCTCATGTCCTTTGTGATCAGAACACCTAATAATTTAACTGAAAGGCTTCTAATTCCATACTGTGGAGTGATTAATACTAATTTTCATCATTTCTTATCTTTATGTGCTGTAGGAGATGGGAATTTGCTGACTTCTCTGATCAGATAAATTGAAGAATCAGTAAAGGTTTTGTGCCTTGTTTTTCTTAAAAATGCGTATGATCCATCTGTATTTTTCTCCTTGTTACTTTCCCATCTGTATGGTTTATGTTTGTGTAAAAAGATTCTTGTTTTGAGAATTGTGACATCAAAACATTGAATGTAACTGTGACAAGTAGTCTTGGAGACTGTGGTAATTAAAAACTACATAAGTTTTATTCCATACACCGAGCTATAGAACATGTATTGCAGTGTTGGAATCCATCTCTGCATTCCTCCAGTGACAGCATTCACATGAAAACATTATGAAGCTGTATCCATTGTGGCAGCTGTACTTTTTGTGGTGTTATGCACGTGGCAGATCAAACTGACCAGTATTTCTTGGCTGCAATGTTGTGAGAAAAGCAGTTCAGTTTGGCCTTTTGGGTGTTTAAAAAAAAAATAAAAATCTGTGTATTAATGTTGACAGATTGGAACTTTCGATGTAATATTCAGTAGTAATGCGTCCAGAACAGTTTTTAAGGTGTGCTTTCTCCAGCTGCTTCCTCCAGAATCCCTTCTTTCTTAGTACTCTGGTCATCAATCCATCAGTTTCCTGAGATTTTTACTTGGCAAAACAGTCATAAACAGTCTCCTGGAGGTCACACAAAGAAATGGATTATAACCCCAAAATTTTTTAGTAGGATGGCAATTTTAGGCCTTTAGGATCTTTCACAAAGCAGTTCCAACACCACCCCACAGAAGCATCTTCCTTTTTTTTTCCACTTTTGTAGCTGTCTTCTCAGTTTCTTGTCTTCGGGATATAGTTGGAATACGTATTACTGTTTGTTAAAATGGTTGGTACAGCAGGAAGATAATGCAGTGACTTCGAATATTTTAATTACATTGAAGATGCTTCATATGTTTAAAAAACAAAACAAAACCGAAAAAAAAACAGAAAACCTGAAGTTGATATCAACCACATAGCACAGTAATATAATATACTTTTAAAGACAGGGTATGTCTTCATTTTTCCTTCAGCTAAGAATGAGGAAGGCTTGTTAATTTTTTCATTTCCTTTTGTTTTGTTGTATTTGCATAGAGAAGCTCTATTTTGTCACTATTTTTCTATATAGTTGAATCTATTCATGAAGAGGGTACACCTTGGTCCTTTGGTGGAAAAACTGATCTCTTTAATGAAGATCAAACAAATTAGAGAACAGCGCTGATTAGATGAATGTCATGGAGGTCATTGAATTTCGTATGGTTAAGAGTTTTCCCTACACTTAATAGGCATCATGACCCTGTTTTAGTTGAAACAGAAGTTTGAACAAGAGAGTGAAGGGCACAGCTTTCCAATCTGGTTTATATGAACCACTGTGAAAACATGGAGGTGTGTCCCCTGGAATGGATAGGCGTTATCTTAAAGAAATTGTTAATCTCTTTTATTTAACAGAGGAAGCAATATCTACTGTGTGAACGCTCTTATCGTGTATTTTACGGGTCTAGCATTTCACCAGAGTATAGTGTGAGTAGAAGTATGAATCTAATGAGAATAGGATGACTTTGTAAAATATGGCCAAATTTTTATATATTAAATTCCAGTTTAATGTGATAATGTGGAGGATTGCCAATGCCAATTAATGCTATTGAGCTGATTCCTTGTTAGTTGGCGGTGGCCAAATAATTAGTCATTGACTGGATGTGTAGTTTAATCTTTTCAGTTAATAAAGGACCGATCACTTTCTGGGAGGAGAAATCTGGAAATACTAATTGCTTCTAAAATCCCGTAGTGCTCTGAAGTCAGTTGTGTCTGTTAGGCAGAAAGAAGTCAGAACCGTTACTTGGAAAAATATTAAAGAACACTTCCCATTTTTGTGTTACAGATGTGGTATTTTGTCTTTAGGCTTTGTACTTGGTTTAGTGATTTGTCTTTTTACAGGAGTAAATTTCCAATTAAGATGAGATTTTTGGAGTGCTTATACTTACATTCTGAGGTGTATATATTGTTTTCATGATGCTTACAGGTTGTACAGATATTAAAGGACAAACTTCAATCAAAAATCAGTTACAAGTGGCAGATAACCAGCAGACCACCTTCTGAAGGCTGTTTTGACTTTGTGAACAAGAGGCCCTGATAAAGTAGCAGGCCTGAGCCTGCTTAGGCAACCAGGAGGTTGCCTAAGAAGCACTTCAAGGTCAGTGATTTCTAATCCAGCAGCTACTGCAGAAAGTGGGGTGCTCTGTGAGCACAAAGTGGTGTGTGACAGCCATGTTGCTGAGCTATATGGACTGTGCATAAAAAGCAAGAAAGTGTTTAAACTTTATTGGACCTAGGTATTGGTATCAGTGCTAAAATAGAATAATTTGTCGTAAGGAGCAGGTAAGGTAATCAATACATAACCACTAAGCCCCAGGGAGTTCTGGGGACTTTCTCAGGAGTAGCTTGCCTTGAAAGGCAAGCAGTGCCCAGGTCACTCTCAGTGCACTGAGCAAGGCTTCTTGGCTCCCAGAGCCATCCCCCTGGGACCTCCACTTGCACCTCCATGGGCATGGGAGCCCCACCACAGCTCAGCCCGTCAGCCCCCGACCTGCTGACACCATAGGCGGGTCTGTCTGCAGCCCTGTCACAGCTGGGCCTGTTGCCTGCCTGTGGACCTTGTGGGTCCTGACTTGTGGACTCTGCACAGCTTGACATTGCACCTGCCTTGTTGCTGTTGTCCTGCCTGGGAGTCACTGGAATGTCGTCAGCCCTGGTCCAATTCTGACTTCCTAGCTTGACCTCAGACTCATCTCATCATCGCTTGGTGATCTGGACTTCAAGCAGTCCCCACCTGCCCCTGCCACCTGCCCCTTTGCTGGTGTGTGGAGATGGGCCCTGGGTGGTGAGGCCCGTGCTCTGACAGCCCTGGGATCCCCCTTGGCTCCAGCCTTCCCCACTACTTAGGGTGCAGCTCACCCCTTGCTGAGCCATGACAAAAGTAACCATACTTGCAATTAATATCTATCAGTAGCATCGTATAAAGCTGAGATTGACCAGGTAATGGTATAAGAAACACCAAATTGAGGTAAAGATGTAGAAGAACTGGGTGGAGACTGCCTGGAGAAATGGTGGTACAATGATGGCGAAAAGGAAGGTACAGAAATAGGGAAAAAACAAGAATGTGGTATGGAAATCAATCAAAAGAACAGAGGGGGTGCCCTGCTGGTGGTGGGAGTGCAGTTGTTTACAGAGTGCAGAGGCTGGCCTAGAGATCCAAGCCCACCTGGAGAGAGCCCTCTTGGTCAACCCACAGGATTGTCAGTCAGATAATTCTATTTTCAGAAGGCTTGGTGTGGGAGCCTGGAGCAAAAAGGGATTGTCCTCCACCCTGAACTGAGAGAATTTGTACTTCAGTAGTTGTGTGTGGTTCATGAGTTTTAAGAGTGGTAATTAGTAACTTTGTTAGTTGTGTGTGATAGCGTGCACAGTGATGTAATTGTGAATTAAAAGTAGCTGTGTGTTTACTAGTTAAGTTTTGGTTCCCAATTTATTAGTTTTACAGTAATTTCATTTAAGAAATGAATACCATGGTTGTCGTAATAGGTCTTCTCAAGCCTGTAGTCTAGAGACGGAGAATCGGACCCTGAGGTAACATTCTTAGACCTCTTGTGGGAGAGGTATTGGTGGCTAGGTATTGCAGTATAGCGTATGGAAGGTTGCCAACTATCAGATTTCTTTCCAACTTCCATTTGTAATAGAGTGCTTCCTGGAGGAAGGAGAAAGTGTAATTTCTTTACTTCATACCAAGTTCTTTCACACTGATTTCAAACAAAGGATTCAAATGTCACTCTGAACATTGTATCCTTCATAGTCTTAGTATAAAATAATACTTCTTATGTTTGCTAGTTTTAGAGAGATTTTGACCTTCAGGATCATGTACATCTCTTGAACTTCTTTTGCATTCCTTTGCCTTCATTTTATGCTAAGATTTCAAGATCCTCTAAGGCATTGTACGAGAATAGTTTGCTCTGTGCATATGTCTTCCATAGTTTGATATACAAGCAATATGTAGTTTGATATCAAGCAGTTCGAATAGTGTTTCTTTTCCCTTGAAGGAAAAAAAGAGGGTGCTGAACTTGATACTCAAATTTTCGAACTAATACACGTTGTCATGGTATTTAATAGATGAAAGAATAAGTGCACGTGTCCTGTATGTGTTCATGCTTGGCTGTTATTCAGTTATGTGATTGTTGTGAATGTCAAATTATCCCTAAGAAATATTTAACTTTAAATTTGTTGCTTAAATTTACATACATTCAAGGGAAAAAATCATGAACAATAAGTTTGAATGAAATTTATAGATTTAAATTTTACCATGAACTCTTCAGATCATTTTTTCAATGAGTATTTTGTATATTTGTTTTTTTCACAGCAATCCTTGTGGCAAGTAACGGTCTGATCAGTGTTCATTCAGATAAACTCTTGCAAGAATTTACTCTAGGTCTTACAGAATTTTTTGTGAAGTTTGTTTCTGATTGTCACTGCCCATGGTTGTCAAATAGTGACAGGTGGGTAAAAAAAAAAAAAAAAAAAAAAGTAATTTTCTTAAAGTCCCGGAAGTTGGGTTGCTAAGTTGATATTTTTTCTTAATTTAAACATGTAAATGCCATAACTGTTGAGTGGTGATGGTAGAACATTTTTTTATCACTGTAAGAATGATATCAAAAAGAAATTGAAATTCTTTTCCTTTTATTCTCTGCATAATCTTTATAACCAACTTCTCTCATGGTTTGTCCACGCTAATAGTGTTGTTGAATTCTTGATTTTGATTGTCTGTTAATAATTCCCAACCATGAAGGTAAGAACAAGACATACTAGAAAGAATGTTGTTTGAAAAGAGCCTATCCATAATCTTCCCCAGTTGTTTCATTGCTCAACATTGTTTTCTCTGCTGTTTACACAATATATAAAAAAAATGAAGGAACCTTAACGTGATGCTTTCAAGACTAGCAAAACTGCTGTTTTATGTGGATTGTAATAGCCTCCAGAATGTAGAAGACATTGGAAGTAATTTCTGAGTTTGCCATCTATACCCTCTAGGTACAGTTGTTTAATGTTGCTTGTAGGTTGGACTAGGTGATCTTGGAGGTCTCTTCCAACCTAAATGATTCTGTGATTCTGTTTTACATCTTTCAGAACATATTTTCTGCTCTCACACTTTCCTTCATTTGCCTTGTTTCATTTTGAGTACTGTGATATTGTGATAGAAAAAGGGTAAAAATTAAGAAATGTTTGGTTGCGTAGATAGTGTTGTTCTTAGAAATGTTGACCTAGGTGTGTATTTTATTTTAGGAATTAAAAGTTTAACTAGACTTATACTCAACAAAGTATTTAAAGTTGATAATTAACACTTCCACTAGTTTGTGAATTATAAACCTTCTCTATGCTAGTTGTTTAACATAGAATAGTTAGACTGACAAAAAGGAGGTGGTGTATTTTATTTACTTAGAGTTCTATCCGTACTTTGAGCAAAAAGAAGTGAATAAAACAGAAGTTCTAATGTTTTCTTGTTAACTTTAAAGTACTTGTGCATTAAATCTTATTTCTCTCTTGATTCTCACTTCACTTACAGTCTCTGGGTAACAAATTCTCTTTGTTAAGACAACGAAGGGTGTTCTTCCAAGATCTGGATGATAAATTGGTTAAAAATTGCAACAGCAGTCACCGTGTTTTACTGTTTCGGCTTTCTGACAACGTCAATTGCCCAAAATTAGAGCATAAAATAGAACGTAGTACTGACAGTATGTTTTTTATAAGGAACTCATCAATCAGTTTGTTTTTTTATTATGCCCTTTATGCTGAAAAACTGACAGTATGATGTACAGAAGCCTTGCTGAAATTCAAACAAAACCAAGTGCAGTTGAGAAATATGTATGATCTGCTTAGTGAAGAGACTGACCAAGACTTAAAAGATTGAGCACCTCCTTGTGTTCAGCATTCAGATGCAGAAAGGCCCAGACAGGCAAAACTGGATGCTACTTCCTGGCCTCTCTTCAGATACCTTTTTTTGTGTAATAAGTGACATCTCTGCATTTGTGCAGAGGGGGTAGTAATCATTACAAGCAAGGTAACATCCTTTCCAAAGAAATCCTAGCTGATTTTTAGGGATAACCTGAAACCTAGAAATACTGCTTTGATAATAGCTCTATGGCAAGACTAGTTCATGAAGTGTTACATCAAGGGTAAAGACCGATGAGTGCGAACAGCAAATGCTCCATATGGCTCGACAGTTGCAGCCCTCACCCAGTGTTGATTGGCTCCAGTGTGGGAGGGTTCTGGTCATCGCTGGGTGCGGAGCTGCAGGACTCAAGTGGCTGAGGTTGTTTCAGACATGTCCTGCTCCTCACATCACCCTGGGCGGGGTGGTGGTCTGTTTTGTCAGGCTTTCCGTACAAAAGGTGTTTGCTTTGCCCTTGGCTAGACTCTGTTTGGAACTCAGGGAGAGTGCTTGGATTAGGTGCTCCATTTTTTTTTTCTCCTAGCAATGATCACAAATGAAAAGCAGGAAGAACAATAAAACAGCTGGTGAGTCCTCTAGCAGCACTGCAGCATCTGTTTTCTGCAACCCTCTTCATGATGTGCTTCATTGCCTGCTCAAGAGCTTAGTTCCTATTGGAAATTTTTCTAACGGTGCTTCAGCATTAGGGACTTACTACTCTTGGTCTGAAAAGACATTTGGCAAGACAAATAATGGGGCAGTGACATCAGTAAAGTGACCCTACAAACAATCATAGTTCCGCGTTCATCTCATTTCCTAGCTTTTGTAGGCCAAATGTTATCGATGAGTGAAATTGTTTAAATTCTCCCTTCTCATGTAGATTAAACTCTGAAGACCAGGTACTGTCCTTGTGGATTTTGTCACAGCAGAATGGTGGATGGATGGAGAGTACTTACTGAGTTGGGTGGCGTGGTGGAAGTTCTTTCTGTTTTGTTTTAGCATGATCACTGCATCAAATATCAGACCCTAAGCATTAGATTCTTTCTTATAGGTGGAGACATAAATCTAAGTGATCCAAAAAGAAAGAAATGCAAAAGTCAAAGAATGATACAGGGGAGAAAGTGATTTGTATTTCTATATAAAATAAAAATCAAGTGAAAATGAACAAAAAGGAAAGGAAAAATAATCAAAGATGAAGTGGACAGAGAACGTGAATCAGTCTGAAAATTTAATTAAATATGTTTTTCAGTTCACAGGCATTATGAATTTTGAAATTTAGACTTGTAGGCTGATGCCTTGAACAAAGGCTCCGGTGTACCTCTGTAGTGCTTAAATTATGCTTGCTTGAGCAACTTCAAAACTTTGGTATGTATGGAAAGGATAAGAAAACCTTGAGCTTTGTGAATAGTATGCACAAATAGAAAAGAAGCCTTAGGCCTTGCTGAGCTTTGTGATTAAAACCTGCTAGGACCAGTTTAGGACCAGGTAACTGGGAAAATAGATGAACCACGGTGCATGCATTAAGGGAGAGTTCAACTAGAGGACACCAAGAAAACGACCACCAGAGGGTCTCAAAGACCCCAAAAGACCACCAACCCATTTAACAGCGCATGCCCAAAAGGGGCAGACACTATGAGAATAATTTCTGGGGAACAACATGAATACGTACGACAATTTTGGGAAATGCAATGAATATGTATGTATTAGAACAATATAAGCTTTGTTTGCTGTAGGTAGTGGCATGCACAATAGGAGGAACTATCTATCCCCTGTGCATCTAGCACTGCAATAAAAAGAATGCCGGCTTTCTCAAACTCCCAAATTGAGTCTTAGAGTTTCATTGACTGACTTGTATGGTAACGAGGTGGTATAATCACAGCTGAATAAAGTCACGTGAGCAGAAATGATTAACTGAAAAACACTAGTGATTCTGTTTGTCAGGAGCAAAGTTTGACTTGATCGGTATTCTGTAACCAATAATGCTAGCATCACTGTTAAGCTTGAATTACAAGATTTTTAGTTGAGTCAACATACATTTTTCATTCTGTTTTCTTAATAGGTAAGCAATGGGTTAAATCATGACCACCTTTAAATCACATTTAGAACTTTAGACAGTGTAGAGATCAAAAGGTATAGCGATAGTCTGAGGTTTCTGTGAGAAGCTGAGAAAATCACCTCTTTGCAATAGCAGCTAATGCCTCACTTAGAATAGTATTCTGAAAAGGAAGATGATCTTGACTAGAAAACAGGGGAAGTCTAATTGCTGAATGGAGCTGTCGATACCTACAGGAAAGAATTACTTCAACTTCTAGAATTGGAATCTCAGGGGAAAAAAAAAACTTTGTAGTGCAGCTTTATTAGCAGAAATACTGAATTTGTGAAAAATTGTGTTGACTGACAAAGCTGTTTCAGTAGGGAAAGTCATTGAGTAGGCAGTTGTACTCCAGAAAAGATGAAGCTTTATACATATATATTTTAATTTTCTTATGGGCAGTAGTAGATGAAATAAACTGTATCAATACTAATGTAGCTATTCACTAAAAATGACTATAAGGAATTAAATACTATAGGGAAAAACTCCTTGGAGGAACATGTCTGTAGGTTTTCTATGATGGGAACTTTTCTTCTGAAGGGAAACAACTGTAGAATCTGATGTTGATAGTGAAATTTTGGCTTTAGAAATTGAGAAAACAGTGGGAGAGGAGGGGGAATTATATATCTTTAGTTGCCTATTTTGCCATTAATTTCTGTAGATCCATAGCAAAGTAGTAGTCTGTTTCTTTCAGATTTATCTGATTGAGTTTTCCTGTTGGTTTTTACTTGTTTTCCAAACAAAGCTTCTTTCTTGGAAGAGAACTCAGTTGATCTGATTATTCCTTTAAGAAAGCTGCAGGCAACAGAGAGGCTGGGGAAAAAACAAAACGAACAAAAATCCCACACCTGATCAGAGACTGTAGTTCTCAACATCCTCCCTTTTCTTCTGAGTCTCTTTTTTTTTTTTTTTTTTTTGTCCTTTGGAATAGTTTCTTACAGGAAGAGAAATGTCACCAGGGGAAACTACAGTGTTTCAGAAAGGCAGCCTATGCTAAACCAGCATTGATTTGCTAGAATCAAGGTCCCCTGTAAGAGATTTTTTTTTTTTTTTTTAACTCTCCATGGAATCGTCTTCCCTTAAAAGGTTTCCCCTTAAATGTTGTCTTTGAAAGAAGGTCCATGTTTTGCAGTCACACATGATCATTGCCTTAAAGTGCCCCCCCTTTTTTTTTTCCAAGCTGCCTGCCTTCCAGATCTTTTGGAATTTTGTAAAATTGCTGTGCCTAACCTCCACCAAATAGCCCAGTTACATGTGCTGTAACTAGTAGCGCACCCTAGCTTTAAAAACATTTTGATCTATATAAACTCATTCACTGTTGCTGGAATCCTCCATGTGTCGTGTGGGTGGGTTTGGGGGCTTCTTATTTGTGTAGTAATTGAAAAGTACTCTTTTTTATAAATGAGGCCATAAATTTTTGGAGTAATGAATATATCACCTAGACAATTGGGACTTCTTCACCTAGATGCTTCAAATTTCTTTTCAGTTTCTCTTATTTTGCAGTTAGTGTTCTCCTTCCAGTTACCTTGATACTGAACTATACCTCAGTACTGTCCTACGGGGTCACTATCAAAGTGACTTAAGTCTGCATGGATCAAGTAGAAGATGATTTTTGGTTCTCCACTCAGGTTGTGAAATGGAAAGAAGTTTTAATTTTGTTTTGAAACTTTGACTAAAAGGCTATGCCATTTCATTTACAAGTATTATTACAGGTGTTATTGCAGATCTTATTAGCTCGTTCCCTTTCAATATCACATAACCGTTAACTTCCTAGAATTCTTTACAGTAGTGGTCCACCATGATATTCCCTTGTTAGGATCTCATTTGTTTTGGTTGAAATACTGAGGTTTTTAAATTCCCATCATTTACCTTAGTGTATTGTTCATTTTGTCTTAAATAGGTGTCACAGGCTTCTATGTCCTACCTATTGAATTAGTTACCCTGGTCTCGTCTAATAGGGCTCTCGCTCGTTTACATAGCATAGGTTTATTCTTGGTCTTACTTTACTTCTGCCTGTAGTTTGGTGTATTTCGGCACCTAATTTGAGATCTGGCTTTCCTTATTGGTCTTCTCGTGCATCTCAAGTGTGTTTGCAACTGTCTGGCTCTGTAAAAAGGCAAGGGCAGTGCTTCTGCTGGAATCCTTCTTCTTTCTCTCTCTTCTCAGGTCCCTGAGACTCCTACAGTGAACACAACTAGTAGCTATTGAAACTTACTTCATTCACATTCAATTATGCCCTTTCTTGAAATGTCAAATTGGCAGAATCCAGGTGCCTGATAACTTAGTGCAGCTTTTTGGGAAGATGTTTTACCAGCTATCCTGTCAGTGAGGCAAATCTGACTGTGCAGCTAGAGATTTGGTGATGTTAGGCTAGTTTGCAAAAGGCAATAATAAAATTAGCCAGAAGTAGTAGAAGAAATAAAAGAAGAATGCCTTTATGGACTGGAAGAAAATACAGGACAAGCCTACCAATTACTGATTTGTTTTTACAGTGTTTGTGTACATTATTTCAGGAAAGAAAAGATGAGATTTCTTGTGCTGTATATTGTGTATGAGAAGTGACTACTTTTCTGTCTTATGTTTATGGTGCTACTCTGTATGCCAGTATATTTGTGATTTAGAAAAAAGTTTCTTCAAGATGAGTTGATGCAATTTTGATCCTAGAGTAAGCTAGTGCTTAAGTATATGGAAATTACAGCAATCAAAATATATGGTTACTGAATCTTCGGAATAAGCAAGTAGAATCGAGGCTAAAATCTATTTTAACAGGAGGATTATATATAGCGTAGAGATTTCCCTTCACATGTAATTCTTCTAGATGAAGAAACACAATATATGGTTTTAATATTTTCCTCTGTAACAAACATGATGCACTATTAATGCCTAACTCAGTGTTGTAGAATATTTTCCCCGGCTTCAAATAGCAAAGGTGCTAAATGCTTCATGAATATCAAACACTATCTTTGTTTTGATAGATCAGGATTTAATCGAATACTGAAGACGATCTATTTTTCTTCAATGTGGATAAAGGTAATTGCTTTGTTTTCTAAATCTAAGCTACAGAGAAATGATGGGATAGAGGCATGAAACTATTTTTTCTTGTGTGTCTTGTGAGGAATGTGCTGAGTGCATCTCGGAAAACTCCATCAGTCTTAATTTGCAAATAACCATAGGAGCACTTTCGCCATTTTGTGATGACTTGCCCCCATCAAATACTCAAAGTTGTTAATTGTTCATTGTAAATTGTCTGTCTTTTCCAGCCATTGGTTCTCGTTAGGCTTTTTCTTTGTTAATCTGGAATCCATTGTCTGAAGTTCATTTTGTTCCTGCAGAGGTGCTTCTGTGTTGTTAGGTCTCAGTTTTGATTCTGAAGAATGTGATAGTTGATTATGCCCTACCTGTGAGATTAAATTGCCTTATTTTGCTTACTATTCTTACATCTGTATCTAAGTTCTCCCATCCTTTTTATTTTTAATAACTAGAGCATCTCACTGAGAACTCACTGAATTACATGTTCTTTTGGGCCTCCAACAACAGGATTTTCTGGAAGATGACCCTAATTCTTTAATATTTTCCCTCACTGTTTCTGGCATACTGTAACTTAGCAGATTTTATTTCAGATAGTTAGATAGGAAGTTTTTCCTTTAATTTCCTTCTGGAGCTTTAAACCTTATAGTTGTCGCTGAATTCAAAGCGTGAAATTTGTGAGCCAGTCCCATGTTTTGCACCATGGTCAAAAGGTAGAAAATGGGGAAATTGGTATGTGTTCATAGTGTCACAAGAAGCTGTGTACTTAATTACCTGGGTGATTAAAAACAAGAATGTAGCATCTCTGCCGTGGCCAGTCCTGCTAGGATAGCTGAAACTTCTGTTAGAGTTCTTTTACTGCTGCTTTTCCCGGACTATGAACATTGGGAGTGGGAAGCGTTTACTGTGGATGTGGGTTTCTTGAGGCTACGACACTCTGGGGGTGGTTAGTTCTCCAGTTTCTTTAAGACGGACACGTCACTTCCCAGGATTGTCAACAGTACATAAGGTGTTAATTAAATATTAGTGAAAGCATGTTTTTATGACAGTTGAACTACAGAAATACCAATGGCTGATATAAGGTCTTTGAAATCCCTAATTAGGAAGCTGACATATAANTTTTTTTTTTTTTAAGAGAAAAACATCCAAATGGCCATCAAATGGCTGACAGTCATCTGCTTCATTTCCCTGGTTTCTCTTGCTGCTTTACAGCTGCTGCTCACCTGAGTGGCTGTGGGAGCGTGTGTGTGGGGGAGCACAGTTGCTTCAAATTCACTGCACCTTCCCCTGCAAAATAGCTTTGAAAAATAACGTTTAAGAACGCTCAAACATGAGCTCCTCCGGGAATATCCAAGCACACAATGTTGATGTGAATTTGAAATTTCCATCACCCTTCTGACTGGGAATAAATGAGAAGGAAAGTAAAGTTTTCAATTTGGTACATCAAGTTAAGCAGAAAAATACCTTCTGAAGTTACCTGTCTTGGTTGCACATTAGTGGAGTAAAAGGAGAGGATGTGTGTGTGCACTTTGTTTGCCTTATTCTTTGTTTTGCCATAGCTTGATATATTAGTGTAGACATTTAGTGGCGGAGGGTAGTGTATGGTCGTTACACTGTCATCTTCCTGTGTGTGTGTGTGAGATGTAGCTGGGCTTTTGGTTAACTCCAGCTAATTTTATTCCATAACTGTGATTGAAACTACCTAGCAAATAAATTAGCCATCTCATCTTTTAAGATACTATTTCTAGAATCATCCAAAAATCTCATGCTTGCCTAGAGAGATAAGAACAGCATATGTGATGGTATGACAGATGTGCTGGAGTGAATTAGTCCTACGCTAATTTACTGGTAGTCTCTCATGTATTTGTATTGTGAGCTGAGCTGAGTGGCCCATTGAACGTGTGATCTGACAGTGTAAACAAACTTTGACAGCAGCAGCTTTAGTCCTGCTGTGGTTTGCCTCTTTAGCCTCGTTGTTTGACTTTGGGTAATCAGATCTGCTCTGGTGAATCTCAATTCCATCCTCAGAGGTAAAATTGCTTAAAACTCAGCCTGATTCAATGTGATGTTTCAGTAAGCTTTATGGCTACCAAAACTATTGCTACCTGGCAGTGCTCAGATCAGTAGTGTGTGTTCGGCTGAACACGCAGGCACGGGATGGGGCTTGTGTCCTGTGCTCGCTGAAGCTGAACCTCCGAGCTGTGACAGCAGCGGGGGGGACGGCCGTAAGTGTCAGCGTAGCTGGGAGGCGCCCGCTGGGGAGCTCGGAATTACGGGAGATCTGCTTGGGCCTCTGAAGTTTTACCTGTGAGGTTTCTTGCAGCTATCTGCTGATGATACAGTTGTAACAGGTCAGATGTCTTTCCCTATTTGCTTTCTACTATTCCTCTTGTTTCCCTTGCATTAGTATCCCATTCCCAACTAAGTCAGTGGCAGTGCTCCCTTTGCTTTAACTCTGTATCAGTATATTACGGTGAAATTTATTTTGGTGTAAGATCTTCAAAGCTAAGTCAAAATTCTGGTTTTGCAATGAGCCTGGAAGAAAGTCAGTGTTGCAAAGTGAGAAGCAGGATATCCTTCACTTAATAGAAACATCCATCTGTCCAGTGCATTAAAAATAAAATAAAATAAAATTAAAGACTTTTTGCACATGGAGTGTTGGGCCTAGTTCTGGGCCCCCACTACAAGTGAGACGGAGCTACTGGAGAGCGCCCCACGGAGGGCCATGTTCGGTGGCTGCAAAAACCTGCCCCAAAATAGTGCTATTGTCCGGTTTATGTTAAAACCCAATTGAATGTGGTTGTCTGATCATGTAGCGGAAAGAACTGGGCCTGGTAGGTATTTATGCCAGCTGTGAAATAATGGTGAATGTGACTTGTGCTTTGCATTACTGACAGTGAAAACGTGCTCCTACTTTTTCGACAGTGGTTGTGGTTCGGCCAAGGGCATGACCAGAAGGCTACGTTCTTCTCAGTTGCTCTGCCAGTGGGTTAGCTAGACATGCTTTGAACAAAATGAGATCTGACAGCTCATCATGCTAAGTAAAAACTGTGAAGTTCTTCTAACCCTGAAGAATCCTTTTGTTTTAAGAAATCTAATTTTATTGTGCAGAAACTTTTCCTTTCCTGGTTAGGCTGAGAAATTTTTATGCTAGCTTTCTAATCCTTAGCATTCTGGTTGTGGTTGCTACAACATACTAACTTCCTTAATTTGTAATTTTCAATCTTGTTACAAGAGCATTATACTGCACTAATATTTGTTGTGGCTGTCTATATTCCCCTTGATTTCAAGTACTGTTTTGTATAATTATTTTATGGCAAAGCATCACTAGGTTCTCTAACTCCTCTGTTACTCCCTTGGAATTCTGAACTCTTAGGCAAACTAGTGCAGGGAGAACAAAGCAAACATCTGTTCTCGTGTTTTTTTTGTAACCAGCAGGCAAGGTTCATTTGTTTTTTTCCTTTGTGTCCCAGGATAGAATGGGCAGAATGTGTCCTTATCTCCAGTATGCACTGATGACAGGCAAATACGTTTGATTATTGCTGGAGACTGTTTATTGTTAATATTTCACTTCCATATGCTTCAGAAAACAATTATGGAAGTAAATCTACATTTAGAAGTCATGAAGTCCCCCTCACCTGACTGTGTGTGATTAGAGTGTTAAAAAAACTAGAGCATTACAGTTTAAGTCCAGTTATAAACTCACATAGTCAACTGTAAGTTCATTTCATTGCATGTATATATTCATAATATTAATAATTCTATTAAGAAATGCATTTTTAAGTCTCAGTATAAAGCAACTCCAAGCCTATACTGCAGCTGGCTCTAACTGATTGAGTAATCTTTCCTTGAGAAATTTCAGATGATGCTAAACAGAAGGGAATGCTTCAATAGTATTCAAATCTGGGAGGTCAATGCTAGGGAGTGTAATGTTTGCAAACACTAATAACTCATACATACAAGGTAAGAAAGCAAGGAATTAGCACAGCAGATTACCTGTGTTATAAGGCTCAAATTCTTGGTTGTGTGATTTAAACAAGCACATTTGCTGCTGAGGAAAGTGGAGGGATATGCCATGAGAGCCAAATTCTCCTCCCTTCCATCAGAAAGAAGGGAGTTTAGCACCTGACAAAAAAAAAAAAAGGTTCAGCTTCTATTTGAGAGGTTGAAAAGAGATGTCATTTTCAAGCATATTAAGGGAATTATAAAACTAAGTAAGAAAATCAAAATAATTGAAAATAAATCAATATTGACAGCTGCCACTCTTCCAAATTTACTTTGTTGTATCTAGCAATTGCAAGGACTCGAGGCAGTGGGTAGAATGGTATGTCTGTTTGGCAGCATTGCCTGGGTGGACTTTGACTGTAAAACTACAGCACAGCAGTCTTGAATGCCCTGTCAACTCATTCATCAGTCAGAGCACTTTTTGATTCCCTGTGCTTAAATTTTATGCAGTATTTCCATTTTGCAAAGAATAGTTTCGTTAAACTGTTTTAAAGTTGCTATGTCTCTATTTTCCAGTTGCGATCTTGCTGACCTGCAGTGGAATAAAAATGTAGAAATGACATGCGCATCATTTAATTGGTATCATTAACAATTTTTTCCACCGTTAAGGAAAAAGCAATAGCAATTCTTGAGAGTACAGTGTTCCTGGGAACAGAGGAATCAATGTTTAATTGAGATTATAATACTGATTCTGGGCAGGATCGGGTAAAAATTCCTGCCACCTGAGTATCAACAGCTTATTTCGAAAGAAAAAGCAAAGACCCTTTTCTTTTTAGGGTACTGGAAGAGCTGATGTAGAACTGCATCTCACAGAAGCATAAATACGAGACTTGTCAGAAAAGTCAAAACATGTTAAACTAATTCATGGTGAAAGTAGATGTGAACCAAACTTTTCTGGGGACTAGCCAGAGTATGAATCTTCTCATGTGCCTGAGGAAAACTTTGTGGATGACTGCAGTGCTTCAAAATCAAGTGACAGACCTTGACTGATTGCCCAGAGTAAAAATGCTAGGTGTTTGGGAAGGCTCATGGTTCTGAAATGACCCATGCAAATTTGAAACCGTCTGTTTTTATAATGTCAATGTACATTCTGTTGGAGTAGGGAATAATAAGCAAAGGTATCAGCTCCTATTAACTTTAGAATTACTTTGAATATGATTTTTTTAATGGTTTGGGACTCCTTCTGGTGGCGTGCATGCTAATTTAAATGACATTTCAGCAAGAGATGTGCCAAACTGAAGCTTGCATGCTGTAGAACTTTCCTCTATAAAGGTCATTGTTTAATGTGATAGATGAAAGGTGTCTGAAGGACATGTATGTTCAGGTAATGAGGCACTGGAGATAGTTTTGAGATCCTTTCTTAAAGAGCTGTATCACATTATCAGTGCTAATCAAGTTAGTTCAAAACACTAATGTGTGCTGGGTAACGTGATGCCCGCTACTCAGAAAAAGAAACCGAGTAAATGAGAAGCTTAGCTAACTTACCTGACAAGTGTGGGGCTGTGTTCAGAATGGAGCTCAAAATTCGTAACTCCACACTTCTGCTCTGCCCCTCCAGTCTCATGCTCTGTTAGCTTGAAATTATTTCTTTATAATTGTCATGTGGTAGACTCTTCATTTGCCTAAGCTTACGAATCTAATGCCTAAAATACAGTGGTTGGATTCCAGCTAACATGCTTTGATCAACCTGCTGTGTATGTGTCCATGCTCTTCCATTTGAGAATATCACAGATGGCACCAGATCCTTTTTCTTAGACTACTGAATCTTATGCATTTCTTAGAAAATGTCTGTAGTTTTACTTGTGTACATCCTACTGCTCACAGCCTAATCACACAGTCATTTAGCCTGGAAGAAGCCCATGGAGTTCATCTAGTCTAATATTAGTTCTGCTCCATACAGGCTTAACTTCAAAGTTTGAGCAAGTTGTTTTGGACTATGTCAAAGTTTCAAAGTCTCCAAGATTTTCAGAGATTCCACAGCCTCTTTGGGCAGCTTATTTCCACTGCCTAATGTTTTTCCCCTTCCATTGGGAATTTCATTTGCTTTGGTTTCATAGAATCATCGAATGGTTTGGGTTGGAAGGGACCTTAAAAGATCACCTAGTTGTGCCCACCTGCCATGGGCAGGGATGGCACCCACTAGATCAGGTTACCCAAAGCCCCCTTGAATGCTTCCAGGGATGGGGCACCCACAGCTTCTCTGGGCAACCTGTTCCAGTGCCTCACCACACTCCGAGTAAACAATTTCTTCCTTGTATCTAATCTGAATCTGCTCCCTCTTTTAGTTTAAAGCTGTTAGCCCTTGTCCTATCACTGCACACCCTGGTAAAGAGTCCCTCCCCATCTTTGCTGTCTTGGTCCTTATAGGCAAGCCTGCTGTTGACCATCGCATCACCAATGAGTGCTTGCTTATCTATGAGTAGCAGATCCGACACAGCACCTCCTCTAGTCAGCTTGTCCAGCAGCTGCATCAAAAAATTGTCACCAATGTGCAGTAGAAATTTGGATTATTGGTGTCATGCTTCATTACTTTTCCAGAATCACAGAATCCTTTAGGTTGGAAGAGACCTTCAAGATCACCTAGTCCAACCTATGATCTAACACAAGATGTTGGGATGTTAAAATTTCTCGTGAGAAGGCCTACAACTGAGTCTTCCAATTTTATTTAAAGATGTTTTTCCCTTTTTCTTCTGGACTGAGTTGTCTATAACAGACATCCACCAACATCCCATCTTTTTAGTTTTCCTTCCAACATTGACCCATAATTTCTTGGCCAGCCTTTTCTCTGCTGACAACAGGTGACTGTAGTGGAGAGGTTTCTGTACAAAAAGCACCGTCTGTCCCCGCAGTCTTACCTTTCCTGGCAGTCTGTACATATCCATTGCAGCACTTGATTCATGTGAGCAATTCTGCTGTCTCTAGTGATCCCAGTGACATTATAGCTCTGCAACTATTTGTGAACTTCTAATTCCTCCTGTTCGTTTTGTGTTGTGTATGTTTATATACCTATATACATACTAGATTTTTTATAGATTTCTATTTTGGTATTCTGTCACAGTGCCTCTGGATCACTGTCTTGAATCCCTGCTTTCAACAGACCTCAAAAGAATGCAGCAGACTAATGGGAAGAGAGGTGATGGGGAAAAATATTTCTATTTACTATAGAAACTGCAAATCATGCTGAGTGCTGCAGAACTGAGCAGAATGATAAGGCTGTGCATACCCTGAAGAAAGAGAAGTTTAGACTCCTTCTCTATGGTACTCAGTCCTTGCAGGGTTAAAGGTGGTTGATAACTGCTGTGAACAGAGAAACTGAGCTCCATTGATTTATTTTATGACATTTGCATTTGAGCAGCCATTATTTTCATTTAATATTAATGAGCAAAAATGGTAAATTTCAGTGTTTAGGGCAGGTTGGTTGTCTTGCATGCTCAGAATGACCCTTTTTCTCTGTATGCAGAGCTTCTAGCAATGTGCAGAGTAGTTAGCTCAGACATGAGAGGTTTACATGTCAGTATCCAGAGTTTAGAGGCGCCATCCCCCTTGGTGCTTTTCATAAATACCAAACCTCACAAATGAGTGGTAATCTGAGAGTCTTGATTTTTCTCAGGTTTTGCACTGAGTGGTAAATTCAAACTTCTACTACTGTGGCTGTGCGGGGATCTTGCCACAGGGCAAGCAAATTTTCCCCAAAATACATTTTAAAACCTTAATATTTTTAGAATGGTTTAATGATTTATTTTTTAAGGTTTCCTTTTCTGGATTTTGAAGATTCAAAGTTGGTGACATTGCTGTACCTAAAACAGATGCTGAACAGACAGCTGCATAGCTAAATATATGCAGTCTGAACATTTGACATTTGATTAGCAAATTGGGAACCATAATTGCTTATTCTTTGCATAAGTTATCTCTGATACCCTAGATTATACCTGATATCTGCTAGAGTATGAAGTTTTTGGTTGAGGTCTTGCACCTATTTAGAAATTTTTGGTAAGCAAGTTTAAAAAAAGAAAAAAGGCAGCACAGAACAGTATGTTATGTGCAGAATACTTGAAGGGCATGTTAGGATCTTGAGTTTAGCTGCTTAAAAGATTGAAGGTAAACGATGAAGCCTAAATGTAGTGGTAATGTGTTAATGGAAAGCATCAGTTAATCAAGTGCCATCAGTTTTAAATGGTAAGTCTTTTGTGATCATTGTACATTATCCACTTCATTCTGACCATGATATCTTCAAGAAAAAAGATAATGTGAAGTATGGGCTTGATGACAAATGGTATTATGTGACTTACCAGTTTCTGAAAAAGAATGTGAAAGATTAGGAAAACAGCCCCCGCACACACCCTTTCTTCTCCCTTGATTTCTAACCAAATTTTTTCTTTCATTTTTCTTGGTAAGATCAGAACTGAAAAATCTGGAAGCTCTACATACAGAACTATTCTAAATATATTTCTATTGTGTGTAAGGCTTATAGTAGCTGATAAATGTCTCTTGAAATTTCTTTTTCTGTAAAGAAATGCTGAAATTTCATATTTGAATTCCATAATATGAAATGACTTTGAAATACTTCTGTACTCAATATGTTGCTGAAAAATCACAGCACTGACCAATATAATGCACTTGCTGTGTTTTCTCACACTTGACTTCTGTCTCGAGGTACAGATATTAAGAACAGTGCTACAACAAATGGATAGGCTGTGAAAAATTAGAAGGCTGCTGATTTGTTGCTGCTGGCAAAACCCATGGAATGGATCAGTAGACACAGCTTGCTGGTGTGTCCATATGCTGAGTTATTGACAACAATTTCGCAGTTAAAATAATTACTCAGGAATTTCAAAGAAAAACAATGCGTGGAGCAGTCATAGTATTCTTTTCAAAAAGCTAAATCAATGAAAAGTAAGATTGGAATGGTATTAATGTTAGAAGGCCAGTAATAGGTAGCGATGTTGACTGTCCAACACAACTCTTAAAATTTCATTTAAAAATGGGCTATAAAATGAGTTGGGCATTGATGCATGCTAAATGCACTTTAATGAAGTGATGGATTCCAGTCATTAGGAGCAACAATATGTAGTGCAAATACTTGCACTTTTCTGAGGATAATTATTCGATTGGGTAGGAAAATCAATGTGGTAAATACCTTCATCTTCTTCAGATACCATTGTCTTACATTCTTGCCTCTTCTGGGTTACTGCTACAGCTGCACATTTGTAAGCTGTTTCCATCTTCTCTACCCTTTTTACTATTGATAGACTGTAGGCTCTGCATTATCATAGAATCTTAGAATGGCTTGGGTTGGAAGGGACCTTAAAGGTCACCTAGTTCCAACCCCCCTGCCGTAGGCAGGGATGCCACCCACTAGACCAGGTTGGCTAGGGCCCCATCCAGCCTGGCCTTGAACAGCTCCAGGGTAGTCTGAACATCTGATAGAACATCTCCAGTAGTTGTGGTCTTGGGCCATAATCTTGTATATGTTGATTACAAGAGGAAATGAAAGGGAGTAAAAAAAAACTCAAGTTCTGAGTCCTTGTCCATTTTCCACAAGGCTTCTAAGAAAGCAGAGAGGGTTATGTTTATTGTGTTAACACATCTAGACGTAAATATCTGGATCTGATAGTTTGAGTATTATTAATAATTGATGACCATATTTGGTGTAAAAGGTCCTGTTTTGAATACTTGAGAAACAAATGAGTTTTAATCTAGCCACACACTTTTTGTTTTAATTCCTGCAGGTTAATAATTTTCTTGTTTAATATTTTCCATGGTTGGACTTGTTATGCAAGAAACATTTAGGAACTCAAGTTTTTTCACCCTTTCTGTAAGGAGAAGGGTATTTTTATTCTTCCATCCAAATGCTGCCTGTACAAATGTCAAAGGTCAGGAGTTATTGAGCTGCCAAATCAAAGAGAATTTCATGACTATCTGAAAAGAGCCTTTTGAAATGGGAATGGAATGAACTTCTGAATATTACATACTACTCAGTAATAACAAAAAATCGTAGTGAAAAATGTCACTGAGCAGCAAAACTGGGTGTTTTTGTAGAGGTACAGCCACATGCCTTCCCTAGGTGTCATTAGTTGCTTGTATTTCTAAGGCAGGCCAGTATCCATTACAACAAGGAATTAAGTTCTGATTTTTTTCAAAGGCTTAAAGATCAGATCAGTTGAAAGAACACCTAGCCCAGTCTATATACCAGGACACTCAGCTAATCAGAATGACACCTTTAAATGTGCATATGAAATAAACGTCGCATATCTTAAGTCATCCTAGTAAGTCTGTTATTGATATAAGTAAAAGAGCAAACTTGCCTCAATCTTTCCTATATTTTTGCAGGCTGAGGAAAATTCAAGAGGCATAATATCCCCCTATTAATTTATAGGAATCACACAAAAAGGAATCACAGAGAACATAGTTTTCTGTGATTAAGAGACCAAATTTATTACTTAAAATGAGCAGTAACTCTTTCTCTATGCGCAGTCAACATATTACAGCATTTTTAATGGTTCTAGCTAATGATTATGATAATTCTTGGTATTTTTTCTTTGAAAATAATTGATTTCAAACTAAAAGCCATTCTTTAGTATTTTACTGAAAAACAGCTTATTTTTAGTAGTTTCAAAATGCAATGCATCCTTTTAGTTCCTTTTAAACTTGTTTGAGCAACAAACTATTTCATATTGTCATTGTTACAGTTTATATGGACTTATGAGTGTAATGGAACCAAAAGTACATTTGCAGAAGTACACAAATCTGTGCTTTTTTCTTTCTCCTGTAAATACTCAGAGGATGATTGAACTGTGCCTTGATGGAGAGCAGTGCGCAGAGGAGGACTCATCGTGTGGTCTGACCTTGTAAAGGCTTTAATCTTTGTGCTTCTTTGCAGCATGCTTCACATGCTTATGGTGCTCCAGGAGAAGGTCGGTGCACTTGCAGATTGTGTGAATATTTGAAATGCTTTGTAAGAAGGGCAGGTGAAAATTTAGTTAAGCAAAATAGAAAATTGGCTGGGTAACATGAATTGCTTGCTTTTATCAAATGAGTTGAATTTGTAATAATTTACATATAGGCTAAAGAGGAGCTCCTATTTGCATTGTAAAGTAGTGTTACATTACTTTTACAAAGCCTAAAACTATGTTGTATATTCTTCAGCACCCTCTACTGGTCTTGCATGAAGCAAAATTTGAGCAAGCAGATATGAAGCAAGCAAACAAACATTGTAGTGTTTTTCTTCCCAGATTTCAATTATGAATTCATTCAAGTTTCTGCTTTTACCACTACAGAGTTCTCTGCCTGTCTTTTTCAGTGCCCTGAGTGTGGCTCTGCCAAGACACAGCATAAGTCACCTCCTTGAGGAGCCTGCTTCTCATGCTCCTGGATGTTAAGCAAGGATGTGCTTAGCCACACACCACGGTTCTCTCTGGGTCTCTTAATTCTGCTGTATAAGGTTAGGAAGCAGAGAGGAGTTATACTGCAAATGCAAGCAGCCTGAGCTGCACGTCAGAAAGAAGGGAAAGAGGGACTATAGCAAGGGCAGAAGGGACCTTGTGTTGGAAAGACTATTCCTGGGAAATGAAGCATAGGGAAGTTAGGGGAAGCTCTAGAAAAGCCATGTGGCAAAATGCAAGCTGTTCCATCCCACGTTTTCTGTTAAGAAGGTTCTTCTGGGGTACCTTGCTCATCTTTGAAAAATGTTAATTTTTCACTGTTACCTTACAAACAGCTAAACAATCCATCCCTGCAGTCTGTGTGGTGCTGCATGTGAAAAGCCTTGTATTAGAAAACCAATACACTGAACGAAGCTGTGAGTACAGAAGAAAAAGTTTGCTCAGTTGAGTCTGAGAAGAAAATAGTCGTATACAGGGGTTTCTGTACTGCTGCAAAGATTTTAGAAAGTCAGAAGGTGGCTGGCTGAGTTCCAGAGTTTGGGATGCGGCTGAGCTGCAGGAGGTTCCCACTTGCACACTGCTGGCCCTTTACACAGTAAGGGGACAGACATACTGTGCAAGGTAATCTAGGGAATGATAAAATACTGGTTTACACCAGCCACAGACAGATGTGTTCATCTATCTACCAGTCGATTTTAGTGAGAGAAGTTTATCAAGTCAGAATATGAAGCCTGTCACATTGAACCAACAGAAGTTATGGTTGTCAATATAGATCAACATATTTTATTATTTCTGCAAAATAAAAATGAGTGATTTGTGCCTAAAGTTTCCTTGATACAATCTTTGTACTTAGGCATGTATTTCAAATCACTGTAACAGTGTTACTGTTCTGTGATTTTCGTACTACTTGAAGGGTAACACAGCTTGAGTAGGGGTAAAATGTCTTAAAGCAATTTGTGTGCAATTTCAACAAAAATAAAAACCTTATTTCAAAGAAATGCAGGAAACTACCTACTTTGCTTTAAAATGTGATAATGAGACTTTATATTAGAATGCTAGTATAGTGGTTATGTAAAGAGTGAATTGCTCATCATAAAGATTAAATCTTCATTGTGCTGTGGCAAGTGGCAATGAACTGGCAATCCATCTGCTCTTGCTTTCTTCAAATATTAGAATTTATTACTGCAGAAAATAATAGCTGCTAATTTTCCAACCAACCACCTGTAAAGAACAAGTCATTGAACAGATAAGATGTGATTTTTTCCCCCCATGTACCGCACCTTCAGCTAACTTCATTACCAATATTTGAATGAGAGCATATTTCAAGTGTAGGGCAATTATATGGTTCTGTGCCTTGTATAACTTGTTAAAAACAGTAATTTGCTGGCATAAAATTAATTCTGTACTCAGTTTAGATCTAACTAGCTTAAAGTAAGAATATTTCTCATTTCAAAATCTCTAAGCACTAGAGGCTTGCTTGGATATGTTTGTTTATATCATGCTTTGGTAGAATATTGATTCTAAAGTAGATTTGTAGACAGTTGTGGTAGTGGTGCCATTATATGTTGACAGCACAATATAATACCATTTTTTTCTATAGGCTCATTTGTACAAAATTTCCTTTATTCTAAATGTGTATAATTCCTTCTGTCTGAACAGAACCATGAACAGCGGTTGTGCTTTGTAAGAGAGGAATTCAGCAGTGATAATGCACTCCTTTACTGTTTTAAACTTCAGTAGCTGTCTTTTCTTTCTCCAAGTTAGTCTATTGTGATGTGTGAATGTTTGCCCAACTCCCTTTATCTCAAAACATCCGAGACCATCTTTTTTGTAATATGGCATGCTTGTGTAGTAGCATTTTTGGCTGTGTTGAAACTGTGGGCCTTGCATTTGGCAAAGAACAGTGTATTGCCTTCCAAACTCTGTTTTTCAAAGGAACTTGTGATATTTTTATGTATCATTAAAACTTCACCTTAATATTTCCTTTTCAGAAATACTGAAAAATAGAATCACTTCTTACAGCAATGCTTTGGCCTAGCCTGCAGTCCAGAGAATGTGTTTTGTTTTTCTGGTTTGACACAGTGACGGGCTGGCTGTTTATGGATGAATCTTTGAAGTCATCCGAAGTCATCATAATTAAGCAATCTCGGTTTGGGAGTCAATGAGGGTTACTAGCAGAACAATTATGCTGTGTGCCAGCTATTTCATTAAAAGTTCTTAACATGGAAAATCTTAGCTTAAGAGCACGACATAAATGGCCACCAACAGATTTTATGAGGTGAAGTTTCTCAAGTGGGACACCATTTTTAGAACTGGGGAACAGCCAGGAGGGTCTTTGATGTTCTGGCAGATGCTGTGAAAGCTCCAGAAGGCTTCCTGGAAGGTTAAGGAAACAACCGTGATACCTTTTTTTTTTTTTTTCTCTAGCCTCCCTGTGTTTCTATACCAAAAGAAGAGTTTTTAGTAAGTTCACTGTTAAACTTCTACATTCTTTGCCTTGACTATTGCTCTCTCCCTAGAGATGTTTAAGTGTTATGCTATTCAGATTACTGAAACTGTAGATCATAAGGGGGAATGCCCGACAAGGAGCATTCACTCAGTAATGAATGAAAACTGGAGACAGGGTCTGAATATTAGTCCATCCTAGTAGGTTTTAAAGTGTGTGCTGTCCCAAGTTGATTTCTTAGAGCAGTCTGGAGACCTCTTACGTGAACTGAGTGTTTCCTGATCTGAAGTATGCTTTCAGTTTAGCTGACTATTTTTTGCTAATTCTGTATTAGAAAAATGGGTCTGTGAATAATTACCTATTCACTTGTCTGGGTAAGAATGAGAGTTGTTTACCTAAGAATATTTATGAAGTTCAAACACTCTATTGGAAGTATTTTGGGATGAGCACAGATGGTAAATACATTACTCAAGAGTGATGAATCCCCAAGTGATCTATGAAGACCATTTTGTTTTCAGGGACGTCAATGAGGAGCCACCAGTTTCTTGAGGTGATCTTGTTAATTTCGTATGTAAGTTTTACAGTTTATCTGCCAGGCTCTGAAGAGCAATTAAATTCACCTATGCTCATCAAAAGACCTAATGAGCATCGTAAGTTTTGATGATAACGCTGTTCTTTTCTTCTTTAGGTAGCATCGTTCATTAAGAGTGCGATAGACTTTAAGCACATAAATGTCACACCTTCAGAACGGGCTGGCTTTCTTGCAGGAGGCCTTTTAATTTAAGTTCTGACTTCAATTTATATCCTACACAGGTTGAGTCTTTTGCAGGCAGAAAGTCACGTAGGTATCCCTGGCACGGTCTGCTCTGGTTCATGCAAGCACATAGTATGTAATATCCTAACTATTTTTGAAAGGATGGCTTTTGTCTGATACTTGCTTCCTACTTATATCAAAAACATCAGGGAAGCCTACATAAATGCATTAAAGTGCATTATTAAATACTATTTTTTTCTAGAATAAATTCAGTCTTACAATAGAATGCTCACATTCATATGCGTTTTCATAAAGTTGACTAGAACTCTTAATTGTGAGCTCTAGTATAAAAAATCTGAATGATGTAATACTTCTGGTGTGGAATATTGATACCTCGATGTGAAACAATTTCATATAACAGTCACAGTATTTGCTGTATGTGTATAATGAACACCAGAGTCTGGTATCTCCCAGTGATTCCAGATGTATCTAGCTTTTTCACCCTAATTTAGGATTTATTTCTTTTGTATCAATGTCATTTCAATGTGAGTCTGTAAGTACATAAAGGTGAACCTAAATCATTCACCTAGTGTTTTAAAATGTAATGTCCCCATACTGCCCGTATTATATTGAAAGCTATAAAAATACACCTTTGTTAGCAGTGGTAGTTGCTATATGACAAAAGCTACTAAGTAGCACACAAATGATCCTGCAAGATTTGTTAAGTGGAAGAAGTTTTATACTGGGGGTGGAGTGGGGAAAGGGGCAGCTTGTTTGTTGTTTCTGTACCACTGTTGTAGTGTTCCTTCAATATGGGTGAAGGAACATTTTGTTTTAGCAGAAAATGAGAGAGAACACTGAGCAACTTCTCCTGGTTCTCTATAAACCGGGGAACTGATTCATTTTAACAAATGCCTCACTTCTCAGCACATTGTCGGGACTATCCTAAGAGTGTCCCACTGGGATAAGATTTATGAGCCAATTTGGAAGTTGGTGCTCCAGAAGCCCAGAGTAGCGAACGTGCCTCCCACTGACCAGTGTTGATCACAGAATGCTCTAACTTCTACACAGGTAGTAGACTACTTCTGTGTCCCACAGCACTACCGTAAGTTTGTAATCCTTTCCATTCGCTACAACAGCAGCAATATTGCTATTGTAATTTTATTTTTTTTATTTTATTGTTAAAAATTAAAAGCAATAAAGTTATTAGACTTGCAGTCTTTGCCAAAATTAGAGAAACTATTACCAGAGTGTGTGTGTGTGTGTATTTACAATTTTAATATAAAAAAAATATATGCAAGTGAATGTGTGTAAAACTTAAAGTATTTTAAACTTTGGCAAATACTCATGCCCCTTGCCCTATAAGATCACATTCCTGTTCTCCCACATTGACTTTCGAGTTACAATGCAAATACTATCTTACTGTCTTGTCCGTGAAATTAAAATCAACTGGATCATGTTTAAAAAGCTTATTGCATGTGAGGATCGGAAGCCTAAATGGTAAATACTGAGTAAAACATACTTTTTATCTCATGTATGTGTTCTACTTGTTTTAAAGTATATAGTTAGATTGAAAATATTATGAGGTATTGTCTACTTCTGAGAATTAGTTAAGTTTTAATGTTTTAGAAACCTTACCATTCTGATTCATTTGTCTATGAAATGTTTGCAAGGGAGACAAACATCTAGGAATGATAAAGCTGTAAGAAGTTAAGCTCTTTTGGTATTGTTTGTATTCAAATACATTGGCTGTAAATTTGAAATATTGCTAAAATATGTTGCTTAAACTAGAGCAAAAGAGCAACAGAAAACAGAAGGAAAATCTGTGTGGGTAAATGGATAGAACGAAGGCTAGAACAGAGAAGAGGATGCATTTAAAATATGTAAGGCACGCTTCTTTTAACAAACAAGCATATGTGCCAGCCTAGATATTTTTGAACTTCCTCTTGTAGGCTTATATTGGTTAGGAAAAAGCACTGAATTTCTCATGTTACATGGAGAGAATTTCTCTTCTTATATGGGAAGAACAAAAAGTGCATGCTACTTAAATAGAAAAGTAGCTGTACTAATTTCATTAAGACTTGTTAACCGTATGGTTATGAAGTCAGCAAGAGATTCAAGGCAGGATTTTCCAAATACCAAGGGGTTACAAGGCTATTCTCTGTTAAACTAGCTTCTCTGATTCTCCCTAAAGTTATTCTTTTTTCTATTCCAGCATTTCTTCTGAAAGTGGCATCCATGTAGTTCAAGACTAAATTGCAGTCTTTCTTCTGTCTCTTGACTGAAAGTCGGTTCAGTGTTTTCATAATCACGCAAGGTGGAAACCCACCATTTTCTCAAGATGCTTTCAAACAAGTGCTGGCTGATGGTAGTAGGTTAAAGAGGCATGATGAGATAATAATTGTATTATGTAATGGGGAGATATGTAAACAAATGAACTTTTGGTTTAATTTGTGTGCAGAGTTGAACCCCACAGTATTTTAAACCATCTGAACTGCTCCCCTTGATTTTTCCCTATTCTGTAGCTTAAAATGTTTCCAAGGTCCCCCAGGTGAGGATAATCTATTGAGCTGGGGAGCAGTTGGCACATGCATGTTGGTGGGCGAGGTAAGTGCTGTATCTTGGCCAGGAGGTGTGAACAGAAGAGGAACCATTGCAGTTCCTCTGCTAATTCCATCAGCCCAACTTCATTCACTGAACAAGAAACGTATGGGTTTTGATACTGGATTTGGCTACCTTCCTGCCGAATACAAGTATTTGTTTTGAAAGCTAGTGGGGAAAAAATTGATAGCCAGTTGTCTTGATTTAAAAAAACAAAAAACAAAAACCAAGCAGGGTAATATAAGGAATTAAAGAATTTTATCATAAAGAGTTGTAATCCCTCGTTCCATTAAATGTCTCTCTGATACAGGTTGTAACACTTTCAGCTAGGGTCAGACTTTATTTGTTGAGTTACCAGGATATTGTAAAGAATACTAGATCTGATGAAGTATTAAACTAATATTTTTTTCTCCAGTACTTTCATCTCAGTTGTAATACGAATTTAAGATGAACAGTGGCTCAAAGAAAGGTTTTTAGTAACCATTCTGACCTCATTTTTTTTCTCCTCAGAATATTGTTTCTCACGTGTAATACGACTAGCCCAGTGTCCAGACCTGTTCTGTCTGTATGGCAAGCCCCATAAAACCCATTAACTGTCAAACCTTCTGTACTATCTCCACCTGCCTCCGAAGTTAAACTTGCAATGCAGCAGAAAGTATAAAGGATACTGACAGAAACCTTACTGCCACCATTTCTTAAGTAAAATAATAGATAACCCAAAAAAATAGACATCAGGGAACATAAGAAATAGATTGAATAGGTGCCCCATAGACTCTGGGCTAGTCTATTACGTTATTTTCTGTGGTGATAGACCAGGTTTGATTGACAGAATGGTCTATGCACAGTATGTGCATGTACATATATACCTGTATGTATGTGTGTACAAGTATGCATGTGCGTATTTGTAATTGAATGAAGTAATTCTATTGGCTTCTGTCTTATGCTAGCAGTACCTCATCTCACTGTGGTTCTTCAGTGTGTGGTTTTTAATGTCATAGGCATTTCATTCTTTTCTGTATATGACATTATACATGGAGCTGTGATTCTGGTGTTTTATTCACATATCAATCAGGGGCCTAAGAAGGAAAATTGTTGTGTTCCATGTGGAATTGATGTTGTTGCATTGTGTCTTACTAGGTAGAGGCAACCTGCTATTGTGATAATCAAACCAGGTTTCTGCTACTTTGTGAACTGCACAAATTATCCTTTATCATCATTTCTTATATTGCTTCCTGTCAATTGTTATTACATCGCTAAAGCACTATTATGATGATTACACTAATGTATGAACACAAGGTATTTAGACTGTAAGTTTATAATATAACATGTTATTAAAAAAAATGTCTTAGCAGTATACAAGCTCTGTTCAAGAATGCAGTGAGTTATGAGCATCTGGGATCTTAATAGGAAATTTGAATCTTGAGTATTATTAAAGTTGGTCATGAAAGATGAAACAGTTCCTTTCCAATTCAACAGTGACCTATTTCTCTTTTTACAATAATTGGAAGTATTTTTGTGTATAATATTGTGGTGCGTATCAATACTATGTGCTAACAGGAAAGCCTAGCGATTGAAATGTACGCTGTTGCAGTTGGGTTTGTAGAGGCAGTCAAAACCCTATCAACTCCATTGTAGGGTTAGTAAGCTTAACTAACTTTTTATGTTTTTTTCATAGATTAAATAATTTTCAGAGCAGTCATCACAAGGACTTACCATATTTATGCTAAAGAACAGTAATGAGATCTGAATCTGTTCAGTTTAGTGATAAGTAGTCCAAGGAAGATGTTCAGTGTTGGACTATCATAAGCCTATTTGTGTCTCATGAGGATTCAGCCTTGGTATTTTTGGTGCTCATATTCTGTTTACTATCAGTAGTTTTACACTGCTGACCGATTTATTTTGCTATGTTGACCTATATTCCACTGCAGCTCAACTGCTTTTGATGCCCCACTTTATCCAAACTATCTCACTGAAAACCTGTTTGGGTAGCTTAGTTCAGTTTTGTTTCATGCTGGTATGCAATATCTGGCACATGAACTTGTTCTGAACAACTTCTATGTGTTCTTGTATTTCATAAAAATGGGAAATTGGGAATACAGTACTCTCTCAGAGCAGTGAAACGTGCATGATACATTCCAGTTATCTGCACTTCTGTGTTCAAGTCAGCTTCTCTAAAGCTGGAAAGAAAGAGCTAAAATTTCTGCAATTGCAAATGTATGTGATATATTTGTTAGTGCTTGATCTTAACAGTGAAATCAAACAGAATGTACTTCTAAATTCAGAGCGAGCAGGATCTCCTTCTTGAGAAATGATCAGAAAATGATTTTCAGGGTAAAGTCCCAATCCTTTCAGTATCCATGGATTACTCCCACTGATAACACAGTTTCACCACTAGAACTTCATCTGTTCCACACTGCTATAGCATATATTGTTAACTGCCTTAGATGCATTGGATGAGATACTGCATGATGGTGATTTTTGCTCTGCAGTGCATTCATCATGACAAGACTGTTTTTACAGTAATTATTTATGCATCTCTTACATGCAGCTTAAAATTACTTGAGCAAGGAATGTTGTTTTTTCTAAGGCTCTCTGAAAAGTATTATAACTTACTGAGAGCAGAGCAGTCAAAGAAAATGTAAAGGTATGTTACATAAAGACATATGGGAAAGGAGGCTAACAAATCATATTGGGAAACCAGACTACAATATGCTATGCTGTAGTTGCAATAAAAACAAAGGGAATTGCTAGACATTTTTTTTTAATCATATACTGTAGATATTTAAATGTGTATCTTGTTTCTGCATTTTGCTCCTGAGAGGAGCATAAGCAGAAAGATCGTTTAATTCATAATACACAAGGCTTATTACACAAGTTTAAAGACATATTATAGGCCTGTCTTTCTGTTTCTTCAGTGGTACACTTAAACTGGGGCATGGTCAGAACTAAAGGGTGCAAAGATCACAGTGGGTAATTAACAAAACCCCTTTCTGATCCTGTTGCAGTTTGTGGCGCAGAGATCTCTACAAGATACTCTATTATGTTTTTGATTGTGTGTATTCACAAATACTCCCTGGCAGCGGAGCTGAACATCAAATATTACTCTTGCACTCGTGTACTATTAAGATTTACAAACTAGACAAGGTAGTGTTGTGGAACTGGATCTTGTGAGAGCATAACTTAGATAATTCTATTAAATGTGGATCAGAGATGAAGGTATGTTGCCAATCAACGTGCACATGTATATCACAAGTTCTGGATTAAAAGGAAGATCTGACCTGTGTGGCACTCAGAATTTTTATATTATAAAACCAGACTGTGGTTCCATTACCTCGGCCCTGGAATCTGCCAGAATCACTGTGGCCTGTCTGGTGAATTGAAGTAGTATTTAATGTATTTAATTGTATTTAATGTATTTAACGTGTTTAAAAGTAGTGGGCCATTTTCCAGTAACAAGTGAGTTAGTACTTGCCGATGTTATTTTGATACAGAGCAACAGCATAAACAGGAGGGGTAGCTTTTGCAGCAAAGAGGAATTTTTCCCCTTCTATGTGATTCTTTCTTTGAGAGGCTGTGAGCTGCTGTTGCTCAGATGCTCTGAGAAATGTCTCACAGTCATAAAGAGGAAGAGGAGAAATTTGGCTGATTCAGGAGTTGACCTCTCATCCATACTGTAGCAAGTGCTGTTGAGAGCACAGGCACAGGATTATAGCACAAGTGCAAGATAATGCCAGAGGTACCAAGGGTACAAATGCAAACCACAAAGGATAAATTACTGGTCTCTTAGAAATGCAACTCAAGCTTGCATTCTTTAGGGAGCAGCACAGGAAACAACAAACGTAAAATACTACAAAATATTTCCGGTGGAAGTGCAGAGAAAGCCATAAGGTATAAAAAGCCGTTATATCACCTTCAGGCACGGGAGTAAAGGAAGAAGAGAATCGTTCCTACATCTCCATTCAGTTAAGGTTTCTGTGCGTTACCAGCATTTCTACTTACTGCTCCCAGGCTTTTCCTCCCCTTTGCTGGATAAATAGCTGTTTCCCTGCTGCTGGCTCAGCAATCATATGTAAAAGTTTATTTTTATAAATCTAGTCAGGTATATTAGAAATACAGAAAATAATGTGTATTTTGTGCTCTGACATCCTCGCACAGGATGAGGGATGTCACATTACCGGGAAGTAAACTCAGATGCGTCGCCCTGTGAGGCATCTTCTGAATCAGTGAAGTAGGGGAACAGTCACTGCTTGAGCTCATCTGAGAGTTCGCCTTAAAGCAGAGAGGGCAGGGCTGGGTGATTGGACCTTGGTTTTCATGGGGTTGCCAAAACTTTTGGCTGCTCCTGCAGCCTCACCTCCAATACTGTGTGTGGTTTTGGGTGTCACAATATGAGACACAAAGCTATTAGAGAGTGTCCAAAGGAGGGCTACAAAGATGGCAAAGGGTCTGGAGGGGAAGACATATGAGGAGCAGCTGAGGTCCCTTGGTTTGTTCAGCCCAGAGAGGAGGAGGCTGAGGGGAGGCCTCATGGCGGCCTGCAGCTTCCTCAGGAGGGGAGCGGAGGGGCAGGCGCTGATCTCTGCTCTCTGGTGACAGCGACAGAACCTGAGGGAATGGCATGGAGCTGTGACAGGGGAGGGTCAGGCTGGGTGTTAGGAAAAGGTTCTTCACCGAGAGAGTGGTTGGGCACTGGAACAGGCTGCCCAGGGAAGTGGTCATGGCATCAAGCCTGCCGGAGTTCAGGAAGCATTTGGACAATGCTCTCAGACATAGGGTCTGATTTTTGGGTGGTCCTGTGTGGAGCCAGGAGTTGAACTCCATGGTCCTTGTGGGTCCCTTCCAACTCGGGGTATTCTATGATTCTATACCCAAGGAAGTGAAAAGGAAACACCAAACATAAGACACATCTTTTCTCAAGATTCTGGTAAACAAGATTTATAGACGCATAGTTAAGCAATAAGTCTTTTCACCATCAGGACTTAATTTTCAAAATTATTAATTCTCAATAAATTTCCTGAAGTTTCTAAAACTAATTCCTAATGCAGAAAGAATTTCAGTTTTCCTTGAAACTGATGTTTTAGGCATACAAGGGGCAGGCTTCAGAGAGATACTTCTGATTTGTAAACTATGAACAGTTCCTAAAGCTTTTCTCAGATTTCCTTTTCTTAGATTTAAGTGGAAATATCCTTAATGCATTTCTGTCACAGTTATGGCAGCCATTAATACATCACCCAACAACAGAGTTATAATGATGCATTGCTTATTCTATATACTCTGACTTGATACGAGTGGTGATAACATGTACAGAATTCTAAACCACTGAAGTCCTTAATACTTGAAGAAATAAACACTTAACAACAAAAAATCTGCAAACCATTTTAGTGAACACATGAATTTAGATGTAAAACAAAACAAAAATCCACCACCAACAAAAGCATGTTCTTCTCTGAACAAGTTTAGAAAAAACACCTTGATCTGAGAGTTGGTATTAGTTTTCCTCTATTGGAACAATGCAGCCATTGCAATAGTGTTACTTTTCTTCTAATTTCCTTTGAAAAATATAATGCAAATTAAAAGGTGCTTTTCTATTTTTTGAGAGCTTCCTGTTGTTTTTTCCTTAATGAGTCAGCCTCACAAGACTTGTCATTTGGTTGGTTTTCTACATAAAACAGGTGGAAATTCTCTTATCTCGCTTCTTTCTAATCTCTGTGAAAGCACAACAGATTTTACAATTTGAGGCAGAAAAAGGAGCTTTTCCTCTATACACTTGTAGCACAAGATAGCTGAAAATTGCCCTCCTAATCATTGAGTGGGCAAGTACTTCAAAATGATGTTACGCCTGATCAAGTAACATCATTTAAAACTTTTTTTTTGTGAATACATTTATGTCTTAAGATCCTGTTAACCTGTTCAGCAAATTCCATGGTCTTTATCCTTTGAAAGACAGCTGAGGATATACTGTGAGTTTGGAGTCCCTTTGAAGACAATTGGAGATTTGGTGACTTAATGCAATTGTGCAGTTGCTGTCACGGGAGATGAGGTCTTTTCATCTTGTGTAGAACTATCTGTATGTTAAACTTGTGCATAAATGAGTTTTTGACATATGTATTTCAGATGTGAGTGGCTGACTGGGTGGGTCTCTAGAAAGCCTATATCAGAAGTGCAAACACATTACCAGCAAAAAAAAGGTAATCAACTGCTGGCCTGAAAAGCATAACAATGAAAGACTGAGGCAATTGATAGGGTTATGTGCCTAGAAAATGTTGGAAAGTTTTTGTTACTGTTATATGAAGTTACGCCTATCTGTTCAATGCAGATTTAATGAGGTTGATGGCTTTTCCTAGATGCTGGTGCTTACTCTGGAATTTCATTTGCAGTATTGGTGATCGAGCAGCATTGAGTATTGTGCTGCTGTGACTAGCTTAGATAAGAATCACTTCATAGATCTGGATACAGAACTTTCCAAGTGACAATAATATCTACTTAAACTGAGGAAGGTATTCTGAAACGTAAGCTATTATTTTAACTGGTTTTATTTCCTTCTCATTTAAAAACTGAGATGTATGAACTTCATGTACATCATATTTAATTTTTGAGTAGCAATACTTTTACACACAGGAAATATGTTAGAAGAAAGTCATAGGTAAATGAAATCCATGTTTTTAATACAACCCATCTGAATTTTGCCTTAAGAATCAAAATACGCTAATTTGAAATAAGAGATAATGGTAGGTGTCTCCTGAATGCTTCCTACTCCTACCACCACCTCATGAGTGTCGTGATATAAAATTGTACAGAAAAGAACTAATGAGAAATCTTCACAAGTGATTGAAAAGTGTTAGCATTATTCCATCTGCTCTAAAGTTGTATGTTTTAATTCCCAGCAGAGAGAAAGAGTTGATACTCTGTTAATGGCAGGGTTTTTTTTAGAGCAATTGCTCTAAAGATACAGTGCTTCGGTGGAAGTGTTCCTTTGGTAGGCTTAAAATGTCAAAGTAGTGTTTTTGTGCATTATGAAGTTTTTCTAATACTAAGTTGATTAACTGCAATGACTGTGTCTTGGGAAAAACTGAATGCTTTCACATTCAGATTCACTAGGCTTATAAATAATGCTTGGTATTATGAAAGCTGTTATTACCATAAAAATGAATATAAGAAATCAGGACATCTGAATTCCTTTAAAACTAATAATTAATTGTACTAAAAATAATCAGGGTCTGGAGACCTCTTTTTTGTAAATATGGATGAATATATTTATACTCAGGTTAATAATTCAAGTGAAATGGACTTCAGACTTCCTTAACAGTTTACAGAGCTGAAGTCTGAATGTTTTGATCAATGTGACTAAGAAATAACAAAAGCAATTAAAATAATGTGAAGCATGGTGACAGCAAAAGACATTTTTTCCTCTTCAATTTGAAACCAATTGCAATTTCTATAGCTGGATGAAGAAGAAAAGGAATGTGCAGTGAACATCATATCTATGCAAAATAGATTTCACATGCAGATGAACAGCGGGGGAGAAACAATATCTCTGGCACTCAATTTTTATTTGTTGTGTGAATACTGAAGTAAGTTCGCTTACGGGGGTCAAATGTCTTGTTTTTAAACTTAATCCCATAACTTGTCACCATACAACACAAACTAACTTGTTTCAAGTAAGGACTCTAAAACTGTCTCATTCTTCTCCCAGTCACCGGTTAGGAAGCTTCATTTTATAAGACTTGGAGGACAGTAGCTGCATAGCACGGTTACTGAACACTATCTAATTGTATTTACTGTATCAGTTATGCTCCCAATGATGTAAACATGAAGCATTCAAACTACAACTGTTACTTTCAAATCATACTTCATTCCTGGCCCGTTACCTTCATTACCATTCTAAATAGATGAGGGCCACTGCTCTGGTCTCATTTCAGGAAGAAAAGTCAGTAGAATGTTTGGCTAAAGTGACAGAAATGCAGGGGGTCAAAATTTAGGATGTGAAAAGAAAAAGAAAAAGTATTTTCTCATGTTTTGGTGAAAGCTGTCTTCAAAATGCATGGGTAAGCTGTCTGTTAAGTGCTGTTAAATGAGTATTTCTTGCCTTATAAATAGATCAATAAAATGGAGGCTACTTCTGTCATTTACTTATTCTGAAACATTGTGCATTTTCCTTATTTAATCCTTTGTGCATAGGCAGGCTATTTTAATTGATGATCTGTTGGTTTTTTTACTTGGTGAGATGTGATGACAGGCAGAACTTAAATATCTCAAGAACTGGCTGAAATCTTAGCAGTGCAGTGACAAAACTTAGTTTTTCTACCTGAGTGATACAGAGATGAGACCGGAGTACATCTTCATCCTGAACACGGAGGAGACCTAGGCAGGCTAAGCTGGCTGGCTGACGTGTGGGAGGTCTGGGAAGCGCAGTAGCGGAGAAGCGCGTCCACCTCCCTCGCCGTCAGTAAGCACCGGCACGGCACATCCCGCAGGTTGCTCGCGGGCAGATGGAAGGTCTTGTTTCCCCTCAAGTGAACTCAGATAGATGTGCTCTCAAAAGTCTTCTCTGGAAAAAACGAAGGCTCGCCCTGGGTGGTGGGAGGCAAAGGGAGGTATGCGAACAGCTATTTCTGGGGAGTGCTATTTTCCGAACTAAAGTTTCCATCTGTTTTTGTTCAGTGCTCTTTCATCTTGCATTCCTTTATCATAGAGATCATCCAAATTTTCTGGTAGTACTGTAACCAGACTGAAAGTATTGGTTCTGAAAATTCAAAAGCAAATGAACAAAAAAACTTTGTGAGGAACCTCCAGGCTGTGTCTGGCCAAAGTCTTTGCATTATGTATGTGTATATTGTGTTGTTTTTTTGTATATAAACCAAATGCAAAGACATATATGTGTGTGTATGTATAAAGCAGCAGCAATAAAAAAAGGTACTAACATCCTAAAAAACAATAAATCACTTGTAGCAAACAGGTGAGGTGATGCTTCATAAGCTGCTTTCTGTCAGACAAGTGAAGTCCAGTTTAATCCAAGCTCTGAAGCTGAGCTGTATTCTTTCCTCAGATGCTTAGCATGATGGTACTTGGGTATGGTGAGAGAATTTTGATCCTCTTGTAATTCTTTGGCTTTTGAAACAGTCTAGTGCAACTGGTCATAATGCCAATGATTACTGTGTCCAAAAGCATGTATGCTGGCATTAGTTTATCAACATGGTCAGAAAGACAAAGATGCTGACTTAAGAATATTTAACTGCTGAGAGGGTCATGTTTTTCAACAGTTCAGTGAAATACATATGCATTTGAGCACTTACAGCTAGTGTGGTGATAGCAGAGGGCTTGTTATGGAGCAATACTAAGGATTTACTTAGACTGCCAGCCTTACATTATGTATTTCAACCCTGAACTATAGGTACTTGCAGTGAGAGCTTTCACGCTGCACAAAAGATACCCAATTACAAATACGACAGAGCAAATGAAACACTGTTTTTTTTCTTTGATGTAACTTAAGATATAAACCTAATTTTTTTTTTTTCCTGAGGATTTCTTGGTAGGTACTAAAATGACACAGTGTAGGCCTAAGTCAAAATCTTGTAATCCTGTAAAATCACGTTTAACAAAAAAACTTGTATAAAGAAGGTTCGTTTTCTTGATTCCTGTTAAGTAATAGTTACATAATTAATTGTCTGCAGTGTGCATTGGAGAACAAGTTGCGTTTTAATTCATAAGTTTAGCAGAGGGGCAGTGGCATATATTTCCTGGAGTGAGGGCGTAAGAAACCAGTAGCTTTGACCAATACTGTGTGTGTAGCTGTCACACGGCTCTGATGTGGTGGTGGTCGCGCAGTTGTATGGTCTCTTGTCAGCCTCCTTGTTCTCCTTTTGCTCCGGCATGAATTCTGTGTGCCTGCCTTGGGCCTCGGAGGAGTTTTCATCAAAACAAGGTCTCTTGTTTGGTTCAATGACCTTCAATTCATAAAACGGTAAAAATGCAAAAACACCAGGTAAATAACCCTGGTGTCCAGCAGAGATCTGTGCAGTGATGCTTTTAAAAAAAAAAAAAAAAAAAAAAAACTGATCTTGCTCATCTCTTAACTATTCCTGAATGCCTGGTGTCATGGTGAATTAGGCTATTTCTTGATTTGCTGCTGACATGAGAGAAGAGGTAAAACAATGTATTAACTCCTCTAAACTGAGGTTAATCTCTTCTTGACAAGGAATTTTACATTAGTTTTAGTCCAAGTAACTTCTTGAAGCCGAGGACTTTCCGGACTGGCTGTTGGTTTGAACATGGTTTCCTCAAGATGGTCATCTCTAGTCTGAAAGATCTCTTGTTGGTTGCCTGCAAATTTCCTGAAAAAGAGGAAAAGAGTTTTTGTAGATGATGCCTAGCGGCTGTGTATTTGCCTTTGTCAATTGCAGTGTTTTTGATGGTAAAGTCCCAAGGTAAGGAAATGCTGAAGTTATCTGTATATATGTATATACATGTAGCCTAATCAAGGCTAATCATATGTATGTATATATACATGCATATACATACATGTAGCCTAATGTATGCACATATATGGTACATACGATTAGCCTCAATTAGGCTGTCATATTTACATATTTGTCTGATTAGCCTTGATATGTATATACATATGTATGATATGGTCTAGTGGAGGGCTTGTTAGTGTTAGGTCATAGGTTGGACTAGGTGATCTTGAAGGTATCCTCCAACCTTAAGGATTCTGTGATATGCCTCCATGTATATACATGGCCATATTTATATATGCATACATACATATGATTAGCCTTGATTAGGCTATCCAAATGTCCATAATAATAAATCAGATCCACCTGGGAGAGGAATGGTTACCTGGGTGTTCTTGTCATGAACTAGAGTTGTGGGAGAGCCATATGAAAGCATAAATATGCAATATGAATAGGAGCTGATGTTTTCTGTTTTGTTCAAACTGATACACATCACAGCTTTTAAGTTTTTTATGCAAAGCACTTTAATGAAAAATGAATTTTCTCTGTGCAGGTACGCTGACTGCAGAACTTAAACTACATTTTAGAGTAGCACTGCTTAATATTGGTGCTGAAATGCCTTTAATGCATTTTTCTGAGCCTGTCAGAAAGATCTTAGTATTTCTCATGGTAACAGATGATGCTTCTCGCTTGGCTGATGATTCTTGCATTACTCTTCAGAGCTCGTCCAGCTGATGCGTTGCCCAGCGAACAGCCGGGAGTTTTGGCACCACAGGGCCGAGGCTGTGCCAGGCCCCGGGGGTGGCTGTGCTGCCCTGGGCCTGAGCGGGGCTGAGCTGGGTTTCCCCGGCGCCCCGTGGCCCAGTGCCCATGGCCCGGCCTGGCTGAGCTTCAGCTCTGTGAGTGCCACAGGGGCAAGGGGCTGACAGCCCCAGGCCGTCCCTGCGGGGTCACAGCCCGGGAGCAGGCTGGTATGGGAAAGTGTGTGACAAGAAAGCCAAGGGGACCCCAGCACTGAGGAGGAAGGGACCACACCGCCAACATCATCAAGCATATCCCCACTGACTTGTGGACGCTGATGGATAGGCTACTGAGTTATTTTTGGTTTCAAAAGTTTTTTTCAAAAGTTTTTCCCATTTTACCCGTAACAGGATCATGATGTAACTGAGGGTAAGATCAATTCATGGAAGATAAGATGCTGCCTTCTTAAAATCCTGAGCTGTACACAAACCTGTCTTCCCTAACTTGATTCTAGGCTCTGGCGGTGAGATGTGGCAGACTTCTTCCATCTGTGCCTATTCTGCTTAAATTTCTTGAGCTTTTCTCTGAAGGAGGATTTGCATGGTGAGAATTGTGAGTGTGGAGTGCTCAGAGATGTGTCAGGTACTACTGCAGGGGGTAAGAGAAACGCACCTTCTGCTCCTTCTAGAAGGCAAAGTGTTCTGAAAAGGGGATTTAAAGAACATTCCTTTTGAAACTAAGGACATTTGGGACAGAGATAAATGGTTCATGCTTAGGAAGTTTGAAATGGGGATGCATCTCTGAACATTTTGTTTGCATATGCATTGTAAATATGTGAGTTGATCTAGAAAAAACAGCTTTAGCAACATCTGCAGATGTTACAAGTGTAACTCCTGCCATTGACAACAATGAGAAGAGCTTTGTTAATGTCAGTTTAGGATGAGAGGTTGTGATAAAGAGAAAACGAGTTCTCTGGCTTAGTCGTATCATTATAATTGCACTTCAGGGAGCTGATTTTTGACTTGGAGATAACCAACTAAGAAGCTGCGTGTGCAGTTAATTGCTGAAACCTTAGATGCTTTCTTGCTCTACAGTTGTGTTTCCATCTTGTTTTGTTTTTGAGAGTGGAGGAGCAATGGTGTATGTTTCTACACTGAAATGTGGCAGAAAAGCACAGCATCAGGGTTTCTCTTTCAAAGTGTTTTCATTGGGGCTGCAGCAAAGAGAAGAGGATGTTGTGGTACTAAGAATTCCAGCTGTTCAGTGCATTTTCCTTAAAGCATGTCTTTGATTCATTTTATGATTCTTGCACACCTGAGCTAATGTAATAATGTATTTTTTATGCCGTATAAATATCTCTTAGACAATGAGTTTAGTAAATACTACTTTTAAGGGAAATTTATTTAGGAAAACTGGTTGAACTCCTTAAAGAATAAAATTCATAGCTATATTAAGTTGATTGTTTCTAATACTTCTGAGAAATCATCTGATTCAAGAAAATATTACTTCAATTTAAAAGTATCTTAAAGTTTCTTTTTTTTGGAAAACTTTCTATTTAAAATGATCAAGTGAACTAATTGAGTTAGGTCCAATGTATCATAGTTTGATTTCCCAAGGTAACATGTTATGAAAGTGATTGTTAGGGGCACCGAAGTATGAGCAATAAAGCTGTCAACAGACAGTTTGGTGATTTTTGATTTAACTGCATTTTGCTTTCTCCTCTTAGCCTGTTTCAGGGAGGTAACTTGGAGACGTGGCAGAAGAAAGGTGCATGTTTTCATTGCAAATTGTTGGGAACTAGAAGTTGGATACGAGTATACCACACGGGGGAAACACAGGTTAAAGGGAACCCTCTGGAAACCATTTTTTAAATTATTTTTTCTTTGATTTCTTTGGACTCAGTAAAAAGGCAAATTACTTACTTTACGTTCAAACTATAACAGACAGGAAACATAGTTTGTGTGAAAGGCTTTCCCAAAATGTTCATTGGAATTTTAAAATCCAGTCATCTACTACTTTTGATAATTCTTTTGATGATGCATCAGACTTAGTTGGTTATTCCCTGATTGGGGGGCACAGATTTCTATGGACAGAAAATTGTATCCTTTTTAAAGAAAAGATTACGGCTTTTCAACACAGGTTTTTGTTTTTCACGTCTTCTCCCATGACTGCTGTGAGCAGAGGGTGGGACTAGCTCATTTCCAGAAGAGCCTTCTGATCTCAACCAGGTGATTCTGACATGATCATTGGTGTCCTTGTGAATCCAGTACTTCAAAGGCATTAGACCAGTGGTGATCGATCATGCTACAGGTGCATGTTATGTGCCTGTTCTTCACTAAGTAGGAAAGATGTTTTTAAATGTTGTGTTGTTCAGGAGTCTATTTAAAAAAAATACTTTTTTGTCATGAGCCCTTTAGTGCAGCAAGACTTGAAGGTATCTGTGCTTGTATTCATGTGATGCCACCTGCAGCAACATGAAGATCCTTTCCTGTGGTTCTTGGGTAGGATTTGTGTGTAGGTGACGTTCTTGAGTACATCCTTTCCCACAGAGGAACGTAATGGTGCTGCTTCTAATTTTGGCTTTTCTTCCCATTTCTGGTGAGCTATGAATTGGAGAAATGTAAATGTGTATCTCACCTCATATTATCATTTCAATTTCTGCTATAAGTGCTACTGAATAGCTGTAAAAATCTAGCTCAAAATAGCATGTTTTTTTACGGAACAATTTTTTTCTTCATGAAACATCTCAGATTCAACCTATTTTTTTCTATAACCTCGATTCTAGATTTCTTCAGATATTAAAACAGTATCTGGATTTGTATTGTGGATTAAGGCCCAAATGATTCTGATTTACTTGCCTAAAAGGGTATCTCCAGTGCACCTTGCAAACAAATCTTTGGCATATGTGAATTTTGACCTTCCTAACAGAAGCAGTGTGTAGCTTATATTCAACAGAATGAAACTTATTTGGTGTTTACCTTTCCAGAAAATAGACGTTTGTCAGTTGCCAAGCATGAAATAAGTAATACTATCCCTCAGTTGTACTGCTTTTGATACAGACAGTTAAATCTAAAGAGAAGTGTTTTATAGTGCAGTATATTAGGAGGAAGCTGATACATCCCTCGAAAAACCATAAGATATATGAACTCGATCTTCATCATAGTGCTGTTCTTGACCCTGGATGGTTTTGTTAAACAGTAAAACTTGATCTGTACTGCCTTCACGATTACTGAGATTGACCAGCAATAATATTTATCTTTTCAAATGCATTCACTGGAAGAGGGGTTTATTGGATTAAGTGGTCGTTCCAGATACACACTGATTGATGGCTTTGAGCAGTCTAACTCGCACGCTGGTGCAGTTTTTCAATATGGGGTAATAGCAGCAATACTCTACTTGCTAGTTTCTCATCTTCAGTGTAAGAAAACATTCCAAAAAAACGTTGTATTTTCAGGTATTTGAAAAGACTTCATTTTTAAATCCTCAAGTTAAATAAAAAATATTTGACAGTTAAACAGAAATCTTCTCTGAGTGTGCGTAAAATGAAATCTGTGGTATTGTTCAGAATACTTTAAATATATTGGATTTAAAGGTTCAAATAACATTAAAATGATTTGTGTGCATATGCTCTCCCCAAGTATTACAGGATATTTTCTGTTTTACTGAAGAATCAAATGTTGTGGTTATTTCTTTCTCATGCAACTTTTAAATTTTATTTATATATTCAGCTTTGTTCCAATGCCTCAGAAGATTATTATGTAAAATCTGGGTAAAGTAATTCAAATATGATAGTCTAATTGAAGCTAATGCATTAACTTTATCAAAATAAACTATAATGAGGATTATTTTTAATAAAAGTGGATTTTATTTGTGCTTAGTCTTTTTTTTTTTTCTTGAGAAGACTGGAAAGTACGTTACTTCCCTTTGTAAACTAAAAATACTTACCATGTGAAATACTCTTATATAAACTGAACAATAAGATAATTTGTATATCATATGTGGGAATTCAGGTAAGCTGCTTTTATTTCTATTCAAAAAAATCAGTTTCTAATTGCATATAGAGCACTTTTAAAAGGCAATTAGATTTTGCTGTTGTACTGTGATTTGAATGTATCACTGTCTTATTGTGAAGTCTGAGAGAAAATGAAATTGTCTTTTCCTTGTGATACTATTGCTGTAGTGTGAGTGGCAAAATACCATGATACATGGTACTATATATATATTTTACATATATAATACACACACACACTGTTCTACAAATTTCCTATGACATGTGACCTCTCCAGCTGTAGATGCATTCCACCTTCATTCATGAAGGTGTGAACACGTCCCCTCGCATTTCAAGGCTTCATTTTCTTGACCTCTTCCCTTTCTAATGTCTGCCAAGCCCGGAGGATTCAGTTTCACCTTTTCCCTCCTCTTGAATTACTGAGTTTGTTCCTTGTGAGTTCAGCTCCTGGTTGGTGCCATTGGTTTCTAATGATGAAGTTACACAGTCACTGTGTGTATGTTTGCCTAGGCTAAGATTTTTGTAGCACCCTATTTGACAGCTCTTCAATCTTCCCTGTAGCACTTTAAAATTTCTTTTTTATTTTTGATTGTGTTCTTTTGTAGTACTTTGGACATTAAAGGCAGTACCACATCCACCTTTTCCTCATGCTTCTCCTTCAGGTCAAGCTTGCCAACTGTTCTGATCAGACTTTGCTTTTGGCCAGTCCTCTGTTTTTTTGTTCACCCCCAAGAAAGTTTGCCTGTTGGTCAGATGAAACTTAGTTGTTTTTTTTTTTTTTCTGTCCTAAAGCTCCTGGAAAATATATTTGCTAAACTTTCTCAAGGTAGGAGATCTTGTATTAACAGAGCTTAACAGCTGTGCAGGATATAGGATTCCTCTATAAGTGGATCTTATGAAGAAAGGCAACACTGTTAGTGGAGATCTTAGAACGCTTCTCAGGAACAAGTGCCCCATTCGTCTTTACTGTTGCCATGCACATGTGCTTAGATGCCACATCAAATGTCACCTTATTTCATGGGGTGATAACACCAGGACTGTCACAGAATGAAGACTTGTGCATTCCCGAGTGACTGTTCCTTTTTTGCTAGGGAGCAAATAAATGAGGTCAGGTGTCTAGTTTTTCCTTTAACTCTACTTTCTTCCTTAAAGAAGTATCTGAGATGAGTCCTAGTGAGGAGAGAGAGAAGCGTGGTATGTGATACTTCCAAGAAAAAAAATGTTTTTATAAATACATAAACACAAAAAGGAGGACTAGGGAGAATCTCCATCCGTTACTGGATGCAGGGGGAAACTTAGTGACAAGAGATGAGGAAAAGGCTGAGGTGCTTAATGCCTTCTTTGCCTCAGTCTTTAGCAGCAAGACCACTTGTTCTCCAAGTACCCAGCCCCCTGAGCTGCTGGAAGGGGATGGGGAGCAGAATATGGCCCTCATAATCCATGAGGAGATGGTTGGTGACCTGCTACACCACTTAGATGTATGCAAGTCGATGGGGCCGGATGAGATCCACCCGAGGGTGCTGAGAGAGCTGGCAGAAGTGCTGACCAAGCCGCTTTCCATCATTTATCAGCAGTCCTGGCTATCGGGGGAGGTCCCAG
>VXAA01001714.1:11807-42671 GCA_013399115.1 Anseranas semipalmata | reverse complement strand
AAGTCCTACGAGGAGCGGCTGAGGGAGCTGGAGTTGTTTAGCCTGGAGAAGAGGAGGCTCAGGGGCGACCTGATTGCTCTCTACAGGTACCTTAAAGGAGGCTGTAGCAAGGTGGGGATTGGTCTCTTCTCCCACGTGCCTGGTGATAGGACGAGGGGGAATGGGCTAAAGTTGCGCCAGGGGAGGTTTAGGTTAGATATTAGGAAAAACTTCTTTACCGAAAGGGTAGTTAGGCATTGGAGCAGGCTGCCCAGGGAAGTGGTCGAGTCACCATCCCTGGATGTATTCAAAAGACGTTTAGATGTAGAGCTTAGTGACATGGTCTAGTGGAGGGCTTGTTAGTGTTAGGTCATAGGTTGGACTAGGTGATCTTGAAGGTCTCTTCCAACCTAAAGGATTCTGTGATTCTGTGAAATTACAGTATCAGAGTTTTTTGTGAAATGGCTGCGAAGGATGGAAGTGATCTTCTATTTCTGAAGTGTGTGAACAAAAATAAATCCTATTCTGGAAGGAGATCTGCTTATTACCTTTTGGCAGTAGAGGCAAGATAGAGCTGGTGAGCCTGCTCCTTCCCATTGTGGCAGCAGTTCCAGTTTTCTTGTGGTGAAGGTACTGAGGGTGCTTTAGCGCTTCTCACCAGAAGTCAGCATGACCAAGAAGTTGTATCTTTGTTCGGTATAGTGTGTTTGTTCTGGGAGAGCTTAAAGGAGGAGTTATTTGCTATTCTAACTAGGCAGTTATTCCCTATACCCATATTGCAAGTGTGAAAGTGTATTTTGAAAATAAGCAAATTTATAGTATAACATAATCCTTCATTTCAGGTGTTGATTACCTTGAAATAAAAGGAACAATTACTTCTGTCTTCCGCAAAGGTTTACTTCATTATCTAATAGGAAATGGGAGAGGAAAGCGAGAGGAGGAAGTATTAAGTGATAACATGAAAACCTATCATAACCTTCATAATGGTAACATACAGCCTAGAGTTTGCATGAATAAATAATTTCCATTTGCCTGGTGCCATATGCTGCTTTATATTGTTAAAACACTTTGCATGTTTTATCAAAAGTGTAAGGAAATTATTTAACTAAAATGTCTTTCTCCTGCATCAGAATGTTATTCCACCTGCTGCTTACATAGTTGGGATCATTTCTGTGGAGGCAACAATAAATCCATCAGAATAAAAAGGAAGATGATGGCACTGCAATTAAAGCCTAAATATCTAACATTGTTGTTAGCATCTCAGAGATTTTTTTTTTTTTTTGCAAACATACTAACAGTGAGAGCTTCTTGTCAAGCCTGAACGGTTTTATGTGTCTTGTGTATAAAATACTGCTTGCATTACTTCTTGTACTTGTAACAGACTACATGAATGCTAAGAAAAAGTAATATAGTAGTATTTTGTACGTTATGAATGCCGTTGCGTTGTACTGCTTCTCAGCTGGAGGTCCAAATTCCTTCGGTTACCAAAATGTGACTCTTCTTAAAGCACTGGCAGCTTTATTGCTTCAGGACACACCTTGCTTCAGGATTATCCCCAACACTGCTGGTGGAAATACAGTTTTTAATCACTAGGGGAGCTGTAACTGAGGGTAAACTCAAGATGCATTAGGTGTTAAGTGACTATTTCGTTATTTGGAAGCTGCTTATTTTCAGTTATCTAATGTGTTTTTATTGATTTTAACATAAGGAAAACTGTCAAAAGTGTTGGAATGAGGTATAATACACACCACTCTTCTGGTGGTTAGTTCCAATTCTGTAGCTGAAAGCATGAATGTAGTTCTGCACTTAAATATAAGGCAAATAGAACAGACTATTCTTTCTCATACTGAAGGGAGGAAAAAGATAAGTATGGACAGCTTGAGATTAGAAAGGAAAATCCTCACCGGTAACATTTGACCTCATAGCTTGCAGGGTTCTTAACAGAGAACAAAACATTGTTTAATGACATCCTAAAAGATAGGTTTCATTCAACTGCAGTGGTATTAACAACAGTATTTTTGCTAAGAAATGGGAAGAATACATACAATGAGCAAAATTTGTAGTGGTTAAAAGGAGATAGGGTATGAATTTACTTCAGGAAGAATAAGTTGTTGAACAGCAAATCTCAGCTGAGAAAGGATTTCCCCTATGCTGTGAGGCAATTCTCAGTAAGCCTTCTGAAATAAAGGCAAGGAGTACTAAGTCTCTAGTTAAGAATCATGCAGTCTTGTCTTTTTAAACAAACAGTTGTAAAATGAAATTTTGCATAGCCTGAAAGAAACAACTTGTATTTGTTGACCTTGTCAAATTATTTCAGCCAAAAAAAAGTGAGGAGTGAAAGCGTGGAATCTGAAACATACTGAGGTTTCCATTTATGAATGAAAATATCTAATATGTCTGTCTCTGAAAACACAAAATTGTAAATACTCCAGGTTTATAATAGGGAGGTCAGCTAACACTCTTTGGGATTGACAAATCCCAAATGACACTGACAAATACTTTGCTTTCTATTACGAATTTCACAAGTATTGCTATCCAGTTTTTGGCAATCATGTATTTGAATGTTTTAAGTGACAATTCATGCTTTGCGGTTTACTTTGGTGTGCTGTTGCTTTAAAAATAGTCTGCTTGAAAAAGAACTTTCTGGAAACTGAAATATTTTAATTTTTGAAGGGGAAAACAAAAGGCGTATTGAGGTTGAACAGTATTTCCCAGAGAGGCTGTGGAGTCTTCTTCCTTCGGGGAGACTCAAAACCTGACCGGGCATGGCCCTGAGCATGGCCATGGCCAGCTGAGCAGGGAGCCTGGGGTCGGTGATCTCTGGGGGTGCCTTCCTGCCTCGGCTGTTGTGGGATTCTGTTTGGTCTGTGGTTTATCTGGCCCCTAAACTCTGTGTTTTGTAACCTACGTTTCCTTCTTTGTGTGTTCTCAGGTGAAGCTGCATACTGACAGTGCCTGCAGCTCTGGGCAGGTGAGCACTGTCCACTGGAGGAGAGAAAAGAACAAATTTTAAATTGAAAAGGCTCTTACAACCACGTTACGTGTATCAATGCCAAAGTTAGACCTTTCAATATATTAATATACTTCTGTTCAAAGTAGTGCTTTAAGTACACTGTATGCCCCAGGAATCTTACAATAGGCTTTAATACTCCCATTTAGTTAAAGAACATTGTAATCCTAAAAATACATTTTTTATTAATCCACTGGTGAGGATTTTCTTTATTTTTAAAAAATGGCATTTCTTAGCTTTAGTGGCTTTATTCTGAACTTTGTTTAAATCCCTGTGACATATGTATAGTGTAGGTCATATCTTTGAAGAAATGCTACCTGGTGCATGGGTACAGTTTATTGAATCTTAGGCCTTGGGCGGTCTTGCTCTGGTTCTGCCTTTGAGCAAGGAGGAGTAAAATCTTTCCTGGTAGGCATTGGCTTAATACACCTAGTAAGTTCTTGGGAGTTACCTAAATGGATATAACTTGTAACAAGAAAAAAAAAAAAGAAAAATAGTAGGTAGATAAATCTTGCTATTAAGAACCGGCTTCATGAAAATACTTGAAACTTTCAAACATCATAGAATAATTCTGGAATAAAGATATTAGACACAGAATTTTGGTTTACTTCAGTAGTGAAGATGTTAGTTTATGAAATATTTTCTGTAGTTGTTGCTGAATGAATAGTATAAGATAGTCTGTAACTATTGAACACCTTCTGGACCCACAAAGCTAACTCTCAGACTTGGCATGCTGTTTGTGTTACTGGTATGATTTAAATAGAACCTCTGTCTTATAAACGGTTTGTATGGTAGAACTTTGTAACTTGCTTTTTTCTTTAGCAACTTGTTTTCTGTTTCTCCACTAGCATCACAAACGATGAAGAGCAGATGGAATGATCAGCCACCTCAGATCCAAGTGGTGTGTCATCCGTTTGGTTCGGTTTGTCTTATGCTTAGTACAGTGGATTATGGGGCACTATTTGTTTAAAAAACAAACAAAAATCTGAATGCCCTCTGAGTTTAGATGAATCTGCATGCTGTGTATTTCATCTTCACAAGTGAAAGTACAGGTATAAGCCCTCTATTCCCTTCTCCCTGTACTGGAGTATCAAACTTTTTCAAATAGTAAAAACAAAACAAAAAAACATCTTCCACTCTTTTCATGAAATTTGAGGACATGTATTCACTCATCTCTCTTGAAATGATGGGAGTAATAATGTGAATCTAAAAGTCAAATATTGAACACCTGTGTGATTTTTATATACAGATTTTCTGGATAGATTTTCCTGTGCTGACACTGTGGGTCTTCTGAATGCTGAAGACCTGAGTGATGTCTTTCTTGTTTCTTCACCTTATAGTCTTTTATGACCTTTTGATTTTTTTAATTTTAAATATCAGATAACTGCCCAGATTTTGCAGGAGAGGATAGTGTGTTTTTTGTTTTTTGTTTTTTTTTCCATGTATGTGCTGTTGTAGTGGATTGTGACAAATAATTCTCCATTGCATCAGGTTCTAAATTAATTCCAGTTAATTTCTGGAAGCTTCTTTTTAGAACACCTCTTTGAAAAGGCTCATGAGCCCCTTTATGACCCTCTCTTAAAGAAGATTGGTGGTTATCGTATGTGAGCATTACAGGATTAAGCAAATGTACCTTCTGTATCAGTGTTTTATTGAAGTCTTTATCTTTCTCTGTAAGAAGAAAATAATGTACATACTTGAGTGTACTGCAAGTTATCAAGAATGCTTTTCTGTGTTCAAAATTAGTATTAGTCTTGCAGCAATTATTTTATAATTTTATCTGGTAATCTTTGCAACTTGATGCCAGCCTAACAGTAAGGGCAGGTTTACATTTATATACCTCGATGGTAGGGAAGAGGTGCATTAAACATTTTCATGTATAGAAAATTGTTTCTATACACCTAACATTTTACAGTGATGAAATATGCTTATACTTTAAAAAGCATTTATGATAACTTGAATATGGAGATTGTTGGAGACAATACATTTAGAAAGCATAAAGTACTCATTATTAACTAATTTCTACTCTATTAAATCTCATGCCAAATAAAAAATATCCCAATACATTTGCTCATTTCCATACAAGTCATCAGCATGGTATGTTCTTAAATTAATTTGTATTGATATTACATCTGAATCACCTTTTAAAATCACCTTTTAAGAGTGCTGTAAACATAGGAGAAGTGAGGCAATTATTCTTAATGACCAACATCTACATATCCTGTATCTCCTAATGAATTGCAGGGAAAAAAGTGATTAGCAGTAATAGTATAGTGCTTCCAGAGAGTTCCATAAAACTTAGAGTACAACACAACCTACTGAAATTTAAATCCAGAATAGCATGGTTTAGAATGGTTCCTATTTACTGTTTTCATAAAACAGGCAGTACTTATCCAGGAAATAATTGGAGCAAGTAACCTTCCAGAACTGACTTGGATATGTAGTCTACCTGTTTCTTTTCTTTTAAACCCAGCTCCCTCCAGCAGTTTTCTAAAGAAAGGGATAAGGATACAAAATTGCATAAAGCTTGAGTTTCCAGAAGTTGGATTTGGAGGAGAGCACGTGTAACGTACACATTTTTCTTGCAAAAAGCCATAACTTCAGGGCATCTCACTGCCGAAGTCTTGATTCTTCAATGTTTTAGAAGGGATGCTTCCTGTTTGTTGTTTTTTTTTTTTTTTTTTAAGGTAAGGAAATGTATCTGAGTTATAGCTCCATGGCATTCTTCATACTTAAGTACTTTAGTTAAGACTAACAGGTTAAGGAATTAGAAGTCTCACATAGCCTTGCATTTCATCCATAAAGAGCACAAATACAAATAGTATTTGTAAATAGAAACAAATGTTTTTTTGAGTGAGGCTAGTGTTCAAATAATATGCAGTGATTTTTTTTGACTTCTGAGACATCCTTTGAAAGTATGTATATAGACGCTTAGATGAGTCATCAACCTATATGACTAAAGGGCGAAAAGTCTTGTTGAATTGAAAATGGAAAACCAATTGCCTAAAACGCACTTCGCAGTCTCACTTCACTATTCTCTGCCTAAATACAATGAAGTAGCATCTTTCATAGTATAGCCATTGCAGATGTCAAATACTTGACTGATAGACCAAAATGAGAACTTTTTCCACTTTAGAGCTCTATGTACGTAGAACTTCTGCTAACTCAAAACTGTGGAGCTCTGGTAAACTTCTGGTGTGCTATGATTTGTAGATGCTAAGCCAGTGGTCAGTGCTATCTGGCTTTACCTGTCTAAAATCCTGATTTTCTAGTGGCAGCCAAACAGAATGAATGTGTACAAAACAGATGGTTGGCAATATATAAGCATATCTAATTAAAACAAAACTAGATGCTAAAGACATGCAAAATAAATGAAAAGTGTCAAGAAGAAGTGAATAAGAGTAAGAAAACAACCCTGCCTTACCTAAAGCACTGGGCCAGGGTTCTGGAGGTGTGGTGTTGTCCACAGAGCAGGGAGACTGTTCTGCAAGGTCTTGGTTTACAAAGTCAAAAGGAAAACAAAACTTTTCCAGTGAGCAATTTAGGAAACCAAGGCCACTACTGTAAGTCAGTGATCTACAGAGGATCAGTTTCTGAAATGTTTACATTTTATTTTTCCACTTCTTTAGGTTCCAAAGCTGTATGGAACACCATTATGTACATATGCAAAAAAAAACAAACCTTTTTTTCTTTTTTTTTTTTTTAAAGAACAAAACAATTGTCTGTAAAATGATTTTGGAAAGAGTCATGAGATACTGGCACAGGAATTCCATCTATTTTTGAACTGGTGTTATAATTGAATATACAGGTGCTCTAATTAGTATATTAATCAGCTGGACAGAAAACACAATGCTGCATAGTTCCATAGGTGCTTAGAGGTGTTGCATACACTGATAGTCCTATGTTTCATGTAAATACTCCGTGCTATGAAGAAATGGAAGTGGGACGGTCTCATGGCTGTTTGCCCTCTTGTAGAGAGGGTATTCAGAAGGGAGCAGCCGGATGAGAGTAGAGGGATGTGGATGTATGTGCATGTATTTAAATGATAGTTTTATCACAGCTTGAACACTCTTCTATTCTCTGTGCAGTTATTTAATTTTTTTTTACTACAGTTTCACTTTGCAACAGCATAGATAGCTTTTTCCTTAGATAAAAGTAAGGTTATAGATAATGCGAAGACACAGTCATACTCCAAGAACATTAACGCAGGTTGTAGTATTAAGCTGAGTGGCTTAGCCTTCAAAAATGACTCAGATTATGTGCCAAATTGTGGTGCTCATCTGTATAAGAAAGATCTTTGTTCATAAAATATAGCAGGGAAGTGTGCTGGGATATTGGTTTGGTAGATGTGAAAGGCTTCAAAGTGTTTTTGGAGTTAAAATACAGTGACAGAAAATGATTGACTGCACTTTAGATTGTCTGAAAGTACTCTTAACAGTTTAAAAGACTTTCTCTTGCTCAGTGCGAAGAAGTTGCCTGTTGTTAAATTTTGGATATTCTGGTATTCTTTCATTTGCAGTATAAACTGCTGTACTGACAGAAAATGCGAGTTAATTCATGGTCAATATGTGTCATTCCTCTGTGCTCTCTTCTCTTTACAGAGGGTTTCAGCCAGACTCCTCCTATTTAATCTGTGAGTAGCTGAGACTGTAATGTTATAAACATCTGGTTACTGTCAGTTCGCTGCAGTTTCTCAAAGGGGGAATAAATTGTGCTGATGTTTAAATGTAATCTTTCCTACTGAAAATTAATTTCTTGGTTTTGTTTTTTTCCACCCATAACATCTAGTGGTTTTGTCATTTAAACGTGGACGTTGCCTACTTTTATGAAGTATACGTTCTTATTTCATTTAATATTATTAAATATACTCTTAACAGCCAAGTAAGGTAAGAAAAATATAAATTGAAATCAAATTCTGCTGGATATAGGAAATCAGTGTGATGTTCAATAGAAGCTTTTGAGTTTTGACATTTCTGAAATTAACTCTTCAGTTTTTTAAGGTAGTACATAATTTGCTTGCAGTTAAACTTAGCGGTGTTTTCCCTGAACGATTTTATTTGACACAAAAGAAATTCTTTTGAGGGATACACCTTACAAATCTGTAAGGATGCGCCCTACAGAACAGCTGAGAAGAACCACAAGCCATTTTTAGTGTCTGTCTAGTTTTTGAGAGATTAAAATACATCTAAACTATAGCCACCCTCTGTCCCTTCCCAAGAACCATCTTAAAATATGAAGGTGTATTTTCATGCATGTACTAGAAAATTTGTTCAGTGACCAAACTGTCCTAAAATGTTTCTGCCCCTCAGTAGTGCCGATGTGTATTTGGCAACATTACCCCTCTGCAAGGCTGCAGGATAAACCGAGGTAGGGAAATGTGTGTTTTCTGTTATTGTTTTGCTTTTTTTGGGCTGGGGCTGGGCTGTGCATGCCATGAAGCGCCCTGATGTGAGTGGTGGCAGAATGGCCACCCAGAGGGGTGAAGAATGCCTGTGTTGACTTCGTGGGCGATCGGTTCGGTAGGTTCAAGAGATCGTCCTTGCAATTCACTGCAGCGTGGTGCTGATGAAGCTTTTGGGTCTCGGCACAGTTAGTTATCTCATCCTGGTACATGGCTGTGCTTTGTGATAGAGACTCTCGGTTGTGTAGACTTCTCTCCTCCACACCAAGGAGGAATCAAATCTTGGATGTTTTGAGCCTCACAGAATAGGATCGGTCTCAGGAATCACAGAGGAGTCAGCTAGTATGTTTGGTGTCATTAAGTATTGGATACTTTGAAAAATGGCTATAAAATTCATCTTGTGCTGGCATAAAGGAATTTATAGGGATACCTCTTCTTTTTCGACGTGAGCCATTGAAACTGGGCCAGGGTATGGGCAGTGATTTAGAACAGCAGGTGGGTGAGCTAACAAGGCTTGATGGATAAGAAGCAGCGAGAGCAAAAGGATGTTGTCAGCGCTCCTACGTGCTGCGAGGCAAACGTACTTCAGACTAAGCGGGCTGCAAATTCCTTTCCTAGGGTGGGGATTTTTTTGTCTTTGGTTGTGTTTTTGAATGTGTGAATGGGAGGGTTTTTCCCATTTTTCTCCTTCCTTGCCTCTGCACCCATTAGGGCTGTGGAACCAGCCCCCAGAAGGTTGTGTAAAAGCTCCCCCTTCGGCTCTTGGCCGGGGGGTACCCGCTGCGTCTGGCCTGTGTGCTGGAAGTAAAATGTGATAGAAGACTCATGCATCCAGATGTGTCTCTCCAGGTACTGACAAGCACCAGGGGGTCAAGTTTTTGTTTAGAAAAGGAAGCCTGGAAAGTCAGCTGGCAAAGTTCAGTTCTTAACTTTTCTGTTGTTCACCGTGTTACAGGAGAACTGTTATTTCTACCTAACCAACTTCTGTAGATAGTTGGGAATCCAGAGTTACTGCGAACTACTTCTAGCAGCTGAAATGCACAGCATGACGGTGCAACCTGAACCAGTTACTAAAATACACACATCTGTGCATACATGCATAGGCATACAGGAAAACAAAAGTGTAAGGTAAAAATAGAATCATAGGGCTAGTTTGCAATGATCTCTAAATATAATTAAATCAGTAGTTTGTAAAAGGGCTTTTTATTATATACAGTTACATTTTATTACTTTAACTGCAAGATAAACTGCCTTTTAAATTACAATGAAAAAGCTATTATTAAGTAGAATAATAACATCGATGCAATTTTAAAAACCTGAGCTCCCAAATATTTATTCCCATGGTTAATAGCATTGTGTGTGCTGACTTCAGCATTAAAATTTTTATCTAAACAAACTTAGCTATAAGTATGCAATACGAAGTACAAGAAATTAATTAAACCCCCTAACTACTATGTATTTTGCTGTAGCTAAGCTATTTCAATCTGTCCTTCTGGAAAATAAAATGAAAGTATGTAGTACAATCTATTATACATTCCTTTCAGCTGTAGTTTCAGCTGCATTAAAAGAAAAAGGCACTAAATACTACTGGCAGAATTGTAAGTACATCGAAACACATAGCTCTAAGCTGCAGGACTGTATTTTAGATTAATGTTTGTTATTTTGTATCTTTTTTGAAAAATGTAAACCGGACACTAGAGCTGCAGTTCAGCAAGGTGAAGTTGGTTTACAGTGAACCTGCAGAGGCTGAGTATGCAAACGTTGTCCCTGTTTTTGTGTCATGGTCATAACCAAAAAGATGTGCCGCTATTTTGGCATTCTAGTTTTATGGTGGTAGAAAGGTTTAAAGTAGAAATACATGATTAAACCTCTGTATAAAGTCCATTTTGTTGTTGAAATAAGGCAAATATAGGGTAGGAGACTCTCAAGCTGGTTTAGTCTCTATTTAAGAAATATATTCAGCGCTATAAGATCACTGGGCAGTGCGAAGCAGCAACAATATCCTCTAGCTACAAGGTAGAGGGTGTAGGTGAGAAAAAGGACAAGTGTTATTCATAACTATGTACTGGCAAGCAATATGCAGCGTTCAAGCATGTCACATTACTGTTGGCGTAGTTACGGTGGCATCCTACCATCTTTTCTACACAACAGTGAGGCAGCTATCCTGAGTTCCTGACGTGCAGGAAGGGAGGCAGACTGGAAGAAACACCTGTGCTAGAGGCGCTGCAACGTACAGGACGGACTGAGTATCCCCACGTTGCCTCTGGCAAGTAAACTACAGTACGAGGATGAGAATCAAGTGGGCTTGTTTGTGGCAGGGGAAGTGGTAGCCACCTTGCATAGAGAGTCTAGGCAGGTGGGACCTGTATTAAGTTAAATAACTGCTTAATTGTTTTACTATTAAATCTGTTGGAACCTGTCTTTCAGTCCTCCTGAAACATCCGGAGATGGTCCCTGCACACTTGAAGTTGGTGTCTTGTCCCATCTTCCTCCTATCAGAGCTGTCTTGTCCCAGTAGAAGTTTCAGTTCCAGGAGAAAGAGAATTACTCGTCACTATTCAGCTCCGTAGTTCCCTGAAAGGAATGTTGATCAATTTATCATTTGTAGGTGCTGGCCATCTAGCAATTCAAATGAAATTTTTGAATCCCATCCTATTACAAGGACATATGTAGCTTTTAGAGATTCATTATTGGAACTACACTACATAAAATAAGATGCATATCTTGTTGGGTAGTTGTTGCATTATTAAATACAGTAATTAGGGAAAATCAACAATCTCCAAGAGTAATAAAACTTGTAATAGGTTTCTTCTTCTTATGCCAATAAGTATTTTAAGTAGAGTCAAGGTGCAATTACTACCATATTCCCCGAGTGTTTTGTGTGAGGAGTCCCTTTTAGTCATGACTTACAAATGAAAATAACTTGAATATTCATAGAACGGAATGGTAGAGCAATGCTATTCTGCCTGTATTTATTCTTCAGTTTACAAATACGCAATTATGGCATTCAAGTCACCTAGGCCTATTTATCTGTCAGTCTGTCTGAACAGATTGTGAACAAAAGGAAAATTTGATGAAAAATCTGATCTTGCAAACATTTATACATGCTTCTATAATAACTTTGATGTGAATGATGTTATACCGAACTTGATCTGCTGGCCTGGCATCTTCATTGTTTCATGCTGATTTCTCTCTGTTTCCCCTCTTTCCAATGTTTTTCTTAGTGAAATTCCATACTGCAGGGACTTCTACCCCATGTGCCATGATTCAGTGTGGGATACTATCATCTGATGTTTCTTTCATAGAATTTGTTCCAGTGCTCCTTCCACCCCATCTCCTGCCTATCGTTTCTGTTTTTAATATTGTTGGAAGATACCTGGATTTTTTTCTTTTCCCAGTAAAGATTATATTTACAAAAATACCTGTCTGCTAGGTGCATTTGTATTTTGCAGAAAGAGTGTGGAACATTGCTTTTCAGCCAAGTGAGTCGAACAATAAAACAAATACCTTAAGGGAGAGGGGGAAGCAAAAAGATGTAATTGGTTAGCCTTGTGAATACAAACAAAAGCAAGCTCAATCCATGTCTGTGTTCAGTGCCGTTCTCCTCCCCCTCCAAAAACACTGCAGCAATAAGTCTCTTTAATGATACAAGCGAGTGCTTCAGTGCTCAGGTCTGATAGTAGCATGTCAGCTTCTTGTAGCGCAATTACACTGTGTTGTCTGGGCTCCAGAAACACAAGAAGGTAGGCTGAACCGATGCTGTGTTGTTTAATAGAGCCTTTTCACTTTCTTACCAACTTCAAAACAAATTTCATGCAAGAAATCCCTACATTAGAGTTGTTCTTAAAATGACTTTAGTCCAATTTCCAAATGGTGTATTAAGAATTAAATTAAATACTAAGTTTTTCCCACTGAAACAAGAATCTGAAGCTTTGGAGTTGACTAAACTTGTCCAAGCTGCCTGAAAAATACGTGAAGTGCAGCTGAGGTTTTCTTCATTTTAAGAATCTAGAAGTTTTTCTGAAGATGCTACCTTCTATTTATATGTGTCATGCATGTGTTAAGCTGTCCTACTTAATGGAGAAAATATTTAGCCAACAGGGTGTATAAAAGGGAAAAAGCAAGGGAGTGATCCAGTTCTGTGCAAAGAGAAGGATATAGAGGCTCGGTGAGACACTGTGCAGGCGTTATCGTTGGTCCTTGCTTCTATGGGGACTATCAGAAGTGGGAGATCTCCTTAGCAGATGCTTTAAATGGAAGACAAGTGGTGTCAGGAAAAAAAGGTGGGGGAGATGTTGGGTACTCAAGGTAGTTGTGGTGTGGTAGTGGGGAAGGGAGGAGGTGGAAAGGAATTTTATGTAAAGGTGGTGGTATAAAAAGGGACATGAAGGGGTGGGTACGAACAGTTACTAAAGAGAACTACACTGAGGCTTTCTGAGTACTCGTCCTGCTGCGTGTCTGTTGTTCACAAGCTGTGCAGTATTTAGGGTGTTCTGTTTCCTTTTGTTTCTTCACTTCTGCACCAGCCTTGCTGTAAAAGTATTTCTGTTACTCCTCGTGTGCTTGTGCATAATTTCATGATGGACCCCATGATGTAATGCTAAACTGAAGGCATGTCATGCATATAGACTCTTTACCTCACACGTATGGACTCATGCACATGGAAGGACTCCGCTCCCCCTCGGGTGCATATGAGGCAGAATCCTCTGTCCCTGAATACTTGGGGCGTCTCCCAGTTGGCGGGATGGCATTTTGGGATGAGACTGTATGCGTGGTTTGAGTTTAACTTGTGAAAGTTAAGTCATGCTAGAGCCTAATTTTAAAAGACTTTCAGTTCGGAACAGTATGGTAGAAGATTAGCTGGAGCACTGCATCAGGCTGTCAGTTTTTTTTAGAAATCTTTGGGCTGTAGCTGAGATTTATGCCTCCTGAATGCGGTGGGTCTTTTCTCATGAGCGGTTTCTTGGCTTGTTCAAGGGAGTGCCTCAAACTTGGTGAGACCCTGCCCTGCCTGGCAGTACTGCTGTCTGCTGCCTACGTTAAAGTCGCATGCAGGAACAATTCTCCTTTTGTTAGGCAGTAAAATGAAATGATATCCCTCGCCACACCACCACCACCTTTCCTGAGCGGTGTGCGTATGTACTTGTGTTACCAAGCATTTCTTATGTAACATTTTCTATTTAAACAGAGTTAGCTACTGGAACGTATACTTGGACCTTTTGTTCTGTAGATTTGAATGTCAAACCAATTTGTAAAGCTGAAAAGCGTTCGTGGATAATTCACAAATCAAAAGAGTTGTCTTTAGTTTTCTTCTGTGAAAATACTAATGGAAAGAGTTCACCAGTCGCTCAGGAACTTAAAAATGTAAATCAGCTGAAATCAGTTACCTGCTGAATATTGCAACATGAAGAAAACCTTTTGAGCTAGGCATGGGAAATTGAATGTTGTGATTTTATACAGGATCCATGCCAAGGTCTCTGCTGAGACGGGATGATTTTTTTGGCAACCCGTTACAAAAAGGAGGAAAAGCTGATTATTTTTATTGAATTTTACTGTTCCATTCATGTGGTTGAGAAGACTTGCACTCCCCCTGTTTGCTATAGCACTACATTGTTACATGCTAGCTCATACATAGGTTTTGTTTTAAAATCAGTTGGCATGGCTTGTTTAACTATATACTGATGAGTTTATAAATGTCTTAAAAAATTGTTCATATCCTGTGTGAACTTGGTTAAAAAACTGGAGTTTATACAGAGTTTCAGGAGAGCCAAACCTCTTATAAAATGTGTGGGTGTTGTTGTTGTTGTTGTTGTTGTTGTTGTTTTCCAAAATTGGCCTGGGTAGTTAAAAGAAGCTGTTTACAGCAAATATTTTGTTATTTGTTAGCAGTAGTCAAGTGTTTTACAATATTTGATCTCTTACACAAAGACAAGGAGAGAATGCAAGTCTACTGACTGATGGCCAAATGGGGCTGCCCTGGGCATCTGGGGAGAGACTGCAAATTCCAGCTGGTTCCAAAGACTCACGTTTGCCATCCACCTGAAACAACAGTTCTGGAAAGGTACGGTTCAGCTAATAAAAAAACCCTTGAATCTTAGAAAAGTAACACTGGTATGGAGAGAAGGTCTTTTCTTGAGCAGATACTTGAGTTTATCATCATTGGACACTTTTTTTTTTTTTAAAGACAGCTGCAGTTGGCTTATGTTTGTGCAGAAGGACTGGCAATAGCAAACCCACTGCTGTGTGTAATTAGTGCAGTAATTTGGAGTTCTGTTCTTGACAGCTGGCCAGGTTTCTGCAACAGATAACACGCAGATGTTGGCATATGGGAGGCAGTACCCTGACAGTGACCACTAGTAGGTGTGTTATAGTCCTTTATTATAAAAAGTTTATTGTTGGTGCGGAGGCCAGGACAGGGCGCTTGCTTTCTGCTGAAGTCCACCTGTTGACACCCCCTCCCAATTATGGGTAGGACTCGCATAATTTTCAGTTAATGAAGCTGAACAGCTTTGGCCAGAATGGCATTATGCTTGATTCTACTTGTGTAAAGCTCTAGGCCATAGCCTAAAGCTCTTGACAATGGATGTTGGTAGATTTTTGTTCAGACCCTGAGTTAGTGTCTCGTCCTTATTTTTTTTTTATTCCCCTTCTTTTTCCCCCGTGGGCCTTGCTGGCAGGGGGAGGGGAGTAGTTCCTCTGGAGCTGGCATGTGAAAGGCTAAAACTGAGCAGTTCTGACACTTGGGGATATTCAGATCCTGAATTATAATTGAACAGTCAACACAAAACATGGACATAAAAATACCAAAGATGGCATCTTTATTTTATGAATACTTGTGTCACGTCACATTCTTCTTTGCGCATCATTCCCTTTTCATATAAAATATTTCAATTGACACTCTTTACTGCGGAGAACAAGAAATCTAATACCTGCATCTCATGATGAATTCTGTTTAGAGCTATGGTGTAAAATCTATTTAGATTTTCATATTCTCACTGGAGATACCCACCTAAAGCTAGCTCTCAGCACCAGTGACAATTCTTCAGATTTGTGAGGTTGGGTGTTGCATGAATTATCCACAGCAGAAGCCTACCCTCCCACACTCGATTGCTTCATCTGTTCTTCAGTGTGCACTCTGAAGTGCGTCACAGTACTCTGTGAAAAAGAAGGAAAGGAAAATGAGGAGAGAACAATACAGCAGAGATCCAAAAAAGAGACTTGGGAATTGTTGTGTGTCTGACTTGAACTGACATGATTCTTTGACAGCAGAATTTTCTTGTGTAAGTGGAAGGGAGGATGAGAAGTGAAAAACAGTTGTGAAAAATTTTTATTTTTATTTTTATTTATTTTTATTTTTATTTTTTCAGTGTTCCAAACTTCAGTCTGATTTAAAGCCACGCCTTCATGGTAGAACTAAATTTAAGATGAGGTGATACAGGGACAATAAATAGCTGCACCTGACTGGTGCTGCAGAAAAGGGGGATCATGCTGCCTGTGTAGTCGTATGGAAGAGCGAGCCATTCCCAGGGGGAATGGGAGCGGGTGCCCCAAGGTGCCACCAAAGTGGTCCGTGCCAGTACAGGGGTGCAGGGAAGGGAGCGGCGCTGGGATGCTCGAGGGGAGGTTGGGGGGGAAGGATGGGGTCACTGTGCAGCTTACAGCCCCGGCCTCGGTGCCTGCCCTGGCCGTGTTGCCCAGCAAAGAGCTAACGCTGTTCTCTTGTGGCGTATGGTTTGCTTGGAAAGAAACATGGGAGGCCTGGCTGTGAAAGGACACTGCGATTGCTGCAGGAGATCCTTGGGTCGGGATGACTAGGGTGTGTAACGCTGGTGTGCTTTGCAGGCTGCTCTGCTCGCAAAGCCGGTGTGACCATTGAAAGTAAGACCAGAACTGGGGCACTGAACTTACTTGTTTCTCACCAAAATAGTTGTCTCTCTGGCAACAGCTGCTGTATTCTCCGTTAGCAAAGAAGCTTCTCAGTGGCGAGAGAGTGAATTCTTCTGTGTAGCCTGGCTATCAGCTCGAGGACTCGGGGTTCCAGCTTGCTCAGTGTAGATAAACAGCTGTGCTCAGGAGGAGTAACTTAGAGTTACGAGCTTGCTTTATCTGTCGTGAACATACAGAGCTACAGGGGAGCGAAAGTTCAGCATGTAGGTGAGATGGGCTGAAACCAGCCTCCAAGGCCTAAACCCCTTTGTTTCATTAAAACCATTTGGATCAATTTATTTTTTTCACTGCAGTTTGTTTTCTAACTGGCTGAATAAAAACTCTTAATTCTAAGAAATGTGAAAAATTGGTAGCAAGACAATACAGTGAAATCTAGTCATTAAATGGACGAGATATCAATTTTTTTTTTTTTTTTTTTTTGTCTTTATTAGAGCTTTCATGGCTCAGTTTGGCAGGGTTACTACTTTGTGCTATAACACGTAGCGAGTGTTGAAAGTAATGCTAAGATGATTGAGAAATTTTGTCTTACGCTTTTGGCCAACTCCTCCAGCTGGAACAAACGATCAAATTACCTATGCAAACAGTGGATTTCAGTCAGCACACAAAAAAACAGATCTGGCAGGTGTTACGCCTTTGAGCTGTTATGACTAGGTGTTGAGGTTTAGCAACCCATGGTAAACACTTGGAGTTGAGCAAGTAGAAAGAAGTGAAATCTCTGAGCAATTAAATCTTTGAGTCATTTGTTGATGATGTCAAAATGGTGGTGGGATAGTTGTGGGAGTAGAAGGATGCATCTCAGAAAACAAAGCCTTTGCAAATTGATACTATGATAATAAGACAAGTAATATGTTCAAGTTGTGGATTGGAATGTGCGTGGATTGCCTGTTCAGATATATTTGATTTATTTAATAAGACATTGGTCAGGTTGAGCTTTCAGACAACTGGAGCTTTGATAAGGTAGTTCTGAGATCACTTGGGTTTTCCAAGCGTGGAAGTGAGTTGAGTGTGTGCTTGGTTTGATAACATGTCTTCCAATGTAGTTATTGAAATGAGAAAAATGAGAAAAAAAGACATGTTTTAAGAATGTTTTGGGAAAACTTTACCCGATGTGATACCCCGCACTGTTTGTTAGTCACCTTGTTTTATCAAGCCAAAGATACTCTGGAAAGGAGGGGGGGGGCACAAAGTTTTGTTCTATGGAAATCTATTTTGGGCTCTAACAAAGGATCAAATTTGCCTATTCATTTCTTCTTAAGTAAATATGTAGTTTTCTGGGATAGATTAAACTGACCAGCTGTATAAGCTTCCAGAAAGTAACAGTAATTAATTGAATCTCATCTAACTCCAATTTAACCTAATGGCCAGTGTGGGAAATGTATTTTTATTGACCACAGTAGTGAGAGAGAATAGCCTTTTAATGTATCCTAACCCGGTCATTGTAAGGTGGACAGAAATTACGATACCCTCAGTTACTTTTTCCCTTCCAGTATGGTGTCTGAAGCACTGTATCTATCAATTCAAACTTGGTAAGTTGTTTCGTAGGCATATACCTTTAGTTTTAGGTGGCCTGGTGTTTCTGCTTCTGCTTTTCTTCATTCATGTGTTCTGTATAAATCATATCATGATTAAATATAAAAAACAAATTCTTTGGTTGGTCTACCAAAAGAATATTTTTCTGGAGGTTGCCACAGGAATTTCCACTTTCTACTTGTGTAAGGCCAAAGGGTAAACTTTCTATTGGTTAATTTATGTGTAAAAACTGCTTTAGTTTAGGTGCTAACTGGTGCTTTAGCACTTGTGGCTAAATCAGTACTAACCATATTTGTGTAAGTATTGATGATTGTTATGACCGCTGGCTAAGTCTTTAAGGAGATGGGGATGTTTAATTTTTAGCAGTAGATTTTAGTTATCCATAATTAACATTAGGAATGAATTATAAGCCAGTTGGAAAAATAGCCAGGAGAACAGAGATAATTACGCTTTTGCACCCCAGTGACCGGAAGGATGAGGATAAGGGGTAACTAGCCAGTGACATGGCTACGTTCTCCCTGAGCTCCTTGGGGGTGGGATGGGCATCGGTCAGGGGGTGGTGAGCAATTGCACTGTGCACCCCTTGCTTTGTACATTCTTTTATAATAATTATTATTTTCCCTTCCTCTTCCATCCTACCAAACTGTCTTTATCTCAACCCATGAGTTTTACCTTTTTTCCAATTCTCTCCCCCATCCCACTGGGGAGGAGCGAACAAATGGCTGCGTGGTGCTGAGCTGCCTGCTGGGTTAAACCACAACAGGCCTCGACATTGCAACCTTCATACATTTCAAATGAGACAATTTCTTAAAGCATTGCTATTATTTTAACAATTTATTGTAAAGTCATTGATTTTTTTATGTTGCTTCAGGGAAGGTGCAATTTATTACTGTTAATAATGCTTCCGTGATTACACAAAAAGTTCCTTGTTGCCACCAATTAATTAACCCATCAAAAAGTATCCTTCCTTTTGGAGCAGATGATGAGGTTTTTTATAATGTTTATCTAGCATCTCTAGTTGTCATGAGAGGCAAGAATGTGGATGTTCTGGAGAACATGTTTTGCTTCATTTTCCTGTAAATGATGTGTTCAATTAGTCTCAGCACAGTTGGGCCTAGGGCAAATTATTTGCCTGATCAGTCCTTCCAGCTTCTTCAGTGGAATCTTGGTCCATGCTTGGGTTTCTTCTGCTAGTTCATGTATTTATACTTGGGTATCTGTTGAAGCTGTGAGTTTCCTACTGAAGAAGCAAAGGTTTATAAACTCTCCTAAGAGCCTTTATAAAGAGGCTGGTTGAGTGCACACAAGTTGGTGGTTAATACAAGCTTGCCTGACACCTTGGTTACCCCAGTCTGTCTGATGTTCTTCTGAAGTCCTGTTTCCAGCCATCTTCCAGGTGGGCGGTGCAACTTCTGTTCCCTGTCCCCAAAACCAGCTCCTGGAGCGGCCGGCAGCGTACGTGCATATCCACGCCTTCCCAACGCAGGCCTGCTTACAATCAGCCCGAGAGGGGAAGGATCAGGCCGCCTGCGCTGCTCTGCTTGTGAGAGCCCTGGGCCTCCTACGGTAAAGGTGCTGGTGACGGCACTACTGTCTGTGGTCACCTGTGTGGCTGGCCTTGTGTGTGTGTATGCGTAGGTATGTGTACATAGTGTGTACCTGTCTAAGAATACACGGGCAGCCTTGCTTCTGGCTCCATCTGGGGGCTTAAAACCACCACAGCTGCAGTAAGAGGGCTCCTCCTGAAGCCCGCTGGATTTGGCAACCTCTAGTATTACTTCTTGAAAGAAAACTAAGTGGTATAAACACATTCAAAAAATGATCACTACAGCTGGCAACTCCATTTCAGTTTTAAATACCTAATGCAGTATATGTATGTACTAGTCATTCTTTTTGTTAAACTGAAATGCGATTTAGAATAAACAGCAAAGTTTGATACAGAGCAACAAGTACTAATGAATTTTAACTTACCTTACTGTGTAAATGGGCTCTGATTACCTTCCCATGCTGATTGCTAAAAGGAGACTTTGTGAATAGAAAAGTCGTGTAGACTTAATTCGAGAAAACAGTGATGCAAAAATTGAGCTTAGCTCACTGGAAAGTATAAATTGAGGATTCCTAGAGAGATAACAAATTACCTGAGAATAATTTGGCTAATCAGTGAGCCATTGAAAGTGCTGCACCATACTTCAGTATTCTTGGAGGTTTTGTGCATGCTTATGTATTTTAATTGGGAAAAATACAGATTTTTTTTTTTTGCCACCTGGTGTTTTTACATGCTGCTTAGCTGTGGGATATGAATAGATTGCAATATATGGACTAATAATCTAAATAATAACATAGCTATTAATTCAGTATTATTGTGAAAAGGAATGACAACTCGAGTATATTGAGTGTATTCCTGCTTTCCTTTCTCACAGAGTTATTATCTACATGTAAAAATTACGTTGAATTAGTGCTTGCAGAGGAGGAATTCACCACGTAGGGGATGATGTGATTATTTGATAATAGTGGTCTTTTTAATCTCCCAAGCAAAGGTATAATGAGATCCAACAGCTGGAAATTTAAGTCAGTGAAGTCCAAAGTGGAGAGACCTTGAAAACTGCTGACAATGAGGGCGAGCATTCATTGGAACAGATTACTAAGAGGCTTGGTAAATTCTTCATTTTCTTGTTTTGTGACTAGCTGTCTCACTAGGGAACACAGTCTGATTTGTCAGATACTGAAGTTATTTGAAGATGTTTTATATTCTATGTAATGCACGAGGTTAGGCTTGTTAAATATATGAAAATACCAACTGTAAATATTGCCTTGTCTGAAACATCTAGATGACTACAGAGATGCCCAAAAGGTAGCTTAAAATTCAGTTGGCTAATGGGTTGCAACATAACAGTGCTTTGACAAGTAACTTCTTAGAGCCCGTATGGTGGTGGAGAGGCGTGCCTTGGTGATGGAATTTAGCTAAGAAGAGGTATATTTATACCTCACTGCTGTCAGTGTCTGCTGGAATCATGACTTCCATGCCATGGGCTAGATGGTGAAAGGCCTGCTGCTGCTAACAAAGTATTTTTGGTCCTGCTTGTTCTGGGAAAAAGATTACTCGCTTGCACTGGTTATGGGTTTGTGGGTGTTGTTAAGACAAGCTAGGAAGAGACAATATGGTGACATTTGTTGAACTATAATTGCAATGATGTGCTGGAAATCTGCTTTTATTGCATCTCATCAACCTTATGAGTGAAAAGTGGAGGAGGACGGACTACTATCAATATGTTCTGCTGTTGGTCTTTGCTTTAGTCATAGCCAAATGGCCATGTGCAAAACCTCCATCAGTGAAGAATGTAATTCCTTCAGGAGGAAAGTTTCTTTTCTGTTTGTGTCTTTAGGATATTTTGTCCAAGTTAAAGGTTTGTTCCATTCCGGTGTGATTTAGAAGATGCCTAGATATTGATATAAAATATACAGACCCCTGTAGAACAGCCATTGATTCTTTCATAAATGATAAAGCTTGCTTTTCAGGAGGGTGATGAGAGATGTTTTGCTAACCAGACATTACCAGGAGCAATCTTTTAATGTGAAAAAACATCCAGATATTTCTCTTCCATAACTGTTTTGTGGTCGCATTGTTACAGAAAGAAAAAACAGAGAGCAGCCATGGTATAGAAAGATCCGTGAAACAAATAAGAGGTAATCAAACATGCTATTTGTATGGTGTGCATGTAAAGCAAAACTTCATCGGCTTAATATCATTTTAGCCTGATCAAGTTTAAAAAAAAAAAATCCTCCTAGGTCTTGAATAACAAGCTTGCTGACATGAAATGTAGAACCATAGATACGTACTGTGATATTACAAGTGTATACCATGTTTAGATTTGACCAGTACAAGTGTATTAGTTACTTTTGAAAAAGCTGAGTACGTTTCTTGAGTAGTAATTCCCATTTCTTTTAAAAAATATTATGGTGATTAAGTTCCTTTTATTACAATTAATAGCAATGACTGACATAAAATGAATAAATTGTACATTTTCTGATAAAATGAAGCACAAAGAATAGGGAATAAAAGCAAATGCAGTGCTTGTCAGAAATGGATAACAGAGGAACTGCAATAGAAGGAAAGAATTCAGTTAAATTGCGTGCTTCAAAACGCATGGCTAATAGATGGAGAGAGATACATCAGTTACATTAAGGTGGATCAATAATTGATCTTTACAAAGAGGAATAAGACAAGTGTGTGCCATTATTGAGAAGGAATTAAATACAGTCAAGAAGTCAAAAGCATGCATCATAAAATATGAATAGGCTGAGTGATGAAACAACTCAGTTCTACTCAATGTGAAGTCTTGTGGTCTTACTAACAGCGACTCCTTAGCTTCATCAGGAAAGAGGGATAACCTCTGAAGAAGTAAATGTGCTTTCATTTGAGATTAGAAAATGAATAGCTCTTTAAAATTCACAACAACTTATTGTCTCTGAACCTTAAAAGTTAGTTGTTATCCGATGCTTAAATGTGTGATGATGAATATAGAATGTAGTTACAAAATAATTCTGGACATCTGTAACTAATGAAGCAAAATGCAATTGGTTTTTTTTAAAAAAAAAAAGGTGAACTGGGAGATTGAAACTATTTCGAGACTGACAGATGAAAAAAGTCCAGTGAAAAACGAGGAACTGAAAACGTGAGACAAAACTCTATTCATAGAATAATGACAACTTCTAAGTTTATATCTTTGTAGAGGGACAGAAGGGAAAAATCAGAAAAAGCAATTTTTATGCACATCAATAAAGCTCTTGAAGGTTCTTGCTCTTCTTTTGGACTGGAGTACTTACCTAAAAATATGAAGATCCACATTAATTTGTTGTACTGTTCCTGTCTTATATACTAAAGCTATAAGAGTCTAATAAGTATTTCAGTAGTGAAGATGGCTATGGATTATTTTCATTTTTTGAGGTTAAGTATTTATGAAAATTCCCATACTGATACCCTATAACCTGAAGTTGCCTTTCCCTTTTTCTCTCTATTCTCCTCTCTTCATGTTCCAGTGGTACTACACGGAGCTGCTATTAAAGTTAATCAGCTGAGTATGGCACAAGCATCACTTGAGAATGTTTCCTGTTGTGCCTCATCAATGGACATAAACACTTTTGAGTACATCAATAATTGGTGTCACTTACAATAGTAGCTTTTACGATGCAGACACCTGTCCACTAGATGCTGGACTGAGAACAGTAGATCACAAAATGGGAGCTCATAATAGTTGAATTTAACTTCTGAGCTGGATTTGAGTCAGTGACTGGCAAATCAGTGACTTGTCCAAATCCCAGGAGAAGTAATTTTTATTCTAGTGGGGAGACCTCTTTAAATCAAGGCTATCATGACATTCTCCTTCTGTTTCTGCACGACCATGCTTGATCCATATTTTAATTTTCAGAGACTGTATGTGATTAGGAGATACAATGTGAATGTAGAACATCAAAAAGAAAGCAGTACTTGGAAGAATTAAAAATGTATTTTCAATTTGCATTAAAGCTATGTATTCACACAATTCATAAAGAATTTTATGATGAGATTGAAATTAAAATTAAAAAAAAATATGTGGTTTAGAAGCAATATCTTTTGTAGGGAGAAGGACAGGGTATGTGAGAATGGAAAAAAGGGAAGGAATTCTTAAGAATGTGTTACTCTGTGGCATCACCAGTAGGTTATTTTACTTCTATTGATAAATACTTTCATTTAAAAAAAATGTTCTACTTGGATAAATACCTTTTTGATTCTGTTGGAAAGAAACTTTGGCTAATATCAGTAGAAACCTATAGTTCTTATATTAATACTGTCTGCAGGATTTCAACAAAACAAGAATTTTTGATATGATACAAGATGAAGGCATAAACTCCTTTTCTAAGGATGGAAGAAATAGTAGAAAATGATAGGTGTAAATGATAGTGAAATCTAAATAGAAGATTTTAACAGCATAATTCCACAGATTCTTTTAAAAGAAAAAAAAATTACTAGTTGCAGAACATATCTGGGTATAATCATTGCTGCATTTTGCTGGAGTTTACACTTTAGGGTGGGTTAACTGGGTCTATTGTTACGGGCAAACACCGGACATAAATGGACACATTTAATCTTTGAATTGTATCTGCTTAAAAATCTGGTGATGTTTTTGGTGATTATCAACATGACTATTATCAGGAAAACAGTAAGACTGAAAGGGAAGATTATATATAGCCCTATAACCTGCTGTGTTCGTCTAGTCACAGAAATTATGCCTTGATTTTACCCATCACCTGCAGGCAGCATGTGTCTACATGTGCTATCGGGTCACCGAAGGCAACAGAAGTCCTGCTTCAAAAATCACGTGCGTGTGTATACTAGACGGGGCATACGTTGGAGACCTGGCTAGGAGTAGAAATCTGACATTTGCTGTGGAAGTAACGTTGCATGAAGAAAAGCGCTTCTGAACTATGAGCTTGCAGAAAAGCTTCTAATGAGCATGGAAGGTCATACTGCACGTGAGGGCACGACTAGCTCTTCTTTGTGATGAGAGGTGTAACAGAGGTGAGCAGCAAAGGCACTACACTGCTTTTACATTCAAGGAGTCCCTGAAATGAAAGCTGTTCCAGCATTTCTGCATGCTGCTTTATGTGTTTTGATTGATAGTGAAAACTGCTGATATGGTAGAGCAACTCCCTACTGTGCATATTACAGCAAGTTAATTCTTGCAGAAGGAGCTTTTCCTAACAGTTTAAAGAAGAAAACATGTAGTAGTCACCTGTAACTTTTTTATTCTTTCAAAATCAACCTGGGGGAGAAAATGTCGCTGGGGCAGAGGGCATAGGGATAAGGAGAAGGAAACCTGGAAGCTGATACAAGGCTCAAACTATCCAGTATTCCTGATAAGCATTAATAATTACTATTACACTTTTTTCCTTTGACTGTTTTTGGTGATAAGCTGCTTATCACCAGATCAGTGTGATAGGTAGGACCAGAAAATAAACTGTTAACGTGAGTGGTTGAAGGGATGACTGCATACGTAGGAATTACTTTTTTCTTAAAATGTGTAAAGTTGAGAACCAATCTGAGATTTTAGCAAAGTAAGTGGGATCTTCTGGTAGTCTTTTTTATCCCTTTTTAAACTCCATGTTTATATTATGTAAACATATGATTATATTAGGCAAGATCATACTTAAAACATAAGTAGTCTCAAATTAGCATAGCACATTTTGCTGTATTACTGTAATGCTGTAATTAGTAAAATGAATCTTGTCTTCCTAAAGAGGAATGTTAATATTATAGGTTTGTTTTTTTTCAGACCGGTACGTTAGGCCCAATTTGAGAACTATAGCTTAAGCAAAACATTCTTTAAGGGTTTTACAATTCATATTAACCTGTACTTCTAAATGTATCTTCAGTTTTGTCAGGTCCTAACTCTCTCAGGAGGAGGAATGTAGACTTTTTCATGAAAACTATAATTTGCTTAAATGTATACTGCTGGATACTGTACTACATGTGTCATGTTTTATGCTGGGCAATAATGGTAATGTCTACTAGCTGAAAAGAGTACTGAGGTGCAGTACTTGCTGCCTTTTATTTTTAATTTGGTTTCTAACTACAAATCTCTGAGGACTCTAGCAGTCAAAGTCAGACTAAAGAAATGTGGATAGGAGTGGAAAAAAAATTGGCAAGTAGTTTGTTCACTGAAAAAATGTAAGATTCAACTGACAGAGAGAATTTACAATTTTTATGCTGAATATGCCATTTGTTTTTTGCACTGTTGACAGAGCAATACTGGAGCATTTTCCCAAGTTATCTGTGGTTACTGCTTACCCTGCGTATGAAGGGTGCAGATTTTGTTACTTTCCTTCTTAAGAAGGTTTGAATTTCAGGAGTTATAGTGGATGGAAATGCTTTTCTCTCCATAGAGATGGCTTTACATGATGCAAATAAACACTCACTGTGCTTGAGAGAATGTGAGTGTGATAATATCTGGGTGGCCTACATAATATATACTGTGATGCCTGTGTTCTGCCCTGCATTATGAAGTTATTTAGGGAAGCCCACTGGTCAACCAACTGTTTTTGAAAATGGATTAAAGTTACATCCTGAGAATTTTTACCAGTGTGTGTTACCATTAGTCAGCATCAATAAACTTGTTACTTTATTTCAGCAGTTGCTACACTAAGAAAGCAGTATTTCCAGATGAAGCAGGGTTTATTTTTCATAGCATCGTACGTGTTCCTAGGAGATAAGAAGGTCTGGGTAGGAGTCTCCTCTCTGGTTAGTGTGGTGTTGAATATGTAAGCTGAACAGGGTAATGACTTACTCGAGGCTGATGCTGAAATTCCCTGTAGCCTTATGGTTAGGGGAGTCTCCAGGGGAAGTAGCAGATGTGGCATCGTATTTCCTCCAAAAGTGGAGTTGACTGAACCCGAGCTGCTAAATCTGGGGTGAACACCAGAAGCCCTGAGTTACTGGATAAGAAGCAGTAGTACAGCCTGCGTCCCCAGTTGATATCAAAATACCACCTCACTAACTCTTCATTTGTTATTGTTTCTCCAAAGTGAGGTTTCTAAATGAGAGGGGGGAAAAAAAGTAAATATTTTTTTTTGTTGAAAACTGTGTGGAGCTGGCAAACCAAAGCTGAGTTTTATTCCCCCCTTCAATTTGGTAGGTGAACTGGTGAAAGGAAAAGACTTTTAATGAAAGGTTTCTAATTCTGTTTTCAGAAGAACATAGAAATTCTTCTGAAATGCAATGAGTCAAAATACTGGCATTGAGTACATATATGTATCAAAAGATGCAGAAAATAACTTAAGACGTGGATAATTTTAGCCTACCCTATTCAGCTAGAAAAACCGTACTTTTGTGGAGTAATACTTAAAGTACATGTCAAAAAGGTTGAATAAGAAGTTCAATATCAGTAAGGACGACGGAAGCAGACAATTTCTATTTCTGTTAGCCACCTGAATAAATTCCAGGTTTAAACCATCTTGTTCTCTGTGCTCTCTTTCTAGAGCAATCACCTCATTTGTTCTTTACCATCACACCGTGCCTTTCTGCAACAAGAGAAGTGTGCCACTTGAGGGTTATAGACTCCATATTCGCCTAAAAGATGGAAAATTCCATCTGATGTGTGCTATTTTCTGTCTTTTGTATATCTATTATAGATTTCCTTGAAGTGTGGTTTTGTTCAGTATTCGTGTGATTCTTTGGGAATAGCCTCGTTTGACTCCTGATCCTTTCACTCAAAATAAGTTTAGAAAAACAATACTCACAAGAAAGCTCATTGAATTCAGAAGGTGATATATATAGTTATCTACGTACACATGATTATGTGCATAAGAATCCTAAAATAGGGATTATACTGCAATATATGTGAAATTTGGCTTTTTCTTGATATTGGGAAGATAGCTATACAGCACCTAGATCACAGCAGATCCTGTGGAAAGAACGACTGAAAGGCGTATACAAGGTTCATTTTACTCAAAGTAGAAAGAGGCTCTTCAGCTTCTCTGTGCTGTTTATTTTTCTGGTTTAGGGCTGTATACTGGCTTTTAATCTTAGGCTCTCTGAGCATCTTCTGTATCTCTCTTAAACACACATATGCAAATATGTGAGTAGACAGGCAAATTGGTGAGTTTGTACCTGTCAACCTGATTATTGAAGCTTGATAAATGCTTGTTCAGAGAATATCTTCAGGTTATTTGCTTATTTTTGAATCCAGCAAATTTCCATAAAATGTTTAAAATCTACTGAAGTAAACCTTTGAAATGAGGGGTGCTATATGGAAACATTTTTCTGATACCGATTTGAAAGTTCTCTATTGCAAACTCAGTTTGCTTTTTCATCTTAACAGGAGTATTGATAGAGTGAATTATATTCAAATGAGAATGAATTTTCTTGAGTATATATGATTTTTCTCTCATCTAGCAGAAGTCAAATGCTTTTCATTATATTACAGCTGCTCAGAACTTTCCTGGAATGGGGGACACAGCTGCTCAGCCTCCATGTTTTTTTCATTCTACTATTTTAAGTAAGTGATTTAAAGTACCTAATTTTTAGTATTCAGAATCTCAACATATCTTGTGTGTTCTGGAAGACATAACTCTTCAGAGCATTTGTGATTAGCAGCTTAATAAAATAGAGATTAAATTGAACAGAACTTATCCACCCCCTTGTTCCTCACAGAACCTCTGAGGAGATATCTCACTCTCTTGTTTCAAAGACACTTGAGATAAAAACGGGGTGTGCATATGGGAAAGAGGAAGAAACTTGTGTTGTCCAAAATGTGTGTCCCTTCAGAACAGTTCACCTCACCCTTTAGTTATGAAAGGAATATACTGTACCTGTCATAAAACTTGCAGGAAAAATACTCATTTCAGAATATAGTTCAGACTATGGTCTTGCAATGTATTATTTGTACAGATAGTTAATGAAGTGTTAGTTTGCTCACATGTTTAGCCCAGGTAACCAAAGTGTCATAGGTGTCAAGGAATGCAGAATTTATCTAGTTCTGAACTACAACAGAGAAAGTAAGTTTTACTTGCAAGCAACTATAAGATTTTTTGTCTAGTTATTAAACCTAGCCGAACAATTGATTACATGAAATTCCTTAGGAGAAATGTCAATATTATTAAAAACAAACAAACAAACAAAATGCTGTGTCCACAAATAGAAGTGCTTACCAATTTTACTTTGCGTAAAAGTGCAGACTAATCAGGAGAATGTGTGGGATGGGAAAGGGAGGAAGGAAGTTTTTTCTAATACGTTCTTAATGATTTTTCATTTTCCCTTTAATAATTTCTAGAGGATGGAGAAAGAAGGGGGGACATCATTTACCTACTTAAGTGGCCTGCTACTTACCATTTTGGGTTGGATCTGGCCATTCCGCCATAAAATGGGCACCACTCAATAGTAATTCTGCTGTTAAAGCCTCACGGTTTCATGACAAGAATTAGGATGATGCATGGCCTTGAGGCGTTTTTCTTCTGTGATTTCCCCAAATTACTTGCCTGGTCTTACTTTCTCTGACATAGCTTATATGGTGAGATACCACTGTAAACAAAGGCAATAGTGTAATATCTTAAGTTTGCTGGTCAAGAAAATACATCGTTAATATTGCAGAATGCTAGAATTAGGACTAGCAGAGAGTATGTAGCTTCCTTCTCAACCTGGAGTTAAAAGTTTGGCTGGTTAAGTTTTTTAGTTCACTGAATATCCAAATGCTTCTGGTTAAATAGAGAAGGTACCTTAAAGGGATTTGGTAGTAACTTGACCTAACTACAACAAGAATTAATTTTATCCTTTAGCTTATTCTATGTGGATTCAGGTTCAGGTCTCAGTAACTTTAGCAGGAGAAATATCTGTATCTAAACAGGAACAAATATTTTGGGTTGTGTAAAAAGTAGAACTAATTATATTTTCTCACTGCTACCCCTTTCGTGTGTATGGCAAATGCTGCTTACTAGGTTGTGTGAAAGTCTTACTTGAAAGTCTAGCACTTGTCTTGGACCAAAACAGACTGATTTTGGTATTAAGTACGGATCTAATATACCCTAATTGTGCAGCCTGGCCTTTCACTTCTGTCTGAATGTTGGCCAAGCATGGGGCAAAGCAGTTAGTGGTTTTGTTCAAGCACCAGAATGCACCTGTTTGCTTTTGTGTATTTGTCTGTGTGAGAGAGATGAATTCAGCTTGAGTTAAGTAAGCGTACCTGAAGGAATCCTTTGGAGCCTCGTTAGTCTATACCTTTGAAGAGTTTATTAGCTTGATGAAAACTAGCCATGGTACTAAATATTTGCTACGTTTTTTGTTTTTCTCCCTGTATGTATGAGCTTACATCTAAACCAACCAGGGAGCACATATGTATGTATGCCCTGTATGTATGAGCTTACATCTAAAGCAACCAAAAAGGGAGGACTTTTTTTTTTATAATTATCACTCTACTTTTTAACCTTGGTGTAATACCCAGTCCTTATTTTCAGTGCTCTTTTACAGTTCTACGAGTGGCACTGCCTGACATCCTATAATTATAGGACAGGTTGGTTTTCAGTTGGTGTTAGTCTGTGTATGTATTTTATACAATTAGGACCCTTTCTGGTTCTTTCTTTGTATTAAGTGTATACACAGCTACTGCACTTGTGTATTTCTATGTAGTTTCCCAGTTTTTTTTTTAACTACTTTGTTCTCCAAATGGTTGTATTTCAGGAAGACACTGCTCTCTTTCTGCTTCTGTTAAATAACAGGTTTTTAGGCAAAATGCTTTTTCCCTCAGTTGAACTGCTCCATGCCATTTTTCAGTACTGAGTCAGAAGAATCACTTTCAGGGATATGGGATATAGAATATATTTTATGTATGTATTTTATATTTTTATATATATATATATATATGTTAGAATGTATGTATACACACGTGTGTGTGTTCTATATACATATGGGTTATTAATTTATCATTTTTAAAATCTCTATGATTTCTGAAATCAGGTAAAAAGCTTTCTTTCCTCTTGTTGATATGACACTCTTCCTGAAAAAAGGACATACAAGTCCATTGTTTTCTTCTGTGGACAAGATCACTTAGCCTAGATGGCCTGTAAAGTGAATTTCAGTTGTAAGGTTTAAAAATAAATAAATAAATAAATAAATAAAGTGTCAAAAGACATTAAAGATTAGCAGATAGTATGACATGCTTCCTTTCCTAATTCTATGATGTTCAGGCACTATTCAGGTTTTTATTCTACTGCAGGGGAAATTGACTCTAACAGTGTGTTACGTTATGATGTAGGGAATATTGAGTAGTTTACAGCTTAGGACAAATTCAAACTGTCTTCCTTTGCATGAATTCGGAGCTATATTTCATTTATTAGGTCAAATGAGGCATTTAGAAATTCTTGGACGCAACTGAGAAACAGTTTAGGACAACAAGAGGTGAAATACTATTTATTGCCATTAAAATTTGCTAACTAGTTGCGGTGGTTTTACCCTCCTGGGCAGCTGAGCTCC
>VXAA01001714.1:0-11676 GCA_013399115.1 Anseranas semipalmata | reverse complement strand
TCTGGAGAGAGTCCTGGTGCTGTGCCAGCACTGCTCGGCAGTAGCCAAAACACTGGTGTGATACCAGCGCTCTTCTAGCTACAAGGGCTGCTGCAGGGAAAGTTAACTCTATCCCGGCCAGACCCAGTACACTAGTCTTTAGACTCTTTCCATTTACTGAATGAGTTGCCTTTATCGTATCTATTTTGTAAGTCTGTTAAGGATGCCTCACTAAACATGGTGAAATTCTGGCTTCTCTAGAGGCAGTAGCTCTTTTTTTTTTTTTTGCCAAATATTTCACAGTTCCGAGAGTTTTGCTTAGCGTCTTGACTGTAAGTTTTAAATGAGACAACATATAACACAGAATTACTGTGTCATGTGGTTAACATCTGTGTCTCTGATTTGACATGACATGCTGTGATGAAGTTTGACCAGAAATGGATTTCACTATGAAAATGATTTGTGATGGAAGGGAAGCAAAAACCAGAAAAAGGAAGAAATAGAAGTATATGCACAGGATACAAACAGGGAAATTACCTCTGACAACACTGTTGAGCAATGATAATTCAAAATATATTTGCTCTATGGCTTGAGGATGCTGCTACTTCAAAGGCGAATGAGGACTGAGTGGTATGAACGCTTGATTGTATGCATGCATGTGATGTATTAGAAGGGCTAGAGGTGAACAGAAAAAAGCATTTCATTTTCCAGGAAGACAATGGTAAATTCACTGTATTTTTCTGATAATTTGAGTGACCTTCACATCTTAACTGCATGATTTTTGGATTTAGCAGCGCAGGCCTGTGAGATAGGCTGCCCTGGAGCTATGCAGTCTGGAAGTTTCAGTGCCTTCGGCCACTGAAGACCTGCAGGCATCCAGAGGTGATGAGTCCTTTTCCAGGCTTATGTTACTGCTCAGCATGGAAGACAAAATGATGAGGAGCTCAGAGCAACTCGGGGTCTTCAGTAGGTCACAGCTGCTTTACTAGGGAAAAAGAGGAGGGCGGCTGAGATTCTCCTGGGTTTTGCTGAATGTTACTGAAACCAGACTACCTTAGAAGAAACTCTTATCTGTAGTGAATCAACAGCTTTTAGAAGGTCGAGAAGGATGCGTAGTACTCTTTTGGCTACATGGAAACAAAGCATATGTTTCCTGTAGTCGGATTGCTCACTTAAACATGTTTCTGAGGGTGGAATGGTTTTGGGAATCCATCTACAGTTGGCTAGTGATTTTTTTTTGTTTCATTTTCATTTTGGACTTCTTCAAAATCTGTGTCAGCTCACTTGACACTCCCTATTGCTGTGAAAGTCAAAGAGATGGTAACTTCAAGCTAATAAAGGAAGTCTGCTAAAGACTGATGTCATGAAAAGAACCATCCTGGATAAAGGAGATCAGAGAATTTTTTGAGTAAGAAAATAGTCTTGTTTCAGCAACCACAAAGCAACTCCACCAAGGCTTTCAGTATCAAGAAAATAAAATTTATTAGGTGTCCTTTACTCACGCAATGCCAAGCCCTCAGATCCTCCCAGGGAAACCTCTGTATTCTCTGCTTGAGATTCTGCTCTTCATCCTAAAGTGGAAATCTTTGTGCTGAGAATTGAGTCCTTGGGTGCAGTCCCATATCTTGCATCCATTCATCTCAGCAGGCAGGGTCAGCTGTCTTTCTAGCATCTTAGAGTCCTCTATGCTCTGCCAAAGGTGCATCGTACAGTACTTTTCCCCCTTCATAATCATGTAATTCAAGAATGAGCCTCCCTGGTGATGGAAAGGTTATATTGCACTATGGTGATGAATATAAAATGAAACTGCCACTGTCCATTCAGTTAGTAAGATGAATAAGATGCTTCATAACTTCAGCTGTAGCCTTTAGGCAAAATAAGCTATGCTTTGAGCAAAAGCTCATGCTTGGCTTCAACCACAGCTCATGTTACATGTTGCTCATTAAAGCAATCAATTTACTGTACTGAACTTTAAAAACAAAATTTGCAAAAACCAAAAATTTAAAGTTATAATATTCAGATTCTGCTGTTGGTTTTCAATATTATGTATTCAGGGAAAAACTGGTGGTGGACACTTTAGGGAGACTGATCGTAGGTGACTAATTACCAGTCTCTCTGATCTAATTCACTCCCAGTATATTTAATTGCTTCACTATTTTTTATTTTTTGATTGAATTCCAATTGGTCTGAGGAGAAAAAAATCTTGTTTTGTTAGCAGGCAAACTCAGCAACTCTCCATTCCCAGATCTGGGACAGATCATAATCTCTTTTCATTGGTTCTAGTAGTTGATTTTAAAGTTTTGCAGCAGCTGATTAGTGAGACATGGTAGGTACTACCATTTAGTATCAAATAACTTTGAGTTTTTTATCTGATTTGTAAACTAGTATGCTAATAAGTGCTTTCCCGAAAGGTTAAAATAGTTCAGTAGTTTTATTAGGGTAGTTTGGTTAGTCCTTTAATGTCTGCTGTAGAGGAGTACGATATATATTGTTCCCTTTGTTCTGCGTTCAAGAAGTTGAAAACATTTTGCCCTGATGGGAACTGATAATCTAAACAAGGTACTGTAGATATGCATTTGTAACTGTTTGGATTTAGAAACCATTTGTTGTGAAATTATTGCAGCGTGGTTTTGAAAATGAAGTCTTTGTTGTGAGTACAGTTTTTCTTTTAAACTCGGAATTGCCATTGTGAGACAGGTGACTGTCCATCCAGCCTAAGGACTTGTCCCCAGCAAGGCCCAGTAGCAGATGCTAGGCAAAGCGTGCATGGAGTAAATCAGAGGAGCCCTTCTCCTTCAGTTTTGAGCAATGAGCAGATGAGTGACTTCATTAGCCAGAGGCTCCATCTAACTGCTGTATTTAGTGGCAGTGAATTGATATCTGTTTCATGAACTTATCTCATCCTTATATAAATTCATTTATATGTTGGGTCTCTTGTGAGTTTCACTGTTTAATCACATTTTGCATGGAGAATGTAATTCTTTCTGATAATTTTGAATTGCTGACTGGCAGTATCGTGAGTTTTCCTCTTCTGTGCTATGAAAAATAAAGAACAGTTCACTGTTTGGCTTTCTTTATATCGGCCATGATGTTCCAGGCATTAGTTCAATCCCTTCACAGTGGCCTTTTTTCAAAGCTAAAAAATTGCAATCTGTTGAATCACTCCTAAGTGCAAAAACTGTTCTGTATCTGTCCATTCTGTTACCCTTCTCCATCCTTTTTTTCTTTTTTCCCCATTCTTTACTTGGCCTGTTTTGGGAGGGAATGGCCAGAACTATGTTCAGCATTGATGGCAGTAGATGTCAAACCCCTCCATGGATTTTGATATAAGCAGTCNTCCTTTCCTTTCCTTTCCTTCTCCTCTCTCCTCTCTCCTCTCTCCTCTCTCCTCTCTCCTCTCTCCTCTCTTTTTCCTTTGTCCTTAGTTACTTACTGGTAGCTCCTAGCATCTTATTGGCATTCTTGACCTCAGCTGAATACTTGCTACAGTGAGCAGGATGAGAAACCTTATTTTCCTTTTTTTGTTTAAAAGATGAATTGTTTCGGATACAGTCAAGTTTGATGAAATTTCGTTAACTTTCAGAGAAAAGCCTTGTGTCAGGGCATTGCAAAGTTTAAAGGCTTCTCAGCAAGTAGTGCTGCATCTTTTATTCCAAAGAGAGAGATTAAAACACGAGATGCAAAACTGAGCATAAATTTAAAGGAAATAGCTCTGCAGGCAGGCAGAATTTGCCCTTCATTGCAGCTTATTAATGTTCAGTGATATGGGATTAGGAGACGGACATGCTGAAAAACTAAGTAATTTACTGAGATCTTTCATCATTTTGGTCAGGGTTATGTGAGGTAACAGGCTAGATAAATATATAGGAAAAAAAAATAGAGTGCCTGCTGTGTATAACTTGCTGTTTTGTATAGCAGTGTGTATGGGAGAGTAGCGTTCTTGGTCACTGGAGACCATTGGATTCTGACACTGGCACGCTTGCTTCCACATAATGGAAAAGAGTGGCATCATTGCTACCATAATGGGGCAAAATGCTAGATCTTCTCCACTGAGTATTACATTTGAATCAGTTCCATCAGAATAGATTTCTGTTTTCAAAAGGGAAGGAAGAAAGATGTGAAGGAAGGTGGAAAAGACCACTTCATTTGCCCCTCATTCTCCTCTGTTAGGAGGGGTGCGCCGTTACCACCTCTTTCCAAAGAACTTTGAAACTTTAGCACTGTTAGATTTTATCAAAAACATAGCAATAAGGTAACTTCTGAAACCTGGGGAATGTAACAGGTTTAAAGGAAATGGATTAATAAGAAAATTGTCCTCCTGCCCATTTATGTACTGTGGATATTTTATTCGGCTTACTCTCAAATGATCAGCTTTCCACAGCTAGCACAGTCGTAAACGAATTCCTCAGAGTTCTCTAAAACTTTGCCCATTTTTCATGGTGACTGGGGGTTTCCTGCATGGCAGCTCCCTGTACTTGAGGCACCGCCTGTTCTCTGCTTGTGCTGCAGCTCTTTGCTTGCAGTCCTCCTTTCCTGCCTTCTCCTTTCCTACAGGAGCTTCTTGGGAACACAAGTCAGTAGCATGTTCTTACAAAGGGAATCTTAAAGCAGTTGCATAAATATCCAAAGCGTAATTTTGAGCTTCTTGTTACCATAGCATGTGTGTGTAGCATACATATATGTGCGCTGTCCTTACAGTAATCTAGAAAACACAAAGATCAGAAAAAAATCCTGTTTTTATTTTGTTTTTCAGGTTGCTTTATTACTGTGTTATTTTTGTTTGTTTGTTTTTGATGCTAGGAAGGAAAGTGGAGATATGGGATAGAATTTAATATCAGGGTTAAGAGTGAGAAATGCAAGGAAGTTTATAAATATATATACAGAAGCACAGATGTTTTTTCATATACTCTTTCTCTTGTCTTTGTGCATTGATCCTCGATTTGAGCCTTTAAGTACAACTAAAGTTTAAAAGTAACATCCTTTTCAAGCTTTTACTATATTTTTCTACAACATTTATTTAGAGGATCATAGAGTAACTCTTTCCTTCTGAAAGTAACGTCAGTTAGGATATTTCAGATCTTACCATTATCGGAAGATAAATATAATTTTTGTACAGCTGAATGGAACACTGTTTAAGAAACAAGGGGTTCTCTTGTAGTCAGGGGTCTAACTTCAGGTAGGTATGAGAAAAGTTAATTCAGTAAGTTAACTAGCTTGGTCAAGGACTTGGAAGGCTTCATGTCAATCACAGTGCATACTGGAAACATTGGGAAATTTTTCTAGATTAATGAACAGAACATACAAAACTATAAATATACACAATTCAGAAACTGGAGGAGAGACAGCCAAGGAAACTAATTTCTTGTAAATCACTTGCAGGGAGGAAACTCTTTTAAGCTAGCATTAGAGTTCAAAGTTACAATGTGTTTGAACAGAAAGGAAGTGTTGTTAATGGCTGAGTAATTACTTTCCATTCTCAAATCTGAAGTGCTGGTATGCAGTGCTTCATGAACTTTATTATTACTAAATTATTAGGGTATCTAAGTATGAAAAGGTGTATGTAAAGTCATCAGTGTAGGAGTATTAGAGACTGTTACTACCACCTCATTAGAACAACACAAAGAAGCATCATCAAATGATAAAGATGTGGTTGGGAATGAACTGAAACAGGTTTATTAATCTCTTAAACAAAGCTAACAAAGACTTGATGTCTGATAAATTTGTTTCTCTCTGCATCTACAGCTGTTTAATATCATAACTCTTCAGTATAAAAGAAAGTACATATGTCAAATTACTAAATAAAGTCTTGATATACAGGTATAATGACCAGTTTTTTCCCTACTCCTTTCTGCAGCATAGCTTCACTTCCATCTCTTCTGGAAAACAACTTGCAATTTAACTGTTACAGAAAGTCAAGAGGATTAGTTAATGGAAGAAATAAATCAGCAATGTTATTAGAGCATGAAATCAAGTATATTGAATGTAAAAGAGAACCCCTATATTAAGTCTAGTGTACATTAGTAGGCTTAGTGAAATCAATGGAAAGATGTGCATAAATAATACTTTCCAGAATTAAGTCCTCGAATAACTGTTGTATCTGGATGTAATGGTAATACAGAAAATTCAATTGTATAATAGTAATGTTTACAGCTCCCTTGTTACTTTGTTAATGTTTAACTTGGTTTCTTAGGGCTGGTTAAATCTTCCTGTCTGATCTTATTTGGAAAATTTCTGAAGCCTTTGCTTATGTCTGCCTTTAGTCATAGACATAAGGACAGCTGGGTTTGCTTTTGCCGGGTAGGTGTTTTTGGATGTGTTCTTATTTATGCATCCTAGTCAGGACTGTGGACTGGGGAGGGAGGGGGCAGTAGTAAGTCAGATATGTCCTGAGTAAAGTATTGGATTTATGAGGGAGAAAGTTACACATTACATATATTTATCTAGGTTTAGAGCTTAGCGACATGGTCTAGTGGAGGGCTTGTTAGTGTTAGGTCATAGGTTGGACTGGGTGGTCTTGGAGGTCTCTTCCAACCTAGAGGATTCTGTGATTCTGTGATACTTTCACTAATTCTGTGTTGGTCTCGAATGAAGCAAAGATATGCAAAGAGGATAGTTAGTCTGTTAAAATATTACAAAATATATTTTCCTAATTACTTAGGAAATAATCTAAAGCAAAAAAAAAAGGGGGGGGGGGGGGAGATAGCTAATGAATTCCTTGTCCTATGCAGCTGTAATTTTTTTTTTAAGAAGTAAATGTGCTATGAGCCTCTTACATTGCTAGCTACAGTGTGTAGCTACTGCTATTTTACAAATAGTCCTTTTTCAGTCTGTACACATACATAAAAATTACTGTGTTGTTCACCACGAAAAACAATTCTAGCAATAGGTATGGGAATGGATTAATTTGATATCTTTTCTTTTTCATTCTGTCTTGATTCGTTTGCTACTAAATCCTATTTCCTGTATGCAATAAGTCATTTCATATCCAAGGTATTTCACTTGGAGTATGATAACATAGTGTAAGCCAGAAAGAAATTTTCAGATATGTTGTTTTACTGACTTCCCACTGATGGGGATTAGATCTCCATATCTCTAGGATCTGAAAAGAGATACTTGACTTTTAAACACATTTTTGTGTTTAAAAAAAATAAGGTGTAACCAAAAGGGGGAGGGATTGGAAAGGCCTTTTTTGTCCTAACTTTCTCACATAAATTTCTTACCACATCTTTCTTTAATACATTTTATCTGTTTAGCATATTATTCAGATTTCAGAAGGTTCAGTTTGTTGACAGTATTACTATCAGACTTGCATACTTAGTATATTTTAGTAAATTTCTTAGAGCAGCATTATATAAAACTTCTTTTAGAGTTTAAATTTATTTAGATTTGAAGATTTGTGCTTAACAATTAGAATTCAACAGGTTCTTGTAATTTGTAAAGTTTTAACAATTTTTTTTATTTATTGCTGCACTTCAGGTGGAAATCAACATAAATTCTACAGTTATTAAGGAATGGGGAGACTAAAGTTTGTAGTTAATACATGGGAATTAAAACTTCTGTAAACTCAAAGACTCCTGAATTAATTACATGAATGCCTAAAACTTGTCAGTTCTTTGTAGCTTACTGTCAATGAATAATAGTATTGTAAATCTCAAAGCCTGCAAGGTAGGTAGTTCTGATTTCAGGATTACATCATAAACAATTTTTATCACAATGCAATATTCAGTTGCTAGATTTCTTCATCTCAAAAAAACAAACAAACAAAAAAACATACAAAACAAAACAACAACCACCACCACTATAAATAGCAGATTGCTAATGGTCCCCTAAGTAACTTTTTATAGCTGGAAAAAATTGAATCTGTTTTTAAATGCATGGTATCGTCAAAACACTATAATGGAACTATAACTTAGTAATAGTCAGGAACTGGAGAATCAAGTATCTCCTGAAACTCTTCTGTAGTTACAGAAAGAGGTTTGTTATTACCCAACTTTAAAGACTTTTCTGTAGCTTGCTTTGCTGTGTTCTGGTGTATGAAAGTTGGGCAGTTAGCTGAAAAGAAATCTGCAACTTGTTCCTGTTTTCCGGAACTTACAGTAATTCTATCTAAAAACCAACATGAATGTTATCCTCTGCAAATAATAAGCTGGCAAAGTTCAAACCATTTGACTGTAGTACCATTTTTGTATTTTCAGGTGGTTCTGGCACAATATTATTGCTTCCCTTTTGACTTCAGTGGACCTTTATCAGATACATTTACATGGCTTTTGTTAAAAGTGGCGATGAGATGGATTTTTCCTAATTTTGTATGTCTTTGATGAAAAGACTGTGTCGTACAAGTTAGCATAGTCTATTTTTATAGCTGGTGAGGAAAAATAGAGCATGATTCATCTGACCTGTTTCATCCATTTATTTAGAGTTAGATATATTGTGGCCAGAGGTTATATTTTTCTTTTCTTTAAAGTGAGCTTAGGTGACTAGCCTAAATGGAGATGTCTGTACTGTTAAAAATCTGAAACTCAGGGAAGGGAATCCTGCCCAGGACTTCTTCATGCTGAATGATCTGATGTAAGCAAGAGTTACTGCGTGGTCATGGGCCAGCACTGTGCACTAGGAAGCTTTCCCCTTTGCTTGGTTGGTTATCCACCTGTTTTGCCATTGAAAAACAAGGGAACAAATCAGAGGAGTAAAGGACAGCTTTGCTAGGAAAATGGATTGTTGGTCTCCATATATATGATGTGAAAGGATTTAGCCTGCATAGATCAAACTCAGTTGTCCATGAAGCTTTTCAGAGAAAGCTATCTTTTCTAGAAAGAAAAATATGCATAATAGCTTCAGTTTCCAAAATTCCAGATCTACAGAGAATTAGTTGCAGTATGTCTTACTGTATTAAATTTTCGCGTAGATGCAACACTGCAGTGACAGTGTTGACAAAAGATGATTATTGGACTTAGTGTGGCAACCTGAAGTATAAAAATATGATTTGGGGAATAGGGAGAAAAGGAGAAAATCTCTGTTTAAGCATGTACTCTTCTCTGTGCCCTCTGTGTTCACCTTCAAAGTAGTTATTTTGCCTTTATCCATAAATGTTGAAGAAGGATTTAGGTTCAGTCCAGTTAAGAGCTTGGACACACACCAAAATGATTGAACATGTAGAAGTCTGAAGAGAAGTCTCAAGAATAGTAATGAAACAGTGGAGATCCAGCCTTTAGGGAGCAGGTAAGCTACACAGGGCATTCCTTCATGAAAGTAAGCTCCTGTCTATATTTACACTTATGTTGCTTTACCCTGCTTAGCAAATGGCTATGTCTGTTTCAAGTAAAAATTGCCTTAGACTGTCTGAAGGTGTGTGTGTCACTTCTGAGTTTTGTGTTAGGAAAAAATTGCAAAATCTAAACCAATATGCTGCAGCATAACGGGTGTCTGGGGGAAGTAAAATCAGAAATATATAAATATTGAGGAAGGAGTTTGTATGTTCTTCATAGTCTTTATTGCATAAACCTTAATGAAATGAAGTAGAAGGAAAAAATAAGTAAACCTATAGAGTATGTGATGAGAACAAAGGAATTATTTACTTATGCTAATAAAATTTATTTTGGAGGTCATTGAATAACAACTGAGCATAGTTAATTGGAAGCAAGTCTGTTTGCATTACAGGTTCCAAAGTAATTTCCAGGGATGTGTGGAAAGAAAAGGCTGTGGTTGATTGCAAATCCTCTTTTAGTAGTCCAGCATGAATCAGTATTTTAAATGTTTTGTAATATAATACCTCTGTTTCCCCGAAATTTTCCAAAGATTTACAAACTGTACAATATTGTCAACTTCAATATGCTCGAGTCTGAAAGAAAAACAAAAGTATTAGTGTAAAACCTGAGCTAGGCATTTTGAAGTGGTGTTTCAGATAGGCAGGTGTGGCAAGGAGATTGGTCTCATCTGTGATGACACAGCAGTTTAGAGAACAGCTAGGTGCTAAGAACATGTGCTTTAATTGGAAAAGAGTCAAATTTGTATATTATCTTAAATGACTGCATTTGAGTCCTAGAATGCAGAAGGAGTGAGCAAATAAGGCAGGTGAGCTTAAATGAGTTGAAATAAATTGTCTCTGAGCTGCTTTATGGCAGCTGTGGCATGTACCTTTGGAAGGAAGTGCTGATCCGGAACATCCAAATTTGGGATGTAACATTAATGTCTATATACTATAGGAACTGATTGTGTGGCATTAATAACAATTGGAGCTTAGATGAAAGCAAATAAAATTGCTGTGGTAGAAAGTGATGATTTAAAAAAGAAAAATACTGTCTTGAGAACATCTAACAACCAATTGGATGCTCATTAGGAAAGACCACACTCCTAATCTTCAGAATTGAGCTGCTAGCATATTAACAAAGAACTTTGGTTGTTGAACTATGGGAAAGGAAGGAGAGATAAGAGTAAATACTGTGAATGATTGAACTGACACCATGCAAAAAAAGCACTTTAGTCATTAATTCACTACGTTGTGTTCCTGTAAAGATTTGGGAAACTATCAATTTTAATGTGTTTTGATAATGTAGGAAGTTCAGTTTAATAGTCTACCATAATTTAGTAGTAGAGAATCCTGTCCTTAGACGTGTGTGATTACTGTTGCCTTCTGTGTAGGCCAGCAGGTCTATAGAATGAGATGGTGCCATCACGGTAATGTAATACTGACACTTTGGGATGAACAAAAGCATATATTCCCAAATGTAGCACAAACATTTTTGACTGTGGGATCTGAAAGCTGAAGCTGGTGAAGTCCTGGAGTCATAGGGTCCAACAGAGAAGACCAAAGGCAGAATTTGGGCTTTTTGAACTATTTTTGGGATAGCTCCTAGGTACCTACCTGATTTTTCCTTTCTTGAATCCAAAGATGCTGTTATTTTGGGAGTACAGAATATAAGAGAAGATGATTTGCTACTTATATCGGTATTTGTGAGACTTCTAGGAGTATTTATTGTTCTTGGCCAAACATTTAGAGTATGTGTGTTAGTATACTGGCACACTTTTGTTATGAAAACCTGGCCATATTGATGTTAACAACAAAGTTTTTATGTACTTTAAAATAAAGATTTTTTTTTTTATCTTGACATATTTCAACTTTTGAGAACAATCTAAAAAAAATGCTGATGATGCATCATGCTGTTCCTCATAATTGGTGTTTCCTTGGGATGGCATGGCTTCATTAGGTGTGTTCTTCTACCATACATTATAAATAAGACATGAGACCTGATTTGCAGATGACACTAGGTCAGGAGGAGCTGTTGACTGACTCAAGGGCAGAGAGGCCTTGCAGAGAGATCTGGGCAAACTAGAGAGCTGGGCAGTTACCAACTGCATGATGTTTAACAAGAGCAAATGCTGGGTCCTGCACCTGGGAAGGGGCAGCCCTGGCTATCCGTACAGACTGGGGGATGAGACGCTGGAGAGCAGCCCCGCAGAGAGGGATCTGGGGGTTCTGGCTGATGGCAAGTTGAACATGAGCCAGCAGTGTGCCCTGGCAGCCAGGAGGACCAACTGTGTCCTGGGGTGCATCAGGCACAGCATTGCTAGCCGGTCGAGGGAAGGGATTGTCCTGCTCTGCTCTGCGCTGGTGTGGCCTCACGTCGAGTAGTGCGTGCAGTGTTGGCTACTGCAATATAAAAAGGACATAAAACGCTTAGAGAGTGTCCAAAGGATGGC
>VXAA01001713.1:44935-74582 GCA_013399115.1 Anseranas semipalmata | reverse complement strand
GTTAAGCATGATTTCCCCTTGGTGAATCCATGCTGAGTACTCCTGATCACCTTCTTCTCCTCCATATGCTTGGAGATGACCTCCAGGATGAGCTGTTCCATCACCTTTCCAGGGATGGAGGTGAGACTGACTGGCCTGTAGTTTCCCAGGTCTTCCTTCTTGCCCTTTTTGAAGACTGGAGTGACACTGGCTTTCTTCCACTCCTCAGGCACCTCTCCTGTTCTCCTTGACCTTTCAAAGTTGATGGAGAGTGGCTTAGCAATAACATCTGCCAGCTCCCTCAGCACTCGTGGGTGCATCCCATCGGGGCCCATGAATCTGTAGGTGTCAAGTTTGCCTAAATGATCTCTAACCCGATCCTCCTTGACCAAGGGAAAGTCCTTCTTTCTCCAGACTTCCTCTCTTGTCTCTAGGGTCTGAGATTCCTGAGGGCTGCTCTTAGCAGTGAAGACTGAAGCAAAGAAGACATTCAGTAATTCTGCCTTCTCTGTGTCCTTCGTCACCTGGGCACCCACCCCATTCAGCATCAGGCTCACATTTTTCCTAATGTTTCTTTTGCTATTGATATATTTGTAAAAACCCTTCTTGTTGTCCTTGACATCCCTTGCCATTATCTGGATAGACTTCCTATATGATGGAGGAAGAATAATGACACTATGTGTCTATCGAGCTAGCTTTACTCTCCTTCCAATTTGAAAAGAATAAAATCCATTTACTGAAATTTTTAACACAAATGGTCTAACCCTTAAAGTAGTCTACCTTTTAAAAAAGAGTGTTATGGAAAAAGTAATATGATATTCATAAGGTTTAATTCAAGGACCTTTTGATGACGACATTTTCATTGATTCCTCCAAGTTTTTGATTTTGTTGATAGTTTGCCTAATAAAGACAAAAATGTAATTTTTTTCAGCATATCTGATAATGATTCTGGCTGCAAGTCCCACTTATTGGTTAAGCACTGGCAAACAAATTCGCTTATTAGAGTTCACACTGGAATATGATATGTTTTTAATCACATAGTTATCTGACATATAAAACAACAGTAATCTACTGACTGGAATATCAATACCAGACTACATATATATACAATTGTGAGAAGAGCTGCATGTCTACTTAGAATACTTGCATATCTTTCTGACAAAGTCTAAGACAGGGATCTAACTCGATCTATGGTATTTTTAAAAGTAATCCTCAAGAAAAAGTTTCTTATAATAAGAATATGTGGCCTGAACTACACCAAAGTGTTTTTTCATGATGAGTAATACCAAAGAACTGATATCTTCAAAGCAGAATCTCCATCAAGAGATTTCTAGTAAGCTAACAGCCTTTTCGACACTTCTTTGGAAGCAGACTGCTTCCTGGCCATTTTGAGGATGCATCACTCTTACTCGGGAAAGAAAGAGGAGAGGTTGATAATATTCATTTGCATGCTCTCTTCTGATACTTTCCTCCCTTGATAATGGAGAAGATTTTAAAAGTGTGCATTCAAATGTCAGGAACTTGGACACTTACAATAAATATACTAATTAGAAATAATCACAGTACAAAGTTCTTAATCATATACCTCTGATATGTCTTCCTCAAAAGAATTTTTTAGGAAGAGAGGCATAAGAACTAGCTGTGCTACAGATCCCATGGTAATAATGGTCTGTAAGATGTCTTGCTGATCATTTATGCCCACTTTCATGTGGGAGTTGTAAAGAGTAATAAAAAGTATAGATAACTTCCTATAGAGTATGACAGTTCAGTCTTCTGGAAAGAATATATTTAGACTGTGATTTAAAAGTCTGGATGTCACTGTCTTGGAAAAAAAAAAATGTATACCGGTAGAACAACCTACATTTAAGAGAATTTAAAGAATGTGAAAAGCACTTGTTTTGGCCCAGTAAAAAATATTTCTTTTAGTCCAGAAATAGGTTATGATTTTCCTTCCTCATTTATAATTTTGCACGCAAGGATATTCGCTTTACATATGCAAAACTGGATGAGGATGTTACAGGATTATTATTATTATTATTATTATTATTTATGTGGTGGGAGATAAGTCACGCACTGACAAATCCAGAATCTAAAATTTCAAACTTAGATAACATTAAGACAAATAATCATTTTATAAATCTTTCAATGTGGAGACAATGAAGAAAAAAACTCATAAAACTCTTGTGGATGAGTCACTACTGGTAAGTAAAATGACTTCTATTCAAAGAATCTTCCTCAGGCATTTCCTTTTCATGACATGCTAGTCAGTATTTCTCAGTTCACATATGGTGTTAAGTTAAGCTTTGTATCTGCCTGATTTGACTTTTTGACTCTCCTCCTTTTCCATCAAATGCAGTGTTTTTGCCTCAAAGTGCTTAGATATTTCCATAATATGTGCAGTGACAGCTACAGTAGTTTCTTAACATTTTAGTTTAAAATTCACTTTCACCTTTGACCTGATGGGTTGTAGTAAACTTATTAGATTCGGTAAGAAAAATAAAGTGTAAAATAGGAAGATTTTAATATATTCCTCTTAGGTTAGAAATACCAACTTGATCTTGAGTTAACCAGAAAACATCTTACCAATTTCTGTTATTGAAGAGTCTGCCCATTGTTTGGATAAATGGGAATTATTTGCCCATTTATTTCTAACTTCCAGCAATTTAAAATTTAGATCATAAAGCAGTTTAAAGTGTACTATAGCTCATTTGAAAAAGAAAAAAATAATAGCATATTTTATTATATTCAATACCTAATTTTATTGTCTCATTAAAATATGCATCCTTAGATGCCATTGTCATCACTGTAATAAAATTTTCTTACTAATTTCAGAGAACCAATGATAATTGTAAAAGCAGCATGTTTCAGAAGTCAATTAACTTTAATTTAGTAGCAATTATCATGACCCGATTCATTCTTTAAAAAACACAGTAATCGTTTAATTTTGGAATAATTTTTTTGGAAAATTGTTTAAATTTGTAATCAAGGGTACTACTGTCGTTCATGAAATAATTTTGCATATTTCTTAATTGTATGGAAAATAATTCATACAAAACAAGGAAAAAATACTGATGTATGGTGGCATAAGACCCTTTCAATATGATTTACTGCTGTGTAAGAATGGATAGGGTCACCACAGTCCTAAGACCAACTACTTATCATGTTAACAGCATTTTGGGAGTGGAGTATCTACCGAATGAATGGACGAGGCAGAAACTGATCCAAAACATAGATATGGTAATGTTTGCTGCGTGTTTTTTTTTTGTTTTTTTTTTTTTGTTGTTTGTTTGTTTTTTGCTTTGTTTTGTTTTGTTTTGTTTTGCTTGGAGGATTAAGCAGATAAAACAAGTAGAAGTTGGCTGATGGTCACTTGGGTGATACTCAGTTTGAGGACTGTTCTTTTATTAGGCATTATCTCAGACAGCACTGCAAGGATCATTCTGCTTAGATAAAGGTAGTACAGTGTTCTTACTACCAGGATCCTTTCTCGGGATTTAGGAAGTCCTGTCTAACCAAAGTTATGATTAGGTATATACCTATCTGGGACTTCAACAGTGAGTGCAGGTGGTATACTTGCAATGTTAGAAATGTACAAAAAGTAGATCTAGCTATAAGAGGAGAAGGTCTTACTCTTTAAATCCCCCTAATGTACAGTATTATATGCTAAGTATTAGCTCTTTTCTGACTGTGCACTTGGTTCATGCGACAGAATGCACACTTAGCATGTTTGCATATGGCACCTAATTGAGGTAAGCTGTTAATACAGGAGGGCAAGGCTGCTGTCTAGGAAGACATCAGTAAGATGGAGGAATGAGGCAGCAGGATCTTGTGAAGTTTGGCAGATGTGGGAAAGTCTTGCATCTGGGATAGAACAACTCTATGCATTAAAGCAGACTGGCTAGAAAGCAGCTCTTCAGTAAAGGACCTGTGTGTCCTGGTCAACAAGAAGCTGAACAAGTTAGCAATGTGCTCTTAAGATAATTGCCTGTTGGACTGTATTAACAAGAGGATAACTAGCAGCTTAAGTGAAGTGCTTTTTCCCTTCTACTCAGCATTCGTGAGACCAAACCTGAATCGCTCTGACCAGCTTTGGCCCTCACAGTACAAGATACATAAACAAACTATGGTCCAGTGGAGTTCCACTAAGCTTGTCAGGCACCTGGATCACATGTAATATGGGAAGAAGCTGAAGGAGTTTAGTTTGTTTATCCTGAAGGAGTGAAAACTAAGGAGTTTTTAAACTAATTACAGTGTTCCAAAAAGCTGTGAGGAGATCATATTAAAAAAACAGAACCAGATATTGAAGTGCACAGCAAAAGGACAAGAAGCAATGGTAACAAGGAAAAAGCACTTCACAGTGATGGTGATGAAGTATTGGAGCAGGTTGTCTAGAAAGTCTGGGGAATCTTCATCCTTAGAGATTTTCAAGACTCAACTGGATATGGCCCTGAACAACCTGATCTAACTTTAAAATTAGAGACATTGAGCAGAATGTTGGTCTAGACAATCTCCAAACTAAATACAATTCTGTGGTAAATATCAAAAGTGGCATGTCCATCATCTTCCTTACAAGCAGCTCAGCATCTTTCAGTGAGATGCAACCTTTCTGTCATCATGGAAATAGATGTGAATAAGGTACATGCACATAGTATCTCTTTGGCACTGCTTTTGATTAATTTTGGCATTAAACATTACAACTGGGTCCTGAAGAACTAAAAGTTTTTTTTGTTTGTTTGCTTTGAGCTAAGGGACAAGTCCTTTTTACTTCCTTTAAGAAATAAATGGAAAAAAAAAATGGATAGCAATGGATAAAGCCAAAACTTTTAAGATCCTCTATTAATAAGAATAATGTTTGCATTCATTTAGGTATATTTTACAAAGGTGGTTGGTACTTCTATTTCTCTATATAACTCTGAATAATTAAAATGGACATAACAGCTGAACTGCACTAATTAGTTCTGATATGAGTCAAACAGAATAGAAATGTAATTCTGTTTTCTATTTCCTTAATTTGATTTTATCAGTTATTACACAAATGGATTTCCCACTTAACAAGCAGCAGAAAAATCTTGAATGTGCTGGACTGTAAGAAAATCAATAAGAACAGATGCAATAATAGAAAGCAGAGGTAGAAAAAAAAAAAAAAGGTTGATGGAACCTCACTGTTTAAGGGCAGAGTATATCATGGAAGGGGAAGGAGGAAAGAACCTTTCAGAAAATTGTATCTGAGTAAAATCTGGCAGCTTTGACTAAGAGTGAGTAAAGAAATATGTATTACAGGCACTGTATCTAATTTGTCTCGAGGAATGTAAACTATTTCAGAAATACAGATTCTGATTGAATAAGCACCACTAGGAAACAAACCATATGTAATGAATGACTACAGGTTCAAAGGAATCAGGCAGATTGCCAGATGCCACATACTGCAAACGAATTTTCAAACAAATGAAACCAGACAAATTCCAGCTGTTAATTTAATTCTTGGTGCACCTGTATAACACATAAGTATTAGCTCCATGTAGAATATTGGTACTTGAAACATTTTATTTCTTTTAGTTTCAGTATATTAATTCGATTCTATGACCTGAAGAAAAGAGACACAGTCAAATTCTGTTTTTCAAATGAGTGCGCTCAGATTTGGTTACAAGTCTAAGTTTTGCTGAGAGTGATTAGGAAACAGTGGTATTAATGTAATATTGTGGGTATTACGCTCAGTTTTAGTTAATTGTATATGCAAATTGTGGATTAATTTTCCTTCAATTTAATGAACATAATAACAATAAAATGCAACAGAAAGACAGCAATATCCAGGTATTTTTGTACATAATCTTTAAGATTTAATTCAGAAATGTAGTTAAGTGCCTGTATATTACTGTATCCATAATGATTCAAGTGAACTGATACTTATATAACTTGAAGAGTTTGCCTCTGAAATTTGTCAAACTCCTATCAGTATAAGAGACAAAACTGTGAACAGTTTTTACTGCCTGTATGTAATTCAATACTGGCATCATAAACACAGATCTTAAAATGCCGGTCACATATAATTCTCAAAAGATTTAAATGAATTCTGATATAAAGGATTCTAAATGTAAATGATGGCACTCCCATTTTCTTTGGCAATATACCAGTTAACTGGCTTAGTAGGAAAACAAAACAAAACAAAACAAAACAAAACAAAACAAAACAAAACACCACCAACAAAAACAACTCACAGTGCTATAGGGTTACCTGTACAAGTGGAGGAAGTAAGATACCACCTTTCTGAAAGAATATGTTACTGCTAGCTTGAGACATTTTTCTTGTTATTTGCTTATATTACATAGCAGAGTATAGCTTCAGCATCAAAGTAGTGAGCCACAGCTGAGCATCCTAATATAACTCCAATGAAAGTGGACTTGTTCCTGAAATAATCCATTTCATAATATATTTAAGCCATAAAACAGAAACTTTGAAGGAATATCCAAAGAGATTCAGAACAATGTAAAAGGTTAATGGGCCTGAAATGTATTCAATGCCTGATGATCAGGACAAGTTGTGCATTTGTATTTTAATGTGTTTTATTTTTTAATATCTTGAAATTGCAGCCATTTTGCATTTTTTTTAATGGTTCAAATCATTAAGTACATTAAAATAGAGAAGAATTTTTGTACAAACTTTAATATAGGTGTTACAGTTCATTGATAGAATAGGAATGAGAAATGGTAGAATGAAACAGGTCTTTTCCTGTTAAAGTGCTGCCACTGATTTTTTTTTTCTAATGGTATTATTTGCTTTTTGTGACTTTATAGGTGTTATTTATTGTTAAATTGTTAAATTGCCTTGTCTATTTGTCTATTATTTGTGCAAAGGCATTTAGCTAGATTCCAGCCACTATTCTTGTGATATTGATTGAAAATTTAACATTAACACAAAACTCATCCTAAATTAAATTAAATTAGAGATTTGTTTCTTGGCTTCAAACATTTGCTGACTGAATAAAATACCAACAATCTACTCTGCTTTGCCTATGGACATGTTTTTTAATCTCCTAATGGAATATTTCTTATTACCTAAGAAATATTGCCAGGTTGAGATCCTTGCTCAATGTGAACAATTTGGAAATACTAGTAAACAGTTTTGTTACTTCAGGGGTAGATTATCACACATTTCACATCTCAGCATTTCTGAACTATAGCTCATCTAAAAGGCAACAGCTTAAATCTTTATCATAGCCATCTGTTTTGCTATAACACTATAATTGTAACATATAAAGTTTGTTTCCAGTAATTTATTTTTTAATATAAGGCTGATTTATAATTAATTATTGCCACTCCACCACTAGTATATCTTTTCATATTTCAATGATATCCAGATTAGGATGATATTAATATTTTCTGCCTGTGCTCTCATGGAAGTTGTGGAATTGCTTTGCAGAAGCGGTCATAATTTTTTGCCTGATCATGATTTAAAATTCTATTAAAGAGATCTAAACTTACCACAGTTTATAACTGATTACAAGCATTTCAGAGTTTATTAGTAGTATTTGTTACAAGAACTTCTGTATCTTTTTGGGAAGACTGAAACATAAACATATTTAGGGATATTATTGTTCGGGGATAGTGACGTCCTTCCTTTGGAGTTACAAACTGTGAAGGAAGTAGTAGACTTTCAGTAGTACCTTTGAAATGATAGACAGAATAGAAATATGATATGAATTCATCAGACTGGTTATTGTCTTACACAAATTTGAAACCACATGAAAGGAATTTGAATTCCTACCAAGATTAGTTGAAGTTGTGGTGCAATTCTATCACAGTTTTTAACTGGAAGTTTAACAAACACAGAAGTAATATTTAAAAATTCATGAACTTTTAATAGTCTTCACTGAATTGTAACAATACTATATATGCTCTATGGTATATTAAATTTGCATTATTTAGTATTCACTTTCTCTCTATTCCTTTCCAAGCAATGCACTAAAATGCTAATTAAAAACCACATTTGCCACTGAGGAAACTTGAGATTTGTCTACAGTTTCAATGATTAATTAACTTTCTGTATATCCTTAGGTACGTTGAGCCTTTAGACATATTGATAATCAGTATAAACATGCATTGGCAGTAATGGGTCCCATTAGTGGGAATGTGCAGAGGCCACCTCAAAGAAGAAACAACCTGTTTTTTTTGTTTTTTCTTCTGTCATTGAAGTAAGATTTCTAGAAAAAAATTCCTTGATGATATTTCCATAAGCCAACTACAGGAATATTTGAGGTTGAATGACCCTTTAAGTCTGACTGTAAAACAAGTCTGTATGCATTCTGAGTTTGGACTTTTTTCTCTGGGGATAGAGACACAGAGTGGGAGAGGGTTATGATTTTTTTCTGAATTTTTCATTGATGGTTTACTTCTTTTATTTCTCCTAAACCTTTTTTGGCACATGTCCAAGTTTCTCATCCATTGCTATTCATTAGTTTCTGTATTAGGAAGAGAAAATATTGTGCACTAACTAAACAGAAATATAATATGGCTACAGTGAGAGCATGCTAAACCCTATATAAAGAATAGCTCTCAAAGGGGATATTAAGGCCAGAGTAGAGATTGGTTTATATTTCTTCAGAATCTGTTTTGCTCTGTACTGTTCCATTTAGAGATTTATGTTTTCTCTGGGGAAGTCATAACACTTGCAGTTAAGTACATATGTACTCTATAAAATAATCTTCAAACTACATAGCAATCAATCAGTCGATTTGTGTTGAAATAAGTTACTTCAGAAAAAAAAAGAAATGAACAAAAATTATTGTACAAAATTGCCAGTTTTGCAATATTCATGAGTTGAAGATTTCAGTTCAAATAGTTTTAAACTTCTTTCATATAAAACAAACAAAACAATAATAAAAACAATTTTTTAATAAGTTGAAAACTAAACATTCACTGTATTATAAAATTCTTTTGGCATTGTGTTTATTTTAATTGTCTGTAGTGATCAAGAGGTTGTGGTGCTTGTTCATTTATTTCTTTGTGTTGGGGAAGTGGGAGGGAAGATGCTCCACAAGAAGTAGAATTGAAGCAAAGCAAAACAAAACATAACAAAAAAATAATACCCGTGGAATGAATATTTCTATGTGTGCTTCTACTTTCACCCACTGTCTCTAAATCATTAGGTATTAATTACAGTTAATGTTGATATAAAGAAAATTTAAGGTCTTTTCACTTTAAGAAAAAGTTCTTTCCCTATGAAAGTTCTGGTTTCATCAAATTAACATTTCTTATCAAAACCAAAGTCATCAGTATTTCTCCAGTCAGACCTAGTAACTACCCAGAATACCATAACTGGAATCTGTTCAAGAGAGAATCATGACATGGATTGTATGAATTACTGGTAGTAGATCCAATATGAAGCAATAAATTTGTGGATTAGTTAGACCACAATATTATTTCAAGTATTCTCTCTTTTTTTTTATTTATTTTTTTTTCTGATATGTCCAGCATTGTGTTTGTATTGTGGATTTATACCATATGCTAGCCTTTATTCATTCTCTCTCATCTCAGGATACATTGAATTCCATCATTTCAGGTACATAGACTAATGCTGAAATTTACTTTCATATAAGAAAATTCTGTCTTGTTAAAGATGTTCTGAGAAACTGAGAGAATAGATGTTTTAGAATTGAATAGAATATATAAAACATAATTTAGAATAGAAATAGAATGTTTTATAGAATAATTTATTTTTTTCTGTTGTCTACCAAAGAAATCACAAAGAATTTACCAATATGTTAAAAGTTCACAGTTCAGTAAGATCAAATCCAATAAAATTGGTCTTTAATGGGAGTGAAATGAAAAAAATTTTAAATCCAACTAGAAATAACAAAGGCTATATATATATATATATTTTTATCTGCTTGAATATAAGGGAAAGAAGAGAATCTGTTTTCAGGCCACTGAATGTCCTTCATGGAGAACTTGGCAGAGGAGACACAGCTGAACTGCAGTCTTAGATTTAGAATGCTACATAAATTGACAAAGGTCCAGCACTGCACCAGGAGGGCCAAGATCATAACTTTTCTAAATTTCCAAAACAGAAGCTGTGGATTTGATGGATGGACCACTCACTGGGTAAGGAATTGGCTGGAGGGTCACACTCAAAGAGCTGCGGTCAGTGGCTCAATGTCCAAGTGGAGATCAGTAATGAGTGATGTTCCTCTGGGGTCGGTACTGGGACCAGCGCTGTTTAACATATTTGTCAGTGACATGGACAGTGGGATTGAGTGCACCCTCAGCAAGTTTGCCGATGACACCAAGCTGTGTGGTGCGATCGACATGCTGGAGGGAAGGGATGCCATCCAGAGGGACCTTGACAAGCTTGAGAGGTGGGCCTGCGTGAACCTCATGAAGTTCAACAAGGCCAAGTGCAAGGTCCTGCATCTGGGCCAGGGCAATCCCAAGAACAAATACAGGCTGGATGGAGAATGGGTTAATAGCAGCCTTGAGAAAAAGGATCTGGGGGTGTTGGTCGATGAGAAGCTCAACATGAGCCAGCAATGTGTGCTTGCAGACCAAAAAGCAACTGTATCCTGGGCTGCATCAAAAGAAGTGTGTCCAGCAGGTTGAGGGAGGTGATTCTCCCCCTCTACTCTGCTCTTGTGAGACCCCACCTGAAGTACTGAATCCAGCTCTGGTGCTGCCAGCACAAGAATGACATGGACCTGTTAGAACAAGTCCAGGGGAGGGCCATGAAGATGATCAAAGAACTGGAGCACCTCTCCTATTAAGACAGTCTGAGGGAGTTGGGGTTGTTCAGCCTGGAGAAGAGAAGGCTCCAGGGAGACCTTATAGCAGCTTTCCAGTACCTAAGGGGAGCCTACAAGAAAGCAGGAGAGGGACTCTTTATCAGGGAGTGTAGTGATAGCACAAGGTTTTAAACTAAAAAAAGGGTAGATTTAGATTAGACGTTAGGAGAAAATTCTTCACTCAGAGGGTGTGAGGCACTGGAACAGGTTGCCCAGAGAAGCTGTGGATGCCCCATCCCTGGAAGTGTTCAAGGCCAGGCTGGATGGGGCTTTGAGCAACCTGGTCTAGTGGAAGGTGTCCCTGCCCATGGCAGGGGGTTGGAACTAAGTGATCTTTAAGGTCCCTTCCAACCCAAACCATTCTATGATTCTATGAAATCTTAACTACAAGGGTGGTGTGCTTCATAAAAATAAAATCTGGTTCAAAGACGACGTTAAAATGAGGAACAGAAAATCCTACTGCCAATGACACCGTGAGACAGAAGAATTCAGCAGGTGATAGGTGATACATTTAATTGTATCTAAATTTTATCTATTAATTGCCAGTCTTTCTTTCGCTTGTGCCATCAAGACACACATTTTATGATATCCTTTGTGGTTTTGACTGGCATAGAGTTAATTTTGTCCATAGTAGCTCATATGATGCTATGTTTCGGATTCATGACACAAGCAGTGTTGATAACACTGATGTTTTAGTTGTTGCTGAGCAGTGCTTACACAGAGTCAAAGTCTTTTCCATTTTTTCACTCTGCCCTGCCAGCAAGTAAGGTAGGGGTGAACAAGAGGTTGAGGGGGGACACAGCCAGGACAGCTGACCCAAACAGACCAAAGGGATATCCCACGCCACATGATACCATGTTCAGTGATAAAAGCTAGTGGGAAAGAAGGAGAAAGGGAGGGACACTTGGAGTTACACCATTTGTCTTCCAAGGTAGCCACTACTTATGATGAAGCCCTGCTTTCCTGGAAATGGTTGAACACCTGTCTGCTGATGGGAAGTAGTGAATGAACTCCTTATTTTGCTTTGCTTGTGCATGCAGCTTTTACTTCACTTATTAAACTGTCTTTACTTCAACCCACGAGTTTTCACACTTTTACCCTTCTGATTCTTTCCCCCTTCCCACTGTTGGGGGAGTGAGCAAGCAGCTGTGTGGGGCTTAGCTGCCTACCAGGTGTAAACCACACCTTGTTCGCTTAAAATCGTCATATGCATGCAACGTGTAGAAAAATTTAGCTATGCATTGCCAAGTAATTCTTATTTATGTAGTTGCAACACTTTGTCCAGAAAGTACTGCTGAAATTCAGTCATCTATATGTAAGTTTGAAGATACTTCCTAAGAATTTTGGGGTTGAAAATATTGGTTTATGACATTGCCTGCACGAGATTTTTTCTACTGGCACTTCTAAGGATTGTGGGGAAAAGAAAGGAAAAGAAAGGAAAAGGAAAAAGGAAAAGGAAAAAGGAAAAGGAAAAAGGAAAAGGAAAAAGGAAAAGGAAAAAGGAAAAGGAAAGGAAAAGGAAAGGGAAAGGAAAGGAAAGGAAAGGAAAGGAAAGGAAAGGAAAGGAAAGGAAAGGAAAGGAAAGGAAAGGAAAGGAAAGGAAAGGAAAGGAAAGGAAAGGAAAGGAAAGGAAAGGAAAGGAAAGGAAAGGAAAGGAAAGGAAAGGAAAGAAAAAAAAAAAAAAGAAAAGGAAAGGAAAGGAAAGGAAAGGAAAGGAAAGGAAAGGAAAGGAAAGGAAAGGAAAGGAAAGGAAAGGAAAGGAAAGGAAATCTTTCTAGATTACCCAAGTGTATCAGAAATCTTTTCTGGGAATTAATGACCTTTAAAAAGCAAACGATTGCAAGAAGCAGACAGTGTTTAAATGTTTGGGCAGTCATCCTATGCTGAAGAGTTATTTAATTTTGTTGTGATCTCTGAAAAAAGGAAGAGAGAGCTATAGTATATTTTATTTTAATTGTTCTCATAATTAATGATGAAACATTTAAATAAAATATTGGATTTATTTCAAAAGTATATACAAGATTCAGCATAAGATATGGTTTTGATATTGGAGCTACCAGATTGAAGCAATCTGATTGCATACTAGTTGGGGAATTGAGCAATATAGCATGTCTGGATTCTATCAGTTTGGATTGAAATATTTTCTAAGCAATATTTCAGTTCTTCTATTGACAAATTATTTTTTTAAGATTTGAGAGGACAGCTAAGATGCTTTGCGTTACTTTTTCTTTATCAGTTAATAAGATTTTATTTCCTTTTATAAAATGTGCAGAGGTGAACCCTTTTGTCAGCATTTTCAAACTTCAGTTCTCGAAGGTCAGATAGTATTTTATTTTCTACTATACATTTGATTATGTATATACTTTCTATAGAAATATTGGTATAAATAACTTAGTTAAATATATATTAAATGCCTGATTTACTTATTTATGGAATTTGAAATCACTTCTAGAGGCTTCCCAACCATTAATTAACAGATTTCATTAAGCAGAATAGAAGAAGTTTGACCTTTCGATAGCAGGCAGTGCTACCAGTGGTCATTATCATTTTTTTGTTGTTATCATAATTCCTTACTTGCATTGTGGTAGTGCCTAATATTCCTGAAACTGTGTTCCCCAGTGTAGTACCCTCAAAAGCTATCAATTTATACTATCTACTTACTTACCTGTTTCTACACTTCAGATTTTATTGAAAATTTGTGAAGTGTTCAGAAAGTTTAGTTATAGTACATGTTGCCTTTTAGGATATTACCAAACAAAATTTAATTAATTCATCAGAAAACAGACTAAGAAGTGACAGAGTTTTTACTTAGAAAAGAAGAGATGATGTAAGGGCTAATCCAGGAGCTATAGGAAAATAGTTTTTACTGGTACGATAATTAATGATGAAATAGAAAGTATTTATATAAGTCAAGATTGATGATTATTTTAGAGGAAAAAACACACTTAAGCATTAAATATAGTCTCGCTTGAAGAATGTTTTCTTACGCCTTATTCCCAAAGAGCCAGAGCTATTTATTTAAGCGTAACAAGTATATCTTTTGTTTTCTTTGTGTAATGGACAAAATGTTTTATTCTTTTTATCTTAGTTCTTAGATATTGGCTTACTGGCAATACCGCTAATGTAACCACCACTTCTCATTACCAATGAGAGTCCAGTCCATGAGTAGGACTAGACTTTGTTTAAGCCATAGCATGATGTGATGAGCACAATGCGATGAGCACAATGTGATGAGCAGAAGAAAGGCTTGTCCATAGAGGAAAAACAAGCCCCAAGCTATTATTATTACCTTAGTACTAGGGCAAAAAAAGTACAACAATGAAATTATTTGGATTTTTTATTTTATTTTAAATTTCAAAATGCTTTAAAAATGAATTTATTTTAAAGTGAACAAAATAATTTGTCTCATGTGAGGATCCAAGTACTTTATGGAGAATTAGGCTCTGTTTGAATTAAAACATAATGCCTTTTGACATCGATAAAGACTGCATTTGTAACCCTGCACTCAACTCATTTGAGTAAATCTACCATGGACAAAAGGCATTACTCAGCCTTCAACAACACAGCTATTGTGAAAATTGTTACCAGCATCTCTGACCCATTGCTAGAAAGCAGGTAATGTCTGGTTATGAAGAGATGCTATACAACCCTATACATTCAAAGCTACTTCAGCCTTTCAAATTTTCAAATCAGCTTAGATTCCATCCAAAATGCAATGCAAAAGAAAAGGCAACATTGGAAAAAAAAAAAAAAAAAAGCAGAGAAAATCTGATAAACACTTTATCAGGAAATAGTAGGGAGATATGGGCTTGTTTGGGTCAGCATGAACTATTGAACATTACGGCTTATACCCATAATGAAATAATGGTTTCCTTTTGATCCTAAATACTACATAAAAGTTACTTAAAGAGGCAATGTCAGCTGCAAAATCAGAGTTTTTTGTGTTCTTTAGCAGTTTGCTGCTAAAGATGATATTCATCTGCTTGAACTTTAGATGCCTAAAAATGAAATCTAAGCCAGTTCTGTAGACTGAACATGAATGGAGAGAGATAGGTATTTCTGGAAGACAAAGGCATGAATATATCAGATACGTGTGGTGAATGTACATTTCCTGTGCTGATACTGGTAATATGATTCACCTTACTTGGGCAACTAGTGCAAGCTAATTGTTAAGATTCTCTCTACAGTCAGTACAGACAGATAAGTATCGATAAGTATCACTGAGGTGATCAGCTCCGGGTGGGCGCATTCCGCAGCAGAGCAGGGGATTGCGGCCTGCAGGGTGGTTTCCTGAACCAGGGAAGCCGCAGGGAGCACTGATTGCGGCTTGGAGCCGGCAGCTCGCACAAGAGACGAGAGCAGCTGACAAGGCGTATGCAGGGCCAGTGGTAACGGCGGCCACTCCCCACTCCCCCGTAAGCAGCCCCTAGGGACCTGGCGGGCAAAGGTAGGTCAGACACGGGTGTGGTGCAGCAGTTGGCATGGCAGCTGGAGCAGCACGCTGCGAAGGAAGGGCGCCCCAGGAAGGGACGAGGCTGCAGGGAGTGCTTGGGGCCTCGCTGCGAGGCCTGGGCTGACAGTCAGCTCTCCTGTAGAAGGTGTGCTGTTGTCCACGAGCTGTGTCGTCAGGTGAGAGAGTTAGTTACAAGAGGAAGTCAGCAGGTTGCGAAGCACCTGAGCAAGAGTTAGCCAGAGTCCCAACACCATACAGCAGTGGAGTTGTCAGAGGGCTCTGTGCCACATGAAGCGGTACATCATAACGCTATAGAAGAGGGCTGGAAACTGGTCACTTCTTGTAGGAAGAGAAAGGCTCTTATTCCTCCTGAAGCCTTGCCATTGAGGAACAGGTTCAGTGCCCTCCAGGATGAGGAAGAGCTGGGAAAGAATTCAAGGAAGGCAACTGGGCCGATAGACACAGTGCCTAGCGGGAACACCTGGAAGAAGCGTTGGGTGATAGTTGTGGGTGACTCCCTGCTGCAGGATATGGAGGCACCCATCTGCCAACCTGACCTCTTATCTAGAGAGGTTTGTTGCCTGCCAGGGGCTCGGATAAGAGATGTCATGGAAAGACTGCCAAAGCTTGTCCATGAGTCAGACTATTACCCTTTGCTGCTTTTCTATGTGGGTGCTAATGACACCAAGGGTAAATTAGAAACCATCAAACAGCACTTTAGAGCTCTGGGCATGGTGGTCAAGGATCTAGGAGCCCAGGTCATTTTTTCCTCAATACTTCCAGTGAGGGGGAAGGATGGGAAGAGGAGGAGATGGATATTCCTAGTTAACAACTGCCAGCACCACTGGTGTTGGCAACAGGGTTGGTTTCTATGACCATGGAACCCTGTTTAAAGATCAAGCTGATGGGGAGAGATAGGATCCACCTCACTAAGAGGGGCACGCGTGTCTTTGCTAACAGGATGGCCAACCTAGTAAGGAGGGCTTTAAACTAGGAAGGATGGGGGAAGGGGAGAGTTACAGGGATGGGATAAGCAGCAAAAAGCGGCTCAAGTCGGGATACCTCCAGTGGGTGCATGCAGCTGGGAAAGTAAGTGCAGGACATGACTATGGAGGACCCTGGCAGAGCTCAGAGGGTTGTGGTCAGCGGCACAGTCTAGTTGGAGGCCTGTAGCTAGTGGTGTCCCCCAGGGGTCCATACTGGGTCCAGTCCTGTTCAACTTAATTGTCAATGGCCTGGATGATGGAACAGAGTGCACCCTCAGCAAGTTTGCTGTTGACACAAAACGAGGAGGAGTGCCTGATACACCAGAGGCCTGTGCTGCCATTAAGAGGGACTTGGATAGGCTGGAGAGTTGTTTGGAGAGGAACCTCATGAAGTTCAACAAAGGCAAGTGCAGGGTCCTGCACCTAGGGAGGAATAACCCCATGCACCAGTACAGGTTGAGAGCTGACCTGCTAGAAAGCAGCTCTGTGGAGGACTTGTGAGTCCTGGTGGACAGCAGGTCAACATTGAACCTAAGGAGTTCTTGTCAATATGAGTCAGTATTAGCATTCAGAAATTTCTCTTTGAAGTCCTACTGTCTCTTCAGAATGGTTGCATTGCCTGAAGGTCTCCCTGACATGTATAAAAAAAACTTAGAAATTGAAAATAAGTTGTGCAAGGTGTCCAAGTAAAATCAGCAATATTAAGATTTTTTGTAGGGTAAGAAGGTGTTGTTTATGAAGATTTGACCATGGATATGAAATGTCATTTCTGTAGACTGTGTAAGCTATGGCAAAACAAAGAAACACAGAAACATAGGGCAATGTGGACAACAGAACACACAGTGTCTTGAGTCAAGATCAGGATGCCAAGTTTTGACTAAATAATCACAGCTCACACCTCCTGACATATTTTCTAGTTTTATTGTTCACGTTGAATATTTTAATAAAACGGTTAAAAAAGTAATATTTCAATATTTCCCATCCTTCCAAATCCTTCTCCCTAGATTTCATCTAGATAGATTCATAGAACACACATAAATGCAGAGCAACATTTTTTAGTAAGAATAAACAGAATAATAGATAAGCAGTCACATAAAACTATGGTGTTAGTCTGTCACAAGATCTGCTGACATCAATCATTAGCACTTTGTTTTGCAAGCTTGGCTTATTTGTTTATTTTTTAATAGTTTTTAGATTTTTAAATCTACATAAAACATTCAAATAACTGCAAAAATAAAGACTGCTTTTCCTCTCTTTTTTATCCTGAGTGATTTTCAGCCTCTTTCTCCTAACATTCTGTCCCATCTTGTTTTGAGAATAATACCTTTTTGTTAAAGATTTTATTATGGTGATGACTTAAGGGACCTAACACTTGTGAAGATAAGATATGCTGCTTTTTTTCATACCTTGGCTATAAGGCACCTATTACTTCCCCTTTGTTTCTTCACTTGTATTTTCTTTGGTTTGCTTAATAAATACTTTGGGAAAGAGTATTGTAACTACCTTTTTTAAGCTTTCCCTTCTTCCCTGGTTTAGCTGTTGGGGATTCAAGACTCCTAGGATCAGCTGCCCAATCTTGATTCACACTGCTGAGAAAGAGCTGTAAGAAAATCTGTAGAGAGATAAGAAAGGTAAAATTACAGACCTGGGTTTGCTAAAATTGAATTGTTTTGTGCTGAAGGATTCAGGAAGGAAAATACCAGCATGGAAGGGTGTGAAATCCTAAAGCAAAATAACCAGAAAGGGTAGTCAGGCTAGTGAGGAATCCTTGGGTCAACTCGTCTGTGTCAGCAGAGATAGTGGATGATGCCAGTTGAGCAACACTGAGGATTTGTTCCAGGGGGCTGCAAAGGCTAATCCTCCTCCCAGCTGATGCCAGTCAGGGCAGCAAAGACTCTGGGTGCCTTATCGGGGTGATGAGTGCATTACTCCTAAGCCTAATAGCTGATTAAAGACTTTGAGGTACATTTTAGATATAGAAATGCACATTTGTATTTTTCCATTCTTCACATTTGTGTTTTTTTTTTCTTCAAGTTTTCAAAAGTATTAAATGTAGAAAAGTGCAACAGTTGCCTGCGAGTACAACAGATTAGGCATAATGATACAACTATGAATATTGTGCAGATGAAAGAAAACTTAGAGGATCTAACAAATATTGAGACCTTACTAGGAATAAAGAAAAAGAAGAATTTCCTATTAATACCATTAGAAAGTTGCTGGTTCTTCCTAGCCTTTCCTATGACATACCTTTTGGATACCTTCCATTTAACTAGATGGCTTCCTTGCTGTGATCACTAGGTTTTTCTCTCACAACTTTTTCTTAATTAATTATAACGCATATAGGTAGTTTTACAGGATCTCGGAATGGTCTAACTATCATAGATATCCCTTTTCAGAATCAGGTCAGACTTATTCCTGGAGCCATATATAGGAACTGTTATAGATTCAACCTTTAAAAAACTGAAAGTCTTCAGCTGTTCCTATGGTAACCAGTTGGCTCACTGGATTGAGAAGTACAGTACATTCTTTTCAGGGCAAGTTTTAAAAACAGGGACTCCATACACATTTAAATACCAAAATACTCTACTGTCACTAACAGCAGACAAATACTCTGTCTTTTGTTTGTGGTTTTCCTCTGCTTCTCTTTTCTCTTTTTCTCTCCCTCTTTTTTTTCTTTCTTTCCTTTTTTTTTTTCCCTCATGTTATTTGACAAAGCAGCTATGTGTGAGGCTTTAACACCTGCATCTGACATGGAAGTGTATCTGTAGATGCATAATGTTGCGATGAGATAACATTAAATAATACCTTCAAGATGAAGTTATTGGATGATTTTTTTTAAATTATTTTTCTTTTATGATTTATTTGACTATATACAACTCAACTCTGTTGATTAGGTAAAGCAACAGTACTTGGGAGCTCTTGAATATGGATAGTTGAATCTTTTGTGCTATCTAAAAAAAAAAAAAAAAGATTTAATCTTTGTAATCCTTATTAATGTTCTTGATTTGGAAAAAGATCATTTTGATCAGTGCTTTCTGGCAGTTTAATGGAATTAAAGACATCTAGATCTTTTGTGACTCTCATTAGTATTCTGATTTGCTCCTTGTGTCCTTGGTCACTTTCTGTTCCTTGCTCTGAAATTGTATCTCCGCACAGAAATTACAATAGTTTGAACAATTGTGTCATATGGACCAGAAAGGTAAACAAAACAGTACTTTATCACCTTCCTCACAGCAACGGGCAGTGATCTGCTATTGTTGATATTCTGTAGTTCTCACTAATGCTACAATTGGACAGATGGGATTTTCATTATCTTGTTTTCATGCAGTCTACATGTTTTGTCTGGGATAGAGTTAGTTTTCTTCGTAGTAGCTCATATGGTGCTATATTTTAATTTATGACAAAAATAGTGTTGATAACACTCTGATATTTTAATTATTGCTGAGCAGTGCTTACACAGAGACAAAGACTTTACTGCTTCTCACTGCCAGCGAGGAGGGGGCCGTGCACAAGAAGCTGGGAGGGGACATGGCCAGGACGGCTGACCCAGACAGACCAAAGGGATATCCCATGCCACATGATACCATGTTCAGAAATAAAAGCTGGGGTAAAGAAGGAGAAAGGGAGGGACGTTCAGAGTGATGGTGTTTGTCTTCCCAAATAGCGGTTACATGTGCTGAGCCCTGCTTTCCTGGAAGTGGCTGAACACCTGCCTGCTGATGGGAAGCAGTGAATGAATTCCTTGTTTTGCTTGCACATTCAGCTTTTGCTTTACCTAGTAAACTGTCTTTATCTCAACCCACGAGTTCTCACACTTTTACCCTTCTGATTCTCTCCCCAGCCCCATTGTGGAGGAGTGAGCAAGCAGCTGTTTGGAGTTTAGCTGCCTACCAGGGTTAAACCACAACATGCAGGAAATGTCTGCTTTTGAGTTTGCACAGTACATGCCGCATGGTTTCTGAACAACACTATTAGGTAGGTGCTTATATATTTCTGTCAACTTTTGGAAACATGTTAACAATGGTAACTGTGGTAATAACTCTGTAAATAATGTACAAATTGTTACATCTCGTGTCCACTTTTATATCCTCTTAAGTGGCAAACGTATGCTTATTTTAGCACAAGTAATTAAAACCGTAGCTGCAGTGTCATAAAAAGAAAAAAAATGAGTGGAACAACTCATTACCGTAGAATTTTATTGTTGTTGTTGTTTTTGTTATTGTTAACATTAATGTCACAATTACAGAAATCTCCAAAAACCCACTATGTATCTGGCTTAGGATATACAGATTCTACACAGAGTCAGAACACAAGGATGACAGCTATTAGGTTAAACCCTGCAGAATATGTAGAGGCAAATACCTTGTATTTGAAACATTGTGTGTTAAAGAATGGGCCTTATGTGGACACGGTCAGTATTTTAAAAACTGATGTACCTCTAAAGAGTTTTTTGTACCTGGGAATGCTAACACTGAACTGATGAAGGGAGGTCTATGTGCAGTTACAGGGTGGAAGGGCTTAATGTGTCCCTGCCAAGTTATAGATTTGGGATACAGTAACAGACAGCAAACCAACAGCTTTAGGGATAAACAATTTATCCCCAAATAACAATACAGTAGCAAATTCAAATCAGTATTAATTATCTGGGTCATTTCAGTAGAAGAGTTATCTGGGTCGAAACAATAAAAAATCTTGTAATTCAATAATACTGGGCTAGAGTTAATATCTGAACATGCAAAGAGTTACATAACCAAGGTTATCAGGCAGTCTGGCAGGAAGCAGGGCATGGTATCTTCTTTGTATGAGTGACTCAGACCAGCCCACAAGCTCAGGGAGTTCCAAATTCCATGACTGGACTGTCATCTTCTATTGTTGAACTGTGAAATCACTATGTAGACTTGTTAACCCATACCACTCCTGTTCCCCCTCTGTGCCAGTGTTGTCTTTGGTGTGCATGGTGCCTGGAAATATCATATAAGTCAATACTAACCCCACATTTGTTTGTGTGTATGTGGCCCAAAAATATCATATAAAGCAATACTAGCCCCTCACATGGCTAAGACCTCATAGGGATCATGGAGATGTGGTGGAATAGCTCACATGACTGGAGTGCTGTGATGGAGGGATATAGACTTTTTAGTAAGGACATTTGGGAAGGCAAGGAATTGCCCATTATTCAAGAGAGCAGCTGGAATGCATGGAGCCCAGTCTTGGGACAGATCAATAGCTAGCCGAGAGCTTTGAGGTCAAGATTCTTCAGCCTTCCCTTCTCCAGGAAGGGTAAGAAGGAAGATCTGGGGAATGACAGGCCAGTCAAATTCATCTCAATCCATAGGAAGGTCATGGGGAAAATCTTCATGGAAAGCATTTCCAGATACATGAAGGACTAGAAGGGATTTGGGAGCAGGACTGACAGGACAAAAAGCTATGGACACAAAACACATGAAGTTCCATCTGAACACAAGCAGGTGGTCAAACACTGTAACAGATTGCCCAAAGATGTTATGGTGGAGATATTCAAAACCCAACTTGGTGCAGTCCTGGACAACCTGTTCTAGCTGATCCTGCTTGAGCAGAGAGCTTGGAGTATACGATCCCAAGAGCTGCCTTCCTACCCCAACCATTCTTTGATATAATGAACTCAATTACTTTGATGGAATAGCTCAACAGAGGGTTTCCAAATTGCTGTTTTGAGCTTAAAACATCTCTATTGTTTATAAGTCCCTATTTCTACTACAAATCTGATTCTAAATTTCTACTTCAAACCAGATTTTTCAGCTTTTGATTTGCATGTACAAGACTCCATAGACCTATGATATGATTTGTCCCATGTGAGTCTTTCAATGATTCCAAATCTGAGGGAAACAGTTTTAATAGGATACACCTTTGCATATAGAGGTGGCTGTATTTTACTAAATTTAGTCTTATGTCATTCAGATATACTGTTGCAGCTCTTGTCTCCAACATTGATTAGTGAACTAGTGTAAAATATTTTTCCAGTTCAAACGTATGCAAATCAACAATTAAAGGTAAGAGGGTTATTTTTGTCAAATCAATCAGATATTGTATCTATTTAAAACTGTAAAAGCATAATCTGTAATAAATAATTTATGATTAACAAAGACTATTAATAAATAAATGATAAGATGATATAGTAAGATCAGAAGAGTAATTTGTATTTGAAATACAGAAGTTTCTTGTTATGTGTCTGCAATTAAATAAAAAATACATGTAAAATAAAATTATTTTCATCTTGTTCACTGTGTGTAACTGTGAGGGAAAGGACATTCTCATCCTGATGGTACAACCTCAAATGGCCCATATTTATCCGGTAAACAGAACTGTTAAAAAGCACAAGAACAAGTCAATTATACTGAACAGCTTTTTCAAAGTCCGTTACTTCCTGTGTACTGCCTTATGTACAAGGTTGTCTCTTTGTTCTAGTAATACACTTGAAGTTCAGTGTTTCCTTTAAGAAGGACCTTGTAATTACTCAACCTCTTTTCATGTTGAGTGGCCTCATCAGCTGTACCTATGCCTAGAAATTCTAGGGGAAATGCAAAAGTGGGTTTTCAAAAGCACACAGTTTCCCTGGATGCTTCTACTGAAATCGCTGATAAACTCATGTGGCTAGCAGGCAGGTACAGTTAGCCCTACTGAGGAAAATTAGTTGTCAGAGGCATAATACACCTATGCCTAGGAGATACTGCTTGGCTCTGGGAGGGTGATTTTGCTATCGTTCTCCTTCCCTTCCCCTTTTCATCATTCTCAGTTCAGTTAAGAACGAAGTGGAAATATATAAATATGGTAAACAGAATTAGATTTTAAAAATATTCTCTGTGATCACTTGCAATGGTCTTATTCGTCCCTTTGCAACATGGTTCTAAACTAGATAACTTTTAGTGAAATGAATAGAGCTACACTGGTGTGAAAGAGGTGAGATAACAGAATTACATCCTGTAATATCTGGTTTCTTAAAAGATAGAACAGAAAAAATGTAAGAAAAAGTTATGCAATTTCTATGAAGTATCAGCTTTTCTGCAAGAAATTATGTTTAATGATTAGATATATTTTTAATTTCATAATTAGATCTTTTAAAAGTCTCTAAGCCTTCTATATATGTTGACTGAATTTAGAAAAAGAAAACAAAAATAGGAAATTACAAAGGGGACCTTTTTCCACCTAAAAGGAAATTAACTACAAGTGATAAAAGCAGACACATGTGCACATAAAAAAATAAATGCTAACGAATATGCAGATTTCTTGATGGTACATTTTTCTGTTCCTTAGATGGCAGAAAAGCAGAGGAGAAGGCAATCTCCTTCTTATTGTGCAAGTTCTTTAGTGCAAAAGATAATCTACTGGGTACTGGAATACTCATAATATAAGCAACCCTTTTGGTGACTTTCTATTGCTGTAGGTTTGTAATGGTCCAAGGCACTTTAATAATTAGTCTACAGGGAGCCTTAATAGAGTAGGGCAACTCTTAATTAACTTAATCCCCAGTACATGAGTTGACCATGAGACATCAAACCACATTTTAGCTTGAAGGGGATGTGAACTCAGAGGAAATCTCCTTTTTTAACTACAGTAGTGCTGCATTCTGTCTTTCCTTCTAGCACAGTGTGTTGTGTACCTAAACACATTGCGCTGTTTTGGTCTGTGGTATCCTGAAGCCTTTATTTTCAGCAGAATTACTAATAACTGAAGATGGCCATTTCAGCATAATTGTTTTAAGATACAAAAATTAATAGAGAGTGACAGTCATATCACTTAAAATAGGTAATTAAGAAGTGATTCTACTTAGTTTTTGTTATATCTCTATTGTACTTTATTGATACTCAAAAAAGAACTGGATCTGTTTAAAATATATGGAAGATGCAGATAATATTTTTAACTACAGCTGTCACAGCATTTTTAAATTAGAAATGTTCTGTACTCTTATGATTTAGTACTGAGGGAATGATTCCAGTATATGATTATGCTGCAAGCATGCTTTATATTTATAAGAATTTGTTTTGTACTTTATATTATATTCTTGCTTCTTATCGGGATTTGTGATAAGTCTTAATAGCAGAAAAAAAGATAAACTTTCTGAAGAGAAGCAGCCAGAAGCTTTCCCATTTTCTTTATTACTATTCACATCTTCAGTAATATTTTTGACAAAGTGAGTGTTGCTTTAGGAGTATTTTATTGAGGTACCTAAGGCTGTATATAAACAGTGATTATCACTGCATTGTATGGAGTGCCACTGTGGGCAGCCTAACACAACTGAAAGAAAAAATATGATTATAATCACAAAGAGCCCACATGAAAGACATAGGTATACTGTAAGGTACATATTTTTCTAAACTAACATTGTTAACAATAGAATATATTAAACATACCTTTCTTTTTGTTGTTTACAAAGGATTCTTTTTGGCATCAGTGTTATAAGCATTTGCTGCTGGTTTCCAACTGAGCAAATGAGGGATGTATTTAAACAAAATGAATCAACAGATAAATCACTGGGCAGTGTTTTAATACAAGCTATGGTACTGAGTTATTGTTTAGCTCTTGGGGGAAGAAGAGAAAATTCATTTTACTTACCTCTATTTACTCCAGCCCTGTTGTCTGTCCCAATTGCTGAATGTTTTGGGGAACACACATTTTCTTAAGATGCATTCTGTTAGTATCTTAGCCAACACCTCTAATACCACAAATAAGTTCAAAACCAGTCATATTCAGGTAAGCCAAGTCTGAACAATTAGATATCTCATTGTCATCAAGGGAAGTACACCAATTTAACAATTGCACAGGATTTGAATCAATGACAGAATTCAGGACATAAATGTGTTTGTGGTAAATAATTGTATGATTTGTAGGATAGTTCTTGACAAGTGATTTTTTAACACTATGGAAAGAATTAAAAATGTTTGTGTGTATTGTGCAGTGGATCACATTAAGTAAACAAAAAATGTATTATTAGGAAAAATGGACACATTTTTTTCGCTATTACAGTAGAATTTAATTTTTCTCATTAAAACACTTTATTTCAGTAGTGTTGTATGTATTCAAAAGCACTGCATTTCATAGTGAGTTCAATTTCTTATACTATTAATCCTCTTTAAAAAAGAAAATTCAGTCTCTTCAAATATCTTGACACAGTCAGGTTAATTTCCATGGCTATAAATCTTTTATAACAAATGAGTTTTAATTAGTCCCTATCCTTGGCCATGTACAGGAGGAAGGAATCATCTTGCAATTCATCTATTGTTAGGTTATACTGAATTAAAAAGTCCCATATGTTTAAGATGTTCAGGTTACTACCCCTCCAACTTAATAGATATTAATTAATGAATTTCAAAGTAGTTTTCAAGTGTTTTTTTCTGTTTCAGAAGAAAGCCCAGTTTTCTTTAGCTCAGTGAGCTGAAAGAACAGTAGAAAATAATTCCAAAGAAGTCCAAATATATACGCTGCTACAAACTGAAACAAAATCTCCAAACAAATGTCCCCAAACTTAGACCACCTGACGCTTTTCAACTTTTCAACCTATTTTTATTTGGAGTATAAAATCAAAGGATATTGGCTTGGTACAGGGTCCAACTGAGTTCAGGAGACAGAGATATTTGATTAATACCCATCTTTAATTTGTTTTATATTTTGCTGTTTTCAGTTTGCTTGTAGTCTCATAGGACAATTCAGATTGGAAGATAACCTGAGGTTTCTCTGGTCTTTGTCCAGTCAATCTTGGAAACCTCCATGGATGGAGACTGTACAACCTCTCTGGGAAGCCTCTCATTGTTCCGCTGCCTCATTGTTCTTAATGAGGAAGAAGTTTCTCCTGTCTCGTAATGTTTATCTGAGATTTTATGTTTGATTTTATCGAGAGCATTGAGTAGAAGTAAGAGGCACAGTAAGCACATTATGTGGAATTTCTTCGTATGACACTAAAAACAACCTGGAGTGACACAGTCCTTCAGAAGGTCAGCAAGATGATAAAAGGACTTGGAGCACATAGCATGTAAGAACGTGTTAAGGGAGCTGGGTTAAGGAAAGAAGGCTAAGAGGGAAGCTTATCTTTCTGTTTGGCTACCTAGTGGGAGGCTGTAGAGATGATAGAGTCAGCTGCTTCTCAGAAGTGCACAGAAAAAGGATGTGGGGCAACAGACAACACTTGCAGCAAAAGAAATTCTGGTTAGATATTAGGAGAAAAAGATCACAGTAAGTGTGGTCATTCTTGAGATAATGATATCCTCAGAAATGGAATTTTGCATACCTGAATGTTTGAAAGGCCCAGCACATCGAAAATATTAAGTATCATTTACAGTTGCTTGATGTTGATTAACAAATGGGGCTCTATATTTCTGCAAACTTTTCTGTGAACCCTACTTTTTGCTTCTTAATTTAGTGTTCAGTATGTACTAATACAAAAGTGAAAGTAACTCTGTGAAGTAAAAAGTTATTGTCTATGCCTGTCTATGGCATATTCTTTTTCCATATTTTGTAAACAGGTATAACTCCAGATATGATTTAATGTAGTACCTGTGATTAACTCAGAAAAAGAATGAATTTTCAAGAATGTTATCTCATCTGTTTGCTTGTTTGTTTGTTTTTTGTTTCTTCTGTTTCTGTTTCTGTTTTTTCTTCTTTTGTTTGCTTGTCTTTAGTTTCCTGGTTTTGTTTGTTTGTTTATTTGTTTGTTTTCCTGGAACCAAATGATTTGCAATTGCTTTTGTTTGTTTAAAATCTCCTGTATTCTCCCATTTTAACTAAGTTTTCCCAATATTTTCCCATAATATGGAGCCTGACTGAAATCTCTGACATTGGAATACATTTTGCAGTAAATCATGCAATTTGGGACTTACTCAGCAAATCCTTTGGCTGAATGAGTCATAATACTAGATTTAAGGATACTGGATTACAGTCGATTTTTTTTCTTTTTTTTAATGCAAAATCAATCATAGATGTGCCTACAGACGTCATGATTCTCCTTAAAATGGAACTACAGTGGAATCCAGTGGCAAATGCATAGGAGCTTTTAGACTTTTCCACTGTTCAGTTTGAATTTGTAAGGGCTTGCACCTTCCTCATTAGAAAAGGGGGAAAAGAAGACAGATATGACAATTTCTAAAACATCTGGAAACATGACTATAAATGTCTCCTCTGTCCAGAATATTTCAATGCCACAAATAGCCATGTCATCCTGCCATCTTCTATTAATGGTGCCATTAAAATATCAACTCTGGATGAATGCATAAGTTGAGAACAAAATACATGGAAAGAACAAGAGACTGCTAGTGAATTAGGGCAGAAAATTTTACACTACTTATGTTATCCATAGACCGCCAAGAATTTTGATTAGCTGACTGCTCACAGTTAACGATTTAGATGCTTGGAGACATTAGCAGTTAAAGATTAGTTCTTTTGTCCCATATTCAAAGCATATATCTATGCTTTGAAAATAAGAAAAAAAATATTCAGTTATAATTGGCATTGATACTATCATTAATACTTTTCAACCAGAAGAAGGAAAAGCTGCAACTAAGTCTCAGCAGTCTGTAAATCCACATGCAAAATTTCTTTTTTCACTAGACTTAGCAAAATACCTGTTAGGAAGTGGCAGTTTTCATTACTACTCCAAGAGTCGTTCAGGCATCAGAATATATGAGGCTTGGCAGTGCTGATTCATCAGCTAAGAAATCTGCTTCCTGCATTAAAACGGAGACACAGGAAAAAAGAATTGCAATATACAGGGAGATAAGTGCAAATGAAAAAAAAGGAAGAAAATTTAGTTTCTCTGACATAACACGCATGAATGTATTTCTCTGCTATTATCCATTGATAGTACTGTCTATTATGAGGTGAAAAAGCATTGAATAGATTGACTTAAAAATATATGTAGGCCAGATAATAATAATAATAAAAAAAGGTGAAAGCCAATATATTTCTGATTAAAACAGTCTTTTTGCTAAAACTAAAATAGGTAAATCATTCCAACTTTAAACATATGCTTCAGCTAGAACCAATAATGCCTAACTACATATGTATTGACAAGGACATACTAATAATTAAGTTATTATCAGTATTTCACTGTATGAAATAAAAAGAGAATGTCCTTATTTATTTTTCCCATTATGAAAAGTAATTATTCTGTTTTACCAATTTCTGTGCTTAACAGCACACATACTAGACCAAATACCATCAATAATCACCTGCCATATTCTATTCAATTCTTTAATGTAATCTTTTCATTGTTCCATAATTAAAGATTAATGTATGTGTATAGTTAGTAGTATTCTGTAATGGCACTATTTTATTCCTGCAATATGATGTTTGGTTTTGTTCTGGAAGAAAAATTAGGCAAATATTTCTATAACTGAAAACATCACTTGGTGAATTTTGTGACATTTCAGCAAAATTCAACAGCAGTTTTTTTAGTTAGCAATTCAAAAATATTCATCTTTATCTGATTGTGAGGCATATCTCTGCATTTTATTACTAGTAATAAGATTTAAATTGCTTTTATTTTTGTTAGAACTGTAGAAGCAATAAAGTTGTAAGAAAATGAAGGTAGAGTCTCTTCTCTCTTTTACTCAATCAATAAAGTGATTTAATTAAAAAGTCTTAAATCAAAATCCTCTTCTCAGCATAGTCAGATATGAACACCTTCGCTACACCTGTTATACATAGTTAGCTGAAATATACTGGTGATGATAATTCAGCTGGATACAATGGAATTTCTTTCTCAGATTCAAAGTGATAAGAAACATTTTCACTTACGAAGAACATTAACTTAGATCAAGTTTGTTCACTGTTGCTAATGAATGAAGTCTGTGGAGTTTGGATAGAGACCTAAGGTTTACATGTGAGGGTTGGATTGTGGAATAATGGCCTTATTCTGGAAAATATTCAGGCAATAAAAGTAAATTATTAGCACACTATTACACCTACATTTTAGAACATATTCTGTTTTTAAAATGGAAGTAAAATACCTTCCAGTAATTCAAAGGTGTGTTCTGCAATACAGGATTCCCATATTCCTACAATCCTAATGGCAATTTACCAATTCAAAGATCTCAGATCTCAGGCCTCTGATCCACTCTGATCCATTATCATAAACATGTCAGATTAATTTTACTCTTCTTGAGGAGAATTATTTAGTGGGGAATGACATCTCTGTATCTCCTCCACGTTATTTCTACACTTGTCAGCCTTTCTTCAGTCCATAGCATTAATCATTTCCATAAAATTGCACTGTCTATTATCATCTAAGTTATCCCAATAACTGAATAAAAGCAAGTTGGGCTTAATATATTTTCTGAAAGAACCCCTTTTATTATATTCTAAATACTTTCTTTTTCTTTTTTTTTCTTTTTCTTTTTCTTTTTCTTCTTTTTCTTTTTCTTCTTTTTCTTTTTCTTTTTCTTTTTCTTTTTCTTTTTCTTTTTCTTTTTCTTTTTCTTTTTCTTTTTCTTT
>VXAA01001713.1:26439-43518 GCA_013399115.1 Anseranas semipalmata | reverse complement strand
TTTTTGAGTAACACAATAAATACTTTTTCCATCAGGAAAAACATTTGTCTACTATTCTGTTTTGTGGTGTGAGCTAGAGAATAGATCTGATGGAAGTGCAAGTACCTTCTTGTATGTCTGTGTACACATGCAGTAGATAAACACACAAAGTTTTCATTACTGTGAAGGGACTCCCCCCTTACCCCTCAAAAAAAGGAAAAAAAGGAAAGGAAAAAAAAAGTCCCAGGATAATGAAAAAAAGCAGACTAGGTCAAAGTTGCTGTTTTAGTGAATTGATTTTCACAAGTACTGAGACTTACCACGTCTTCTGAATTCAATGAGAATTACAGATGATTAACTTCTTTGTGATCCATATATACATATACAGAAAATAAGGTTTTAGTGCATAAATGCATTGTTTGCATGCGAAGTTTCTATTGAAATCAATGAACAAGTCTATTAGGATTTGTCAGCCTACTGTAGGCACTCAGATAATAAACATGTGGCCTAAACACTGCTAGCTTCACTCACCTCTTTTTACCAAAGGATTGCCCTCCAAGTTTAAGAAAGTATTAGATTTGTATATTTATTTTAGGAATATTTATTTGTGTACTATTATTAATGTTCCTGAGAGTTCAGGTATTCAGCCTTTCTAAACATCATCTGTTTAGATACCTAAAACTACTTAAGCATTTCACCTTGGCCTGCTGCTAGTTCATCATTTTTTGCTTGACACTGCTAGCAGGCATTCTTCTAACATCATTTGTCCCTAGCTTCTTAATGATTCCCCTTCTGTTGCTAGTCTAGCATATTTTAAACAAGTCTGAAAATTTGTATTAATAGGAAAGATGTATATTTCTACTGGGCAGCCAAATAGTAACATCTGACATGGGCCTTGTTATGTAAAACACTTACTTTCTGAACTGGTTGCCAAGTTAGGCATCTAAAAATGGATATGCTAATAGTCAATAATCCTTAAGAAATCACGAAGGATGAAGTTTATGAGTTAATTATCTGTTTCTTCTGAAATTTTCCCAATTGGTAAAATAGAATTGGTCTTATAGCAAAATGGTGCCGGTCCCATGGAAGGCCATTTAATTCTGTACTTTAAGTCAAGGGGGAATGGTTTTCAACTAAAAGAGGGGAGATTTAGATTAGATGTTAGGAGGAAATTCTTTACTCGGAGGGTGGTAAGGCACTGGAACAGGTTGCCTAGAGAAGTTGTGGATGCCCTGTCCCTGGAGGTGTTCAAGGCTAAGTTGGATGGGGCCCTGGGCAATCTGCTCTAGTGGGTGACGTCTCTGCCCATGGAAGGGGCGTTGGAACTAGATGGTCTTTAAGGTCCCTTCCAACCCAAACCATTCTATGATTCTATGATGTCAAGGCACATAAGTGGTAGTGGGATGCCAGGGGAAGATACATGGTCAAATGCGTTCTTTGTACTCTGTAGCCTCTCACCTTCAGGTGACATCATAAATTATTGTCACTGTCAGAAGGCTACAGTGAAAAGCGGCATTATTTCCCAAGCTACTGTAAAACACCATCTGGTATTTTGCATAAACTACATGGTAAATCATGGTAACACTGCAGTGTTATTTTACAATAACACTGTAAATAACATGTCTCTTGACCATAAAGTTGTATCACCAGGAACAGCCTTATAAGCAATAGCAACTCTGAGACTAAAAAAATCTTCCTCTTTAACTGTAAAAATGTTCTTGCTATTCTGGCTTTGCTCAGTGATTTGTGACACTACATCCTCATCTGCTCTATGAAAATGAACTCTGAATAAATACTTGAAATATGTTTAAATACTTGACAACATTTGTAGTCAAGACTCACTATATTTTGTGATTCAAAAATTAATGCATGCAGTGGCATCTTCCCATATCACTATTTTATTGTAATTTGAATTCTAACAATACAAAAGTAGCATCCAACTACTGAGTTTGATCACAAGAGAAAAATATGTATTTCTCAGCTTTGGGCTACAGTTTATTCCTAGAGTTACTACAAGAATTTGAGGAAGAAAATGAAGATATAGAAAACAAATGGATGGTCCTGGATAGACCACGTACTTTCTGTGTGTTGCATTATGCACCTACTAGTGCACTGGCAGTTGTATACAGTATTGTTATATTGCCAGTATCTTTATATTGTCCAGATTGCCAGTACTGGAAAAATCATTAACTTTACACCAGATAAGGTAACCCGGGTGTATGGCTTTTTCATGTTTAATATTCCAGTGTTTATCGAAACCGGTATATAACATAACCAGCCATTTTTCAGCAGAAGGTGTTTTAAATGTCTTCTTCAAAATTTAATATGTTTCTCAATGTGCTCCTCAGAAAACTGTTAAGGGAGTTATTAGAACAATACCTGCCACTTTCTTACTGCCATTCTATTCAGTATCCCTTAAACACTATACAAAATATCTACTAAAAATTCAAGACTATCCTAAAATTAGCATATCACCTTCTGCTTTACCTGTTCTGCCATTGTGTATTTTATTCATGCTTAGCTTTTGCTTTGTCATTAGCCGTTCCAGAAAGAGTTAAAAAAAAGAAAAAGTATAAAGCTTTCAATTATTTCATGTGTAACTTTGCACATAAGGAGACTTTTTTTTCTTGTACTGACATTAAAGATGCATGCATGCTTTTACTGAGTGGCTAGATTTCTTTTTTCTTTTTCTTTTTCTTTTTTTTTTTTTTTTTCAGATTTAGCAAAGCCCTGCCAGGGGACGTTTAATGCTGTCATCGATATTCGCTCCACTGTCAGGGATATTACACTGAGAAGAAAGACCTGGCACACTGACTTTCTCTTGAAGCTTTGATAGTACATTGGCTGCAGTTTCGCAGTGTGAAAATAGCATTGCACTGCAAGCAAAACCAGGGAATTTTCCTCTTGTCAATTTAGAAAAGTTGTGTGGAAAAAAAAATCATCTTTAGACCACATAGGCTTTACAAAATAAATAAACAAACAAATAAATACATAAATAAAGGATTAATATATATATATATGGTTTTTAATAAAAATAAATTAAAAGAAGTTCTGTGAGGGTGGCTGAGCACAAGAACAGGGTGCCCACAGAGGTGGTGGTGTCTGTGTCCTTGGAGATATTCAAAAGCTGACATGCCCCTGATCAACCTGCTCTATCAGATCCTGTTTTGTCAGGGGGTTGAGTCATATGATCTAGGTCCCTTTCCACTTCTGCCATTCTGTGATTCTTCTGTGAAAGAAGATGATGCTTGAGAGTTTCTGTGTGACAGTTTTAACAGATTATTTATGTGGATTTTCTGTACTTAGGCATGAGTGACTTTGAATACTGCAAGTAAGCAGAAAGAAGTGTACCTTGATTTAAAGGCTAGAGGGTAGAAATATTTCCTTTAACAATTTGACACATTTTCTTGACAATTTTAAAGACAAGATTGTGAGATACCAGCTAAGTTGAGATGAAAAATATGCTGGCTGTATCACCTATCTAATGACTCAAAAATAGTTGAAAGTCTTATTTAACTACAAGCTGAAAGTCATACAGACCACATCAACCAAAGAAGATAAGTAAGCACTAGTCATCTAGTCATCTTTCCTTGACTTTCTAGGACCTTTCCTTTCCCATATGTCTGGGGATTCACACACACTATTCCCTACTGCCTCCCCTAAATTCAAATCTCAATTAGATACTGGTAATCTTCCCCCCAAGAATAACTCCTGGGGCTGGGGCATCATTCAGATTTCTCAACACAATGGCTGTGTTTTCTCAGAATACATGAAAGACACACTAGCTGGGATGACTGGTGATCAGGAATATGCTTCTTTCCCCCGCACTGGGAAAGTGAAGTGGCCTTGATTCTTAGCTGCTTTGTTCCTATCTGCAGACCCATTTATATCATTTAAACACTGACATTTAATACACCGACACAAACTCATTTTGTGGTGTTAAACCAAGCAAAGGGTAAAAGTGTGGGTTTTTTTGTTTGTTTGTTTGCTTGTTCTCTTTTTAACAATTTATTTACTTATTTATTTTACAATAAATCCTATAACAACCTTGTAGTCACTACTTTAACTCTTTTTACTCAGAGGCCAGATTGTTGGCTGATGAAAACTGCCTTTGTTCTACCCTGTCTTTGTTGTCATTGTTAAGAATTTGAACCTGAACTTTTTAGTGCTATGAAGCAGATGATATTTTGAAGGCTTAATACTTTGTCTAAACGAGAACTTCTATGAAGTGCAACTGGAAAAAATATAATTCTTCACTAGCTTTCTAATGCTGGGTTTTAACTGAAATCTTAAAGAAATGTGTTGCTTCTATAGTTTTATGTCATTGTGTTTTATGGTAGTATATTTCTTAGCAATACTATCTTAATGTTAATAATGTCATAAGTGGAAGACTTCATAACCTGAGATTAGATGTATTTAGTCCTCCTTGGCAAAGAATTATGTAGTGTAGTTATAAAATTAAAATTCTTTAAAATTAAACCCATTAGCTAATTGAGTTCATTTTAAATGGAAGCTATTAAGGTGTTTGGAAAGAACAACAGGGTTGTAATATCACAATCATATCCATCTATGGAGGTTTTCCACTATTTTTATTTTTACCAAAAACAGATTAATGATGTGACATTTCAGGTTTCATTTTTATTATCCAGGAAAAAAGACAGCAATATTTACTGCCTGGCATGGTTCCCTCTGTAATTTAGATTATTGTTATTACCATTATGCATCTCTCATCTGACCATTCCATTTGTGTGCTTTGCGAATAATTGAAACCTTAAAGAAAAAGAACAAAAATCATGGAAATGAAATAGTAGCATAATGGGCTATTTTCCAACAATGTATTATCAGAACTTCTAAAATATATTAAGCATAAATATTTTAATATATTATGTTGGCAACCAAGATAAAGGAGAACCAATTTAATGAAACATCTAGTATTTTGACAGATATTAAGAAGTGTCTCTGAATCTCAAGACCTTCTATTTCTGTTTTGAGCTCGTTTATTGTAAACTGCATTTTCTCTATTGAAGTTCATAATAAATAATCAAATAAAATATATTAAGCACTTTCAGTATTTTTGTATTCATAATGCATTATTATTATTATTACTATTTTTGAAACAGACCTGGTACAGTGCATTTGTTTTATGGTTTGCCAGAATTTTTTATCCTTGTGGATGTGAGTCGATCTAATATAATGGATGAATTAAAAAATATATATTTTTTTTAATTAATACCTTTAATAATACCTTAAGAATTTTAAATTGTTTGTTAGAGTGGGAATAATGCTAAAAGTCTTTATAAAATCAGAGTTAGAGAAGTCTTCTAGGGATCATTTCCCCTTTCGTGAGTATAAGGCAGAACAAAAAGTTTTGTGTGAGTTCAGAAGAAGGGAGTGTCACATTTCCTGCATTGTCCCTTCTATGCTTTTTGTGGGCCATTGAAGTAAACAAGTCTTTAGGGCCGTTTTGTGCTGATGAGTGATGTTTATAAATTTCTCCCTTCCTGGGAGTCAAATGAACTGATTCTCTGACGCAGTCTCACCTCCTGCCCCAGGACCTGACTGTGATCTGCAGCAGGAGGGACAATTGATTGACAAAGATGGCTGCAGGGTCTTAGTCCCCTTGAGTAAGTAATGCAAAGTAATGCAATTTCACAGGAACACAGATGGCCCACAGGCTGATATCCTGGCCCAGCCTTGGCCTATCTCTGTTTGGTGGTTTTATCCTGCTGGGCAGCTAAACTCCACTACTACTGCTCTCTCACTCCCCCTCCTGAAAAGAAGGGGGGGAGAAAGTATGTTGGAAAGAAAAAGACTCGCAGGTTGAGATAAGGATAATTTAACTAAAGGGAAAGCGGGGGTGGGGGGTGGAGGTGGGGGTGGCAAAGGCCACACAGAAGCAAAGAGAGAGAGGAAAAAAAACAATTATTCTCTCCTTCCCATCAATGAGCAACGTTTGGTGATGTTCTGGGAAGCAGAACCTCCATACATGTAGCAGTTGTTTGGGAGGACAGATGTTTTCACAAGAGCCCCCCCCCTTCTCCTTCCCCTTTCCCAGCTTTTATTGCTGAACATGACATCATGTGGTATGGAATATCCCTTTGTTTGGTTTAGGTCAGCTGCCCTGGTGATGTCCCCTTCCCACCTCTTGCCCAGCGTACTGGCTATGGGGGGTTTGGAGGGTGTCCTGGGGCTGTGCTCAGCAGTAAACAAAATGTTGGTGTTGTATCAGGGCTGTTCTAGCTACAAGTGCAGAGCACAACACTGTATGGGCTGCTGCAGGGAAAGTCAACTCCATCCCAGCCAGACCCAGTACAACCTGTCCCCATGGCCCTTCCCAGCTATCCAGGGCTGTGTCTGACAGTTGTTCCCCTCACTAGACCTGATACTGACCACCACCACCCAAGGGCTGACATCCCAGCCTGGCTTCGGCCCATCCCTGTCCCCAGGAACATGCTCTGGCTGTCCTGCTGCCTGGCTGGGGCAATGAAGCAGGCAGCTTGCTGCCGCTTCAAATCTCTACACAAACCTGTGGAGTATGAGGGACAAAGAGGCAGAACAGGAAGCCCATGAAGACATCTCTAGGATTGCAGAGATTTGGTGGGACAGCACAGTGGGCAATGGATCTCTCAAGAGGGTTGGGAGCAATTTTTTGACACAGGTTTTGATGGGCGTACTGGACTACATGCTCTGCTGGATGTGCTGCTTACAAATAATAATAAAAAAAAGCTGGTTGGTGGTGTGATGGCTTATAGCTTTGACTGCAGCAATCATGATATAGTAAACTTTAAGATCTGAAGGGAATTGATTCCTAAATAAACCCTTTGGACCTCAGGAGAGGCTTTTACTAGTGTGTTCTCAGGGGGGTTGTCCCAAAGGACGAAAGAATGCAAGGTAAAAGATTCAGCTTTAGAGACAGCCTCTTCATACAAGAGATTCTAGATGGATGTACAAGAAAATTAGTGGGTAAGGCATGAGCCACCTTGGCTGAACCCAGCACTCTATGAAAAGGGGGTTGTAGGGATTTGCTACCAAGGAGGACAAAAGAAGCATTGCTCAGGCAAATAGGGTTAAAACTAGAAAAGCCAGACCCTGTCTGAATAATCCAATACAATTGCACAGGCTGGCAGACAACTGGGTAGATAAAAGCAAGGTACATGGGGCTCTTGCTGGATGAAGTGAACATGAATCTGCTTGTGATGAAATCAATCAGTGATGAAATGAAAAAAATGAATCGGTGATGCAAAAAAATGCAAAAATGAATCAGTGATGAAGGCTGACTACATACTGGGCTGCAATAGCAAGAATGTAGCTTTCATATTGATGGAGATGGTTATTGATGGTACTTAGCATTTATTGAGCCACATCTGCAATATTGTATCTGGCTTTCAGCCCATCAATGCTAGAGATATATAAAGAAACTGGAGCAAGTCCAGCGGAGAAGCATTAAGAGCGTTAAGGGCTGGAGCACGTGTTGCACAAGGAAAGGCAGAGATATGGGTTGTTGAGCTTGGAGAAAAAAAAAGACTAGGGAAAATTTAGCTGAAATATTCAAGGGTTACAAAGATGATGGAGCCAGACTCTTCATGGAGCTGCACAGTGACATGCATGAGATGACTAGCAGCAGCTGCAGCAATGGAAGTTTTCACTGGGCATAAGAAAAAATACAAATCTCAGTGAAGGTGGCCAAACACAGGAACGGATTGTCCAGAGAGATTTTGAAATATTAGTTGTTGGAGATATTTTATTTTTGAATGCTCAAGGTCCTAAGTAACCTGAGTTAGATTTGAGATTTGACCAGATGATTTCCAGAGGTCCCTTCTGTATCATTATTAACTCCAATTACTCTATGATTATTCTAGTTTAGATTAGATTATTCTAGTTTTTTTGTACTGAGTACCAAAGTTGACAGAGCAAAGATTGACAGTCCACGTAACAAATTCCTGTCAGGCACCTTTTATATAGTCATGGGAGTTAATGAGTTAACAGCACTCAAAATTAGAACTGTTTTTTTTTTTTTGCGAGGTATTTTTCATATCTACTTCAAATATGTGACAACTAAACTCTTTCACAGGGTGGGGCTCAGTGGAATGTCCTGTAAAATTCACTCTGGCAGAATTATTTTGGGAGATATTTGCATTCTAAAGTGACTATGGACTGGAGGAGTATTAGGAGCTTATGCGTGTGCAACAGAAGCTGTAGGCTCAGAAGAGATATAGAAGGAAAAGTTATTTCCTTCTAGCTAGATAGGCTGAACTGCTTATCTAATCAGGCCATTTTAAGTTGCAGCTGAAGAAGCTATTAGGAGACTGGTAGAATTTACTTAGGTCTAATTCTACTGTACTGAACTGAAATAGTAATTTTTCCAACCTAGATGATTCTATGATTCTATGATTCTAATTTTAAAAGTATTTTAGCTCTCTGTGAGTCTACATTTTATAGCAATACTTGCAGAAGAAAACATGTACAATTTCTTAAAGCTCTTGAAAAATTCATTTTGTTTTTGTCAGACAATAGAGAAATACTAGGCAGCTTTATCATAAAAAAATCTTTTTTTCCTATATCTTTATGGAATTTTTTCGGTCGTATACGTGCATGACCATAAGTGAGAGATCACTAACTGACATCTACAGACTGGAAGACAGAACATGAATTATGTTGAAAATATACCTACGTGCCAGGTCTCAGGAAGCGATGGGTAAACTAAAAATATAAAAGGCTGGGAGCTGGCCAAATAAGGTTGATTCAAATTCATACTGCAAAGGTTCAAAAACCAGCTGAGGCAAGAACACGGTTTTGAGGAAATATTTAGAGAAGCCGTAGAAATCCACCTGTGATGATTCAGGTACCTATACAAGTTGGCCTTAGGCTGTAGTGTGAAATGGCAGAGTTCCCTTCTTGCTATTGTGGTCAGGCAGAGTATTTTTTTTCTGATGCAGTTGGTTAGAGGGACAGCAATAGTGAAGGAATGATGAAGCCAGCATTCCCTTTATAGGGAGGCTAATGTATGGGAAAGGGATATTAAGAAATGGAAAATGTAAGACATTTACTTAGAAAATGTCTTCATGTTAAAAGTCAAGAAGATATACTCCCCAGTGTCCAGACAGAACTCTGATTCTGCTGTCAATGTAGAAAGATATCAATCAGTGCAGTATAGAAGAAAAGGGAAGGAAAGGTGTATTGAAATCATAATCCAGATTGCACTGGCTTGGTTATGTCAGCCCAAACTGTCTTCAGTTATGGAACCTGGACAAGTTCCCCAACAGCACTGAATGTAGATATTTCATCATATCAGCCCTTCTCCTCCTTCACAGTGTAGGCTACTGAGTCCACTTCCTGCTCAATACATATGTACTTGAATTTTCCTTGCATATAGTGAAGCTGACAGTACTTTGCTTGTTACCTACCGTCTCAAGTCCCACGATGTTTCATTGATACATACTAAATATTTTCATCCAGAACTAGACCTAAACAGTAAATCTGTTCTTATGTCATGCTATGCTCAACATCTAATGATCCATAGCTGACAATGACTGAAGGCTACTGCAATCAAAATGCCTGTTGTGTGTATGCACAGAATGCTCCAGAGATGGTTACTGTAGGACGCCGCTAGGATTTCAGTACTAAAACATACATAAACTGCATAATTCCAACACAGTCATATTTAAATGTGGAGGGAGTTGCTTGTTGTGATGTGGAGTTGCTTGACTTGGCATTCTTTCTGCAACCACATTGGCCTTTAATTCTGTTGAGCATTAATTTCTCCAGACATATCTGAGCAGCTATTTTCTTAGATGGTGGTAACACCACTTATTTTTAAGATAGTCTGGTCATTTCCATTATAAGATTCTTTCAGTTGCTCAGAATATCAATAAATTTCATCTATTTCGGTATACATTTTCCATTTCAAATGATTGCTTCAGATTGATTTTCTTTGTGTTTTTCTTTTCCTTTTTTAACTTTAATGTCATATAAACCAGTTCATTTATTTCTGAGAATGAAAGCAGAGAAGAATAAATTGTTTGCCAATGTTATATAACTGCCGGCCTTTTTTTAAGATGTAGAATATCATCATACTTTGGAGCAGTTATTTAGAAATTGGTTGGGAGTGGCCTTTGTTTGAAAGATATTCCTTTAGTCTTCTATATGAAAATCTACTCTAATCTTTTAGAGGCTTTTCAGATATTAAAGTTAATATACAACATAAAGATGGTTAGCAACTATTGCCTCATCTCTGCTTACATAGAACATTCTCTATTCTAGTATAAAGGAGGACTTTCTTTTCAAAAACTCCAGGCTTTTGCTAACCAGCAATTGTAGGCTGTTGCTGGTGTGCTTCTAGAGACTCTCACATGGGGTAGTGACAGAAACTGTCCAGTTCAAATGAAATTCAGTTCAGATCAGAGAGGGTAGATGGGAGAACAGAATAGAAACAAAAGTGTGGATTTAGCACTGAAACACACAGAATGAGAAGAAAACAAAATCTGAGCCTTGAATTTTAACAAATAATTGGTCATGGAGAACAGGAAAGTTGTGAAGATTGCGAAAAGCCGAAGAACTATTTTTTCACAGACAGCCTTCCATCTCATGCATAACATACCATACAGCTTCAGCAACAGAAATATCCAGTGTTCTTCTAAATTGTCCGCCCCCAATTTATCCTTAAGCCATGAAGCAAAAGTCCCATGTTAAAGCCTCTTTTAAAGAATATACCACTTAGTAGCCACTTGGGTCTACAAAACTCAAAGGCTGGAGATTTCACAGCCTGTCTTGGAAATGCTGTCCAATGCTTGACTATTCTCATAGTGAAAAAGTTTTCCCTTATATTCAGTCAGAACCTCACTTGCTTCAAATTATGCCTTTTTTTTCATACTTTTAGACAGTAAGTGATTAAACAATAGAAACTGTTTACAGCGATAAACAACAGCTAGAAAATAAGAAAGAGTTCAAATGACTCAGAAAACAACATCGTATGTTTAAGAGCAGAAATCTGAGTTATTGGTCTCACATTGCATGTAGATACTATCCATCCAGATGACAGCTATGCTGCCTGTATTCACACTTTAGTACATTATTTTTTATAGTAGCTACTGATTTGAAACAAAAGGGGACTATTTAGGTAATGAATAATGTGAAAAAAAAAAAAAAGCACCATACCTTATATAACTCTTTTAAATCAGTAAAACATGTAATTATTTATTAACAAGTCTGATAGAACATTTGGATGGATTCTAATTCCTTTCTGTGTTGAATAGCACCCTACCCCAAGAGAAAACCATCCAGCACAAGGGGGGGGAACTCCTTTGACCTCAGTGAAGTGTGGAGATGTTATGAGAAGATCTGGATCATAAGCTTCAGTAGAATAAGACTCAGTTCTTAATGAACAATGATATCTGCATGTAGCCCTTAAGATGCTCTGAACATTTTTCAGTGAAGGTTAACGTGTTTAGTAGATTTTGGTTATACCAACATTGACCTACAGACTTTACAATTTTCTTTTTCTTCCTATTAGAAAATTTCAAAGAACAAAAAAGTATGCTATGCTCTCTCCAACATGTATTGGTCAACTGCACTGAATCTCAAGCTTTATCATTATTAAAACAAAGTAGAAAAGTCCCTCTGGTCTTCTGCAAATTACTATAAGTGGGATAGGTTTACCCTTCTGATTCAGAGAAGTAAAACAGAAATTCATAAAATGGAAATTATTCATGGATTAAATATTACCATCTCACTGCTAATGGTTTAAATGAATTATTGGTATAGAGATTCCCTTAGCTGTTTAAAAATAGCAAGAGTATCTCCAATTATTCATGTTTAATGTTACTCAGTGAATGAGGGTGAATCTTTGACCCTGTTAATGCCTCAAATGCCTTGTTAGAAATAAGAAGGGTGTCTAGAATTTTGGGGAGCACACAGTTCTATATAGCAGCTATATAGAAGTAGTAAGGCGAGTGGAATTATAGAAAAATTAGAAACTAAGTTTGAGGCTTTTTAACTGGTGAGGTTCTAAACAGAAAACTTTGTAGTAGACTTTGTATATGTGTATATAAGAATGCACATGCATGTCAGCACATATAATATAACAGAGGTTTAAAAGACCACAACCGTACAAAACAAAAGCAGTACAGGTTATTTGATAATACAAGTTAATACTAACAGAGACTATCAATTGTTATGTGTTAGAAAAGAAATAATGGCCTCCTTGCTGAACGATTTTGTAACTTGCTCCCATGTACCCTTTTTTACGCTTTGCCTAAGTTACCAAATACCCAACTCTGTGAGCGTGGGGATTACCAACAAAATACCAACGCAGAACTATGACAAAGGTAAGTTTTCTCATATTTCCTATGTATTGTAGTACTCAGACTGTTGCAAAAGCCCCTGCACAATAGGCCTCAAAAATAGGAAAAGAAACAGGAAAAAAAAAAAAAAAAAGATTATTTCTTAGCTCTTGTACATTTCTTCTGTTCTGTTCTCCTAATCTTCTTGAAACAAAAGCCTCTGGGTTGCAGGCGTAGTATGCAAAACAGGTTAATTACACAAATAAATAGACGATGGGAATTTTCTGAGAGAAGAAGAAAGGAATTTTCATTGGACTGTCTTTCTCTGACCTATATCTTTTGAGGTAGCTCATAAAGTGGCTTGGTATATAGACTTGTATCAAGCCGTGGAAGAAATCAGATCTGTTCTGTACCTGCTACTGTAGACTTCAAGCTATAGCTGTGTCCTTGGTACTGTTTTGTATTTTGGATTTTGGATTTAGGGTTACAATTGCTCGTATCCTCATGCTTTCAAGTCATTTCTTTCCTGCCAGAGGGTTCTTCCATCACTTTACTCTTAGATCTGATACATAAATATATGAGCAGTCATGAAATTGTGTGATGATAAAGATACATGTTTATACTACTGAAAAAAATTACTAAATTCATTGACGGGAGATAAAAGCAATTAACTTGCACTCTTATTTTGACTTTTTTTTTCTAATCTTTTACAGTCACTGGTTATGCTGATTGAATTCAGAGATGAAAATGTTCTGTCCCTGTTTTGTATAACTGACAGCTTTGCAGTAAGAAAATCAAAGAAAAAAAACTTGCAAAGAACTGCTGCAACCACCAGGAAAATAAATGTATGTGACTTGCAGAGTTGTGAAAGTGTTCTAACACTTTCTTTGTGTCTTCTCGCCCCTCCTGTCTCTGTCTCCTGGTTGCACAGGGCTGCCAGGATGCACCTACATCACATGCTATAGAAATCCCTCAGCAAGCGGAAACTTTCTCTGCTGTAAATCTAAGTGGGAGGAAGATGGTATCCTGACTTGCAGTTCAGAGAGTGCTTCTTATTTTCCTAATTGTGGAGTGTGATACAAATACCTACCTTGATGAGTGTAAAAAGTGGGTAAAAGCATGTCTTCAGATTTTAAGAAATTAAAGACAATGCTGTTTTTACATCTTCTGCTCCATGATTGGGCTTCCTAGGCATTATAATGATTATCATAAACAATAGAAAGTATGAATGCATTATTTTCCTGTTAAGTATGGTATAGTGTTTGTGGAATTAATTATGTAACAAAGGAAGAATAGCCTCAAACAAAATGGTAACAACCTTTGTAATTATCTACATTTTCAAACTGTGAACAGGGGTTTAGAAGGCATTTGTTGGCATTTGTATGGGCTTCTGTGTGTCTATCAACATAAAATTCCATGGTGAGTATGATAAGTGCTCTTTTAAATGGGTCTCATTTTGTTTTTTGGTTGGTTGGTTGGTTGGTTGGTTTTTAGCTTACTTGGAATTATGTAGCATTAATTTAGCTTTTAGACAGGTGTAAAAAGTACACCAAAATGTTGCGTGCGAGAACTTAGAAAGTTTTTGTGTATCTGTATATTTCTCCAGCATTATGATTCCACAACTAATTAATACTCTTGGTTAAGTAATTGGCTGAAGGGTAAAAATGTAATGGCTTTTGTTACAGACAAAATACCTAATGTGGCTTTTAAACTGGAAATGGAAAAACACTGTTAGCTACCCTAAATTGCAATGCCCAATAGTTTTCATATTTTTCATCACATTTTATGTACTTTCAACCATTATACAGTGATAAGAGGGCTTTTTTTTTTTTTTCCTTAAGATATTAATATTTATGTACTTTCATTATTGCCAGACAGCCAACATCTTCTTAACGGTCAGATGAGGTTGTCTGCAAATTGTAGAGCTACAACATTAGTTCATTTATTATTAATGGAGCTCATAAATACTCACACTATCCAAAATAGCCTTAAACAATTGCACTTGAGCATGATCTGAATTCTTTTCTTCCCCAGGGAGTTCTATTTTCTGGTATATAATTAGGTGTCATCAGCTGTGACGGGAAGAACTCTACTCCACCCCATTTCTCACAGTAAGTGACAGATTTTATAGCCTACAGCTACTAAAATATTTGACTAACTAGAAAACAAAAACAAGCAATATGGAGAGGTTATTATTTTTTGACAAAAATATAATTAGGTTAGTTTCTAATAAACTTTTTTTAAGTCTGTTTTCTACAAAATTTGAAAGACAGTTATTGGAAGACATAAAGTCCAGCAAAACCCTGCAGCAAATTTAAAGTCATCGCAGTGAAGACTATTGTAAGTGACCTTGAAAAACATTTGATCTGTGAATTACACTAGCTGTTGTATATATGAAGGATCAGATTCATAAACAGCTGGAGAAAATATTATCTACAGCTGTATACTCTGTCCCTATTTGGAGATTTGCACTCCTTTGCAAAGAGAGCAAACCACAGACTCATAGAAAAAAGAAAATTTGCACTGGGGCTATTTTTCTTTAACACATCAAGTTCTAAAGTGGAAATATTTCTGCATTTTGTGTTGGGTGACCTGCCTATGCATAAAGGAAGCAGAGAGAGGCAGGCCACAGTTGGGTCAAGACTTACTGCAGTAATTCAGGGAAGTCATACTGTTTGTGAATCAGTCTCCCTAAACTCTGATCCATTGCAGAAACCTTGGTGTAAGTCTAAAGCCAGACTCCCTATCCTTGCCCTCTATGAGCACTTCCCTATTTCTTGAAAGTGCCTTTTTCAACTTATGAGTTATGAATTAATAATACATTGAATCATTAACATGGAATATTAGCTAATTGTTTGTTAAATTGTTATTAAAAACACATTCACACTGTAGCTAAGACAATAATAATAATAATACAGAGAAGAATAAATGTTCATTTTCAAGGAAATTTGACTTAATTCTCCTCATACAACAATGAAAATTTACATTTATTGAAGCTAAAATTAGTTATCAGAAAACTTCTGCAAATTAGAAGAGACAAATAATGAGGTGAATGGCAAATGCCATTAACAGCCAAAAGCCTTAGCTGTATGATATTTCAGAATTCATCTCTGTGGCCTTGTTTCAACTGGACCTTATGAATATGTTTCTAAACTATTTTTGAGACGGAGGATCAAAATTGGAAATGTTTGCTTTCTGATATTTTAATATGAAATAAATCTTACATAAAAATAAAAATAAAAAATAAAAATACCTGTACAGAAATGACAAATAATCAATGACATCCTCTTGGGACAGCACGATACATAAGAGTAGACTTAGGTCTGGTGTAATCACATTTGCAAAAATCAAGATGACATGAAGATAAAGGAAAAGGGGCATACTGAGAAAACGAAAAATAACTGAAAAAGATGTGCAGCTGACGTTGATTAAAATCACTGAAGAACCACTGAAACAAAAATAAATGTATTGCTTCTGTTACCCAGATTAAAAATAAGAAGACTTTTGAGATAGTCTCTTCACAGTCTGTGGACTCCTTTGTGTACCACTATAACTGTTATTGTATTTTTCTTGTAAAGAAGTATTCAGTGTCAGAAACTTTAATTAAGAGAATCAATGACACTGTTATCTATTTTTCATTAGAAAGGATAAGATCTTAAAAAGGTATTAGAAGAACTTGGATTAGATTTTAATTTAAACAAATAATTTTATCCATCTATTTTTTCCATATACAATGCTGCATTAGTGTAACATAACTTGTTAGAAGCAGAATGCTGTTTTACCAGAAATGTAGTAGAAAATCAACTTCTGAAACCTGATGGACACAACCATTAACAAAGAAAACCTCTCCAGGTCACATTTTTTTTGTGAGAGCAGAGGCTCCTGATGTATCTATTATCCAGCATTTTCCTAGGTATGTTCTGTTAATGATAAGTTATCAGCTAAGTTCTTTTATACTTAAGAAAATCTATTTTTAATAACATCTTAAGAATCTTATTAAATCATGCTGTAATATAGGAATTCAATAAATGAAAGGAGTAATAAGCATGCAAAAGACACCAAAAGAAAGGAAAAATAGTTGCATGAAGCCAGTAAAATAAAGTTAAACATAGAAAAGGCAATTTAATAAAGTCTGGTTTTCCTGGATAGGTAGATCGGCTGGGGTTAAAATAGGATTTCATTTCTTAGTTGCCAGGTGTTTTACTTTTTTTTTTTTTTAACAAAATCTGATTCATTTGTTGAAGAAAAAAATAAAGCTATATACTACAAGTATAGGAATGTAAAAAAATTAGTATTGCACAATAGAAAAATCAATGCCTAGTTAGTTCCAAACAGCTCTTCTGTTTCTCTTATTCACATTTACACACAATAGAAAAATGAATTTCATTATAAGTGTGTCTGCAATGTGTTTTGAAGAACATTTCAGCATCAGTTATGGCTTAAGGAGTTCTCATCAATCATTGTAGCCTTTATGCCATCTCCTCAGTTAAGCTGGTATAACTGTTTGCAACTCTGTGCCACAGGACTGAGAAATTGATCCAGAGTAAAAATAAACCATTTTCCCTAGTTATTTTTAACCAAAGAAAATGAAGATGATGACTGCCAGATATGTACAGACTGCCTGAGTCAGTACAGGCACTGAAATAAGTGTTTATCAAACTGTAGCCTTTCATGTCTTGTTCTGTCACACATGTGACAATTCAAGCAAAAGCTTGAGTTGACAAGTAATTCAATGGTGCATGCTCACTGACTGCAGCAAGATTAAACCAAGAGCACAAAAAAAAAAGTCCTTCATCACCCCCCCCCCCCCCCCCCACCCACC